>CM053581.1:68810431-68862739 GCA_028627135.1 Pseudochirops cupreus
TTATACTGAATAGTGAGTTGTCATTCCAGAAAAGTGAAGAAGGAATTAGCAATGATCAGAATACTTGCCTGTCTGTGAATTATACAGAGAAGTAAAAAGATATTGGCCACCAGTGATCCTGATGAAGCTAACCTGTCCCATGGATTTCCCTTGATGCCTGACTCTTTGCTTTAGGGACTCATTAGAGTTGAAAATCAGATAGGTGGCCCTTTCCAAACCAGTGCAGTTAAGTCTGCCTATAAGTCTTTCAAAGGGTCTACCTGCATGTAGCTGGACGCAATCTCCTACCTGCTTACATTATAGTGCTGCTTTAGGGATGAAGTTCTATTAGAGTTGGTTCATAATTTGCTCTTCATGATAGCTCCCTGTAATTTAGGGATTGTGCAAATCTTGTAACAATAACAACCATTTAAAAAAAAGAAAAGACAGCAAGATGAAGCAGACTAGATTCTTTTCACATGCATTGATAACCTTTCCCCAAGGAGAATTAACATACTCATTAAATATTGTAAGTTTAAAAAAAAAAACAAACCTTCAGAAATCTTCCCACCTTTTTTGATGTTATAGTTGGGGCACCAAAGATTGGGTTCTGCTAAAATATAAGAGCAGCACAAAAAACAACAATAGTAATTGTGAGCATTTATGCAGTGCTTCAAGGGTTGCAAAGAACTTTACATATATTAGTTCATTTGATCCTCACAACAATCCTAGCAGGTGGGGGCTTTTATTTTCATCATCCCCATTTAAGACACTAAGAGTCACATGGTTTCTAAGAATCAGAGGGAGAATTTGAACTCAGGTCTGTATGATATCAAGTACATTGTTCTACCCACAAGCTATCTGCACGAGTCACAAGGATGTAATATATGTGAAAGAAATCCAGACAGTCTATCTGAACTTCCACCTGCCTTCTGCAAATGATTTTGGGAAGTCCCATCAACAAGTACTTACTAAGTGCCTACTAGGTACCACGTACTATTAAAAGCCACACTAGTGCTATCAGCAATTGGATTTGTTTGAAAAAGGTTCAAAGACATAGAAACCTAAATAACTAGTTGGTTTCCTTTCATCTCTTCCTGTGATTCTGTCTTCCATATCCCTCCTCTTGCCTCCAACCCCAAACATTCTACTGGAGAATAAAAAAAAAAAAAGATGAGTCTGACTCATATATGATTTAAGTATATCTATATTTATTGTATACTCTAAATGGGGCAGGGAGCAAGGAGCAATTATAAACTAAAGCATTTATAGTAACAGGCACTTCATAAGTTTATTCATGTACTCTATTCTTCAGTGGCTATTAGAAGTCTATGTATGAGACTCTGTGGTGGAAATACAGATGAGTGAGATGTGGTACCCACCTTCCAGAAACTTACAACCGTAGAGTAGAGGGCAGAAATAGGAGTAATGTATGAAGGTTAGAAGAAGCAAATTGAGACTTGACATAAGGAAAACCTTTATAACTTGAGTCAACTCAAAATTAGAATGAATGGATGAATGAATGAAGCAGTTATTAAACATTTTTTGTGTGTAAATCATTGGGGATACAAATGGAAAAGGAGGATAGCCCCTGCTCAGGTACTGTATTGTAGATGTCAGCTTTTAAAGTCTCTGTGACCTCATGTATAAGTTATAAAGGGGATTCATATTTGGGAATGGATTGAAATGAATAGACTCAAAATCCTTTCTACTAGAATAGGATAGGAGAGATCCAAAGTGCCAAGAGGACTCAGAAGGAGTTCCCTTCTGGCTAGGGAAATCATGGAAGGCTTCATAGGGAAGGTGCTTTCTGAACTAGGCTCTGGAAAATGAAAAATTCTTTATTATATCACAATGCATCTCCTACTGGCACCAATCTACCTGCTATGATCTCAGGGCCTCTGGGAAGTCTTCTCTCTCAGCCAAGTACCAAAGTCTGTCATTATACAATGAGAGAATGGGCTCAGAATAATCTACTATGATACATCTTTCCCTGGAGGGAAGAGCACGAAAGTGCTGAATGCCTCAAGAGAGGACTGGGAGCATGAAAGAGTTGGGGAAGGGATAAAAGAAACAAAAGTGGCTGGGGATTCTTATCTAACTTCACTATTTGTCATTGAGTGGGCTATTGTCATGATAGAAATCTGTGAATAAGAAAGACCACCACAACAAGGGTCCCAGCAGGATCCATTTATTAGCAAAGTTAGTAATGGTCAACAAATGGGACCTGAGGCTCCTCAGTAACCAAGGATACCCCTGACAGTCAAGGTAGTTCTTTTATAATATAGTGACACAATCTATATTTTTAGCACTGTGGGAATTGTTGAATTACAATTTACTAGAAATGGAGAATGGGGATTTTTTGCACAACTTGGGTATTTTTACATAGCTTGGAATGTCTGACATCAGCACTTCATGAGATATGGCTGACCTTTATCTGAGATAAGCTTCCCTAAAAGTGGATAGTGGGTAATTTAATAAGAGTAAAATAGGGAACTAAAGTTGCAGGCTTACGTAGTTTTAAACTTACATAAAGAGTGAGAATAGTAACTTGATTAAATGTTAACAAAATAAAGTGGTATGTATCAAATTTTAAGATCACAATTTGAATCTACTAATTAAAATCCCATGTAAAATTTTTAATTTTTCCCCTTTCCCACTAAAATGTTCTATTTCTTCCCCCTAGTGTGATCATTTTACTGTTTCAGTACAAGAAAGTAGGAGAGAAGTCTACTTTGCTCTTGGTACTAAGAGGAAGGAAGTTGTGTCATCTCTCCCAGACTGCCAAGCACTTCTTTTGATATATGTGATGATGGTGGGGTAGGGGTGGAAGTATGAACCTTCAGGTTGTACTGAAAGCTCATTTATAATGCCTGATATGCATTTTAGTGTTCCAAATTTGCAAGTTATGGCTAATTTACAGATATGGTAGGACAATAAAGTCCATTTGCCTGGAAAAAAATAATAACCAGCTTTCAATTACAAATGGGCTTTGACTAATGAATGAATAGAGCTGAACGAATATAGCTGAGTCTGGACTTTCATCAACCTGGACATAATTGGCCGTGGTGTGAGTGATTAGCTTGTGGCTTGAGATGCCTGGGTTAATAGGGGGTGCATGTGAGGATGTCATCATTCTCTTCCATAAAGAGGAGGTTGAAAAATTATTGAGTTGCATCTTTTTTCACAGAATAGTTAAAAACAGTGAACCCTATATAAAATTTAATAAGGAACCTTGCTAAGCTTGAGAATCCTGAGAATACATGTAGATAAAAAGAGGAGCACTACACATATAGATGATATGGAACATATCTGCCCATGTTTCCATAGCAATATGACCTTAGCATCAGTGATACAGGAACATAGACAACAGTCAAACTAATACATTTGGACTCATACATTAGTATCTGATACACTAAACAGAAAAGTGAACATGACACATAAAATGAAGTCAGAAAGGATGGACCCGACCCAATTGCCAAAAATTATGTAGCAAAAAACTTTTAAAGGAATTATGGGAATTAATTTTCTTATGAAAAAAGAAAGTGAATTTATTTTTAAGAATCTGCAAAGAAAGAGCGAGCATTTAAAGTTCTTTCATGCCTAGCCCCATATTACCTTTCCATATTTCTTATATATTACCCCCCTTCACATACTGTAGAGTCTAGTCATACTGGACTGGCAGCTGTTCCTTGCACATCATGCTTTATTCATCTATCTCTGTGCCTATAACCTCACTGGCTGCCCCTTTTCTTGGATGCTTACCCTTTGCATCTCTACCTGTTAGGATCCCTGGCTTCCCTCAAATCTCAAATAAATTTCAACCCCAAAAGCCTTTTCTGCTGCCCAGTCCTTCTAGCCACTGATTCCTTTCCTTGTATCTACTTTGAATGGATCTTGTATAAGCCTCTAGATCTAGAGCGTGTCCTAAAAGGAACTTTGTATTATACAAACTGTGCCTTCCCTAATGTCTACCAAGATGCACTATACAGAGTAGCCATTTATTAAATATTGAATAGATAAGTGACAGGAGATAAGAGCTTCCCAGGCTCTGGCTGGATTTGAATGTCATATGATAGGCCACATAGAAAAATGTAGAGACTTTATAAGAGGACTAGGGCATGAATTTAAAGGATGAAAAGGCCTGGATAGGTGGAGATCTGTACTGCTGGAGGAAGGGGGCATGTTGATGAGATTGCAGATCCACCATGAGCTCCAAATTTGGGCACATGCAACCTCTGTTGCTGCCAGCTCTCTTGGCATTCTAGATTCTGCCTTCCATTGTCCTTGTTTCCATGAAGGAGAACTGAGAAACGGAAAGTAATTGGATGGTATGATTGAAAAGTCTCCTTAGAAAACTGACTCCGTATTTTTTAATGCTATCTCTGGACCATCTTTTTTGAACTGCCATCCCAAGGATCTGTCCTGAACAAAATGGCAAAGGAGGTATAATTTGTTTTTAGGGTTCCTCCTGAAATTCCTTCCTGCAAACTCTTTTTTTCTCTACTCACGTCCAAACCCAACCACAATGCACTTACCCTGTTTGCCAGTACCTTACTACCTTTCATTCTGAGTCTATCTTGATTAATAAGTTAATTTGTAATAAGATGTTAATATACAATGATTGTTTAGTCTTTGATGACATAATCACTAGATCACTAGACCACACATTGAGAGTGTTTGGTTGTGGTCCTAGCTTTGTCCTTAGCTACTGATATGACCCTGGGCAAGTCAGTCTCCTCCCTCGGCCCCGATTTCCCCATTTATAAAATAGGAAGATCACTCTAGTTCAGCGGTTTTCAACCTGTGGGTCATGACCCCTTTGGGGGTCGAATGGGGTCACCTAAGACCATCGTAAAACACATATTTCTGATAGTCTTAGGAACCAAGACACTGCTCCTTTATCCGTCTCCAGGCAGGTCTTCACACATGCAGATGTGCCCATATACGAGTATCAAAAGGTCACGGCATTAGGAAGGTTGAAAACCATTGCTCTAGATGATCCTTCAAGTCCCTTCTAGTTCTAAGATTTTAAATGTTATATTTAGAATCTAGGAGAAGCATTGTGTATATGTGTGTATTTCTTTAAACAGGGCTTCAATGCTTTATCTAAAGAGATGGCTGAAGATAGTGATTTCAAATATCAGGATATGCAAGTAGCAAGAGGGATAGAGAGAAAAATTCAGGGACAGAAAGCCCCACACTCATAATCTGGATTGACCCTACTTGTCTACAAACCTAAAAAGCCATGTCCTGTGCACTGCTTCCATAGATCAGCTGATAGTGCTATAATTAATTGCAGCCCCTCAGACCAAAAGCAAGTAGCTTAGATCTCCCAGCTTGTGGCTTTTTCAAGCAGGGGCATTTAATGCGAGTGAAGAAGACATCAGCTGAGAGTTATTGTTGATGTTTTCTTTGGAGTTGGTATTTTTCTCTTCAAAAAAGTTGGAACCACATCTGTCACATCAGCAAGGCACTGAGTGCAGAGCTGTTAGCTTAATTTGCTTCTGTCTCCCTTTTTCTTCCTCTCTGTCAATATGATATTCATTTAACTCTGTTAATTCCTGGGGAGTACTGGCACACGGTGACTCACTTTCAACTTGACTTAACATTCAGGAAGAATTCTAAATTCAGGCAGTGCTTGGTAGGCTTTGAAATGCACTAGAAATATTTTCTTTTAAAAGCAGGCTGTCGGATTACTGCAATGGCTTCTCAACTGGTTTCCTAAATAATTCTCCTAATCCTAATTCTCCTTTTACCCAACTAGCTCTAACTTATCTGATACACTGATCTTCCTCAAACATTGTTTTCTTCATGCCAGACTATTAATTATATCAGAATTGAAGTCTGAAGATGTCAGTTTAAGTCTCAAACACTCTCACAATGTGATTGAGGAGAACCCTATAATCTCTCACTAAACCTCAGTTTCAACTTCTGTAAAGTGGGAGGAATTATTTACCTATCTTACTGCATTGCTGTGAAGTGCTTTTTAAATGATAAAGTGCTACAAAAGTATATGTGAAATATCAAGAGTCATTTCCAAGAAGATAAATATTTAAAGGGCATGGATAATTTTCTAAAGAAGATTTGCAAACTACAACTTAACTGGTCACATCAAAACATGTTTCAATTTATTTATAGTAAGAAAATTAAAAGAACTTTGATTCTTCAAATCTAAAAAGACAAAAGAGGGAAAGGCTATATTGCATTCACCATGAAAAGATGGGCTTATTAGTAGTAGAACTATGAAATAGTCTAATCATTCTGCATTTCAAATTGAGATAATGCAAAAAAAGCTACTCAAGTATTTAAAGCCAAGTGTTTGGTTTTAAAATCTCACTACTGATTATATTCCCCAAAGAAGTCAAAGGCAGAAACAAAGATTCAGAAAATAATAAAATCCAGTTTGTTGGACAGAGGAAAGCAAGGAAAGAAGGGGAAGCTATTTAGGGTTTCTGAATGGTTAGGGAATCTCATGCATGTATTTTTTCAAAAGTTGATTAAGGGACAGAATTAAGGCTTGGAAAGAATTTGGTGAACTAAAGTCTAGAGACAAATATGGTTGCACATTATATATATTTCAGTGAGGAAAGCAAAATTTAAAAAAAGATGAGGATCATGGGGAGGGAGAGTAGGGTTGGGGTTTATAAGAGACAAAAGATTTTACATTTTCCAGCTTCATAATACTCTGCATTTCAATCATACTGGTTCTTCCCTTCATAAGAATTCATCTAACTTTTTTACTATCTTTCCATAGGCTATTTCTCATACTTGGAATCCTCTCAATCCTCATTTTTATCTTGTAGAATCCTGAAAATAACCAATTGATCAACAAGAGTTTATTAAGCACTAATTAGGTACCAGGCATCATGCTAAGCATTGAGGATACAGAGAAAAAAAAAAAAACAAAGAAGAACCTCTGCCCTGAAAGACTTTATATTCTAAATGGGTAGACAAATTGTACATGTATAGGCATAGTCTAGCACTGTACAGATTAGATACAAGATAATCTTATGAAGGATGGCATTGGCAGCTGAAAGTACTAGGGAATGGCTTTCTTCAGGATAGAAGAGAGAACTTAAAATGATGCTATTGATGGTTAATGCCACCTCTTCTGCAGGGAGACACATGGGATATTTTTATGTGCAGAGAGAATTTAGACTGCTTGAAGGGGGCACATGAGAGAAAAGTGATTAGAACTAGACCCACTTTCAGTGCCATTTGGGAAGGCTCTTAGCAATGCTGGAGGCATTTGGCTTTATTTCCTAGACCTGGATCGTGATAAGAAAACATCAGTATGTGAAATAAGCATGTTTTGATCTTTCAAGGCATCACATACACACCATACTCTTTTCCTGCTATACAGTCAGGCTGGGAATTGGTTTAACCTTGTAGCTCTTCTGTATTTTTTTCCTGACAAAGCAACACTTCCATTAAGAAAAATGTACTCAGCTATTAATTTCTGCAAACTCCTAAACCTGGCCAATGAAATCCTGGCATATGCAGTTTTGTGCACTATTTTAGGGCATGGGGTGGGGGAGATCAAGGTTCTTTTCTTGGCTTTTATGTTGCTGCATTCATCTCTTGTTTTCTTGGTTGATTCCCCAGTGATTTGCCAGCTGATGAGCAGGATTGTCACTGGTTTAGAATGACTGCAGAAGGGAAAGGGCTTAGCAAGAGTGCCCTTTCTTTCATGAGAGTTTAAAGGCAACTTTTTTCAGACTAATACTACTTATATGTAGCTGTAAGTGGTTATTCTTAAACAGATGATTCCTTTCCCCTGGCTTAAAAATGGAAGGAGGATAAAAAAAAATACTTCTCTGCTCCTTGACAGCTCCATTTTCTCCTCCAAACATGCTAATTTCTCAACTCCGACAACAAGAAAAAGTCAGATGTACAACTATTCATAGTGGTTCCACTAATGACCATATTTAATTATCCAGGCTTTGACATCAGGGAACCAGACTGCAAGGCATGGGCTATAATAAATTATTCTATATCCTGACAGCTTCTATTGTATTGATTAGCAGGTATGCCAGCACTGTGCCCATGGTACAGTGTGCAGCATGGCACAATGGAGAAGGCAATGGATTTGGACCTCAATTCAAAATTTCAACTCTACCACTTATCTTGCTGGTCTTTGGAAAGTCATTTGAGCTCTACCTGCCTCAAGTTCGCTCATCTATGAAATGAGGGACTTGAACTTGAGTAGCTCTGAGATCCCACTAAACCGAGGAATCTGCCTGCAGTCTTACATCAGAAAGGGCTTTGGAAGTGGAGTTAAGAGATCTAGGTTCTCATTTTGGCTTTTGACAATTTCTAGGTATGTGTCCCTAGGGCAGTGATCCTCAACCTTCCTAATGCTGCGACCCTTTAAAACTCGAGTGTATGTGGGCATATCTGCATGTGGGCGGACCCGCCTGGAGAGGGATAGAGGAGAGGTGTCTCGGTTCCTAAGACCATTGGAAATACGTGTTTTCCGATGGGCTTAGGCGATCCCTGTAAAAGGATCATTTAACCCCCAAAGGGGTCGCAGGTTGAGAATCACTGCCCTAGGGGACTCATTTACCTGGGCCTCAAAGCCTTCATCTGCTTTTCCAAAATGGGGCAGAAGAGGTGTGTGCTACCCACTTCACAGGATCATTGTGAATAATGCACTTTTAAAAACTTACGCTATAGAAATACAAACTGTTGTTAATGAGAATAGTTATGATATAATGAGGTAGATGGGTGGCACAGTAATATGATGCCATACCTGGAGTCAGGAGGACATGAGTTCAACTCCCGCTTTACATCCTTACTCACTGTGTGATCCTGGGCATGTCACCTGACTGCTGTCTGCCTCTGTACCTTGACTTGCAAAATAGGACCTACCTCCAAGGGTTATCATGAAGATATGATGAGATGATATTTGCAAAGCACTTTGCAAACCTTAAAGCATTTTATAAATGATAGTTATTATTATTCATGCTGAAAATAACATCAATAATAATCTCATAACATGATATAACATGATATAACATGTAACATGATATAACATGATATGATATAATATAATAATTTCACGTTGTGATTTTAGGAGTGTAAGACACGAGAGAGATTGACTTTCTTCCACAACTATCAGATTCACTGTCATCAGCAATTATAGTAATGACTGTCAGGACGGGACTCCACAGTTTCCCACATTTTATTCAATTCAATTCAACAATATACATTTTTTAAAGTAACTACCAGAGGCCAGTGATTGAACTAAAGCACACATTGAACTAAAACTAAAGTCAACAATGCATCACAATAAGTATTTGTGGTTTAATTAGTGTAGGAATTCCTCCCACCTGTGCAGACCAAGATGTTTGTACGTCTTTAGAGAGTAGTCAGAAGGAAGTTCAATAATTTGCCTAGTATCTCACAGCTATTAAGTACTTGAGGCAGGATCTGAACCCAGGCCTTCCTCACTCCAGCAGCAATCTTCGACCTACTACACAAGGCTGCCCCAGGCACTGGCAATACACATATGAAAAAAATACACCCACCTTCAAGAATCTACAGTCTAATAAAAGGACCATACATACAAAATACATAGAAAATTAAGCATAATAAGGGACAGATAAATCAGAGGTCCAGATCAAGTTCTCTAGAAATAAAAAGAATGGAGAAATGAATTTCAGTCCTCTGCTGTGTGTGTGTGTTTCTGTGTTTGTATGTATGTGTGTAGGCATACAGTATGTGCGTGCATGGGAGGCCAAGGTTTTCATATTAAACAGGGTCAAATAATTATTTACTGAATTAGGACTATAGGGTCAACCTTTTAAAATGCGGAAGGGCTCAGGGGCAGTCTAATTGAATCTTCTCATTTTGCAGAGGTTAGCATGACGTGCCCCAGGTCACACAGCTAGTGAAAATGATAGATCTTGACCCCAGATCTTTTTAACCACAACACATTTCTATCATACTGCATCAGACTATGGTGTCCTGGCGAGGACCACAGGGATCTGAAATATACTGTGCTGACAGCATAATTTTGCCTGGACTAGAATCCTTTTTTGACTAGATCGCTGTGGGGACCTCTGATTGTAATTATTTTTCTGCTCTTAGGCCCTGGAGCAAGGGTAGCTAAGAACTAGCTGGGGTATCACTGTCAGCCTTCTCTATTCTGTCTGGCTTCTAGGTTGCTCTCATCAACATTAACTGCTCCTCATTCTTCTCCCTGTCCTTGCCTTTGACTTATGGGGTCTGTGTGGGAGGAGGGAAAGAGGAGAGGAAGGATCAGTGTATGCACAGGAAGGAAGATATGGATAGGAAGGAGGGATCAGCAGCTACAATGAGTCATGTGGACTGACTCTGTCCAGCTCCCCCATCCCCCAACACCATGCTGCATCCTGGCCCCACTCAGGCTAAAGCAACTGATGACCCATAAATAATCGATCAGTGTTCCAGCTGGCCAAGCTAGATGAAGATCCATCTTTCTGAAAGACCACAAGCCTCCTTGGCAGAAACTGCCTTTTCCTTTCCTTTGTCCAGCAAACTTGGATATGCTTATACAATTGGTGAGCTTGATCAGCTAGCAGAATGATAAATAATATGATAAACAATGCACTTTTTTTCCAATCCATTTTATGACTAATTCAAAGGAATGCTTCATATTCAATTATTCTGGCTCACTTACCTGGTTTGAATGAGGTGATATGAGATACATCCTTTTCTAACTATCTATCTATCTGTCTGTCTGTCTATCATCTATCATTTATCTCTATCTATCTATCTATCTATCCATCTATCTATCATCTATCTGTCTGTCTGTCTATCTGTCTGTCTATCTGTCTGTCTGTCTGTCTGTCTATCTATCTATCTAACTATCTATCTATCTATCTATCTATCTATCCACCTATCTAACTATCCACCTATCTCGCTGTCTGTGTCTATCCTAGCAACCTTGTTCAAAACTCATTGTCTTTGTTTCATGTCTGAAGTCCTAAGGATTGTTGTAGATTTTATCTTGAGAGTATGGCTGCAGATGCCTAACTTAATAGCTAATTTATATAATGTATTCATCTTAACAACCTAATTAGTAGATAGTGCAGCTATTATTTTGCTCATTTTATGGATGAGAAGATGGAGGATCAGGGACTTGCTCGGAGTCACAGAGGTAGGAAATGTCAGAACTGAGATACGAACCCAGCTCTTCTGGCTCCAACCCTGGCCTATTTTTCACTGCCACACCATGATATTTGTCCAGTTTCTATAACCCCTACTAGGTCACCTTGCAGATGGGCACTGATTCAGTAAAGGGTTTTTAATGTATGAATGAAATCAATTACCTTGGGATTATCCTTGCATTAATAGAGTTGATTGGGTGGGGAGAGGGAGACAGAGATGGAAGGAACTGCAAAGATTGTTAGTCCTGGTCTGTCTTCCCATGCTCGCTCACAGTAGGGCACAGCCTCTGCATGCTTCCCCCGCCTGTGACTATTATGGATTGCAAATATTATTAATCTTAAAAGAAGTGGAAGCATCCTGACTTCTCTACTAAGGCTTGAACTTCCTTGAAATACTAAAGGAGATTTGGGGAGTACTTTTATAAATTGCAAATACACTCTCCCAACTATTAATGAATGAGCTAAGTAATTACTTGGTAGCTTTTAGTACAATCCTAGAAATTGGTTAATGAAAATGCCACTAATGAGCATCTATTAATAGAATAAAATGAAGTAATATAACTAATGCAATGGCCAGAAGGTACAATAAAATATGTGAGCAAAACAAATTTTATATCAGGCTATATTAAAATCATTGCCCTAAAATCAGCTGACTGGAAAGGAATACAATTTAGTGACAATAGGAATTTATGATAATGCAATATGATTTCTTATAGTTAGCATCTATCTTTTAGAGGGGCACTAGTTTCACACAACTTCCCCAGCTATTGTAGTCCACAGATTTGTCCCCAACTCTGAAGTTATAGTTATTCTGGTTCCAGGCAGGAAATACACACACACACACACACACACACACACACACACACACACACACACACACACACACACCCCTGAATTACTGCAATAGCCTGATGGTCTGATGGTTAGTTTCCTTGCCTGGAGCCTCTCCTCAAGTCCATCATCCTCTCAGCTGTTAAAGCGATCTTTCTTCTCACAGTAGTTCTAATTGTGTTACCTTTGACCTTACCTCCATTCAATAAACAATGGTAGCTCCTGAGTAACTCCAAGATGAAATACAAAATCCTTTGTTTGACTTTTAAAGTCCTTTATAACCTGGCCCATTCCTCCCTTTCGAGTTTTTGTACACTGCTTCCCTCCATACATTAGTTATATTACTTCATTTCGTTCTATTAATAGATGTTCATTATGACGTTTTCATCAACAAATTTCTAGGATTGTCAAAATCTCTCTCTCTCTCTCTCCCTCCCTCTCTCTCTTTCTCTCTCAAGACTGTGGTATTCCTTTATCAGAAGAGAAAAATGGGCAAATTTGTGATTTTTATTCAAGTTTATGCTTCTTTCTAAATATAATTTATTTAAGAAAAGCTTTTTGCCTTAATGATGGTCCATGGTATTTGAAAATAATGATTATAAATTGTAATATACTTGTCAATCCATCTTGCTAAGGAGAGTTTTCTAACTGGGAACTCCCTCAACCGATGAAATTACAGATCTGGGTCTATCTTTCCCCATCTTTCCCATCACCAAAAATATATGAAAATATTAATAGTTTTTTTTATCCTTTAAAATGCAAAGCTTGTGGAATTCAGTCATGCTAGACACTTTCATTTAACTATAACCTTCCATCAAACTTAGCATCTTTCATGAAATACAAAAATATGATCTCTACTATATACATTGGAGGCAGCTGGGAGATACAGCAGACAGTGGCAGGCCTGAAGTCAGTAAGACTCATCTTCCTGAGCTCAAATGTGGCTTCAGACACTTACTAGCTTTGTGACCCTGAGCAAGTCACTTAACCCTGTTTGTCTCTGTTTCCTCACCTGTAAAATGAGCTAGAGAAGAAAGAGACAATCTACTTCAGTATCTTTGCCAAGAAAATTCCAAATGGAGTCATGAAGAGTTGGACACTACTGAAATGACTGAACAACAAAAACAACAGGAATTCAGCCCCTGATTCTATTTCTGGCTCTGTCATTCACTGTGTGACCTTAGATGAAGCAAACAACCTCTCTGGGCCTCACTGTTCCCTTGGGAAAAATCAAAGGTTGGACTCCATGATTTTTAAAATTTCCTTCCATCTAGGATTCTGTGCTTTTAAGAAAGTCCAATAATAGGAAAAATGCTGCTGAATGTAATGATTTCTGCTTGGGTAGAGTGTGGAAATCACTGCCAACTGGTAGCAGCTGTAGCTAACTGTAAATGCGGTCTGAAACATTTGGCAAAAGTGGTGAACAGCTGTGGCCAGATCCCTCATGGTTGGAAGGGCTGCTACTGAACTCATCCTGGGTGGCACTCTATTGGCAACCTTGAATTTCATTGTATAACAGCCACTACAATAGCAAAAGTAAGAATAGTAGTTGGCATTTATAAAGCACTTCTCAATTTATGTTACCTCCCCGTGTGAGGGAGGCAGAGTACAACATTATTACTCTCCTGTTACACATGAGAAAAACCAAGACTCACAGAGGCTATAGGACTATGATATGGCCTTATAGATTTTAAATGCTAAAGGTGGAATTTAAATCCTAGAACTCTGGTCCTACATACGTGGGGGAATCACTAGTGGTTATCAGAGTCCAGCCAGGGATTCTTCACCTTTTTCTGTATCATGGGTCCCTTTTGGTGACAGTCTAGAGACTCCTATAGACCTCTTCTTAGCATTATATTTTTAAATGCATAAAATAAAACACATAGGATTATAGAGAAAATACATTATATTGAAAAAAGTTATCAAACTATTAAAAAAATAAGTTCATGGACCTTTAAGAACCCCTGATCTAGACTCAAACAAAGGTATTCTGGCTTCAAATCCAATGTTCTTTTAATTAAACCATAGTTGGCTTACCCAGGAATTCATACATGGTCCTAAGGACTTTTCATAGAATCCTAGAATCCTGGTATCCAGGTATCTTAAGGTCACTTCTAACATTGGATTCCATGATTCTATGACAAGTCCTTAGTGCTAGCCTTCACCCTAGGCCACATTATGCTTGCTGTGTTACCGTTGTATTCACTTCTTTGTCAACGACTCAGGTAACATCAGAGATTTCTTGAGACATCCATGCCAACTGAATGGAAATCAGCACCAGCAGGTGTGTCCAGGAGCAGTTCAGAATGAAACCACTTTGCCCCATCAATGAAGCCATGAGCAAAGTTCCTTATGGAGTTTCTTCCTTGAAATGCTAAAACAAATTATTCAACTAAAGGCCTGACCAGGCTTTTGAGAAAGTGTCCCATTCTTTAATCTGGTGTGTCACTGGTTTTCTTTGGCACAGAAATATACAAACATGCTGTTGAGAAGCAGGAAGAAAGAATGGAAAAGACCAGACTTATAGTCAGAAGACCTGGCTTCAAATCTATGTTAATTATTTGCAAGATGTGTGACCATGGGTAAGGTCCTTAAGCCCTCTAAGGCTCAGTTCTCTCATCTGTAAAATGGGGCTATTAATAGTGGTATTATTTATTTCATAAGACACTTATGAGGAAAGTGACAAAAATGAAGTGTGATATTCATGTGAGTCACTTTTATTGTGATATAGAAGACACTACTGCTTCCCACTAAGGCTAATTCCTCCATGTTCCCTCCCATACTCTGGCCTCCTCCAGCATATTTCTCTGACAGTTAGCCTCTCCATATTTAATTTATTTTCAATCTCGTATTCACTGGCTCTTTTTTACACACCTACAAATATGTTCTGGTCTTTTCAGCCCTAAAAATTCCACCCTCTACCTTTCTACTCCCACTTATTCAAATCTATCTCTTCCCCTTTATTGCCTAACTTCTTAGAAAAAAAAATCTACATCTTTAAAATTTTACTTCATTAATGCCCACTGTGTTATTAACAAATCTCAATATGGCTTCTGCCTCCTTTATTCTATTGAAGGTCAACAATGGCCTTTTGTCTGTCTTCATCCTCCTTGACTTCTGGGTAGATTTTGACTCAATTGATTGCCTCCTGCTCTTTGATACTCTCTATGCCCTCTGCTCTCAAGATACTGTTTTCTCTTGGTTTCTTCCCACTTCTGTAAGCACTTTTTCCCTGTTCCCTTTCCTGGCTCATCATTCTGTCCTTAACCCTTTAATATGGGTGCTTCCAAAGGATGTGCTCTTGGCTCTCTCCTCTCCTGTCTCTACGGGCTCTCCCTTGGAAATTTCCTCTACTCTGATATCTTCAATTTCCATTTCTTTACAAAGCAATCTCAAATATGTATCTCTAGTCTTGTTCTCTCTTCAGAGTTTTAGACCTTCAAGGAAGAACACCGTAGTGTTCGGAGTCATAAAAACTGGTTTTAACTATGAAGTCTAACATTTAACAAGGAGACAGTACAGTATACATTTACAGAGTGGGAGGTCTGGGTTCAAAATTAATTCTTGAGCTGAATTTTGAAGGCATGATTTCAGGCATGTGGGATATTCCCAGTGCAATAGAGGCTTCCTATGAAAATGTACAGAAGTGAGAGAGTACAGGGAAAGGTTAGAGAGCAGTCCAGTTTATCTAGACAAGGTGAAAGGGTGTGGTACGAGATAAAGCTGGAAAGGTCCATTAGAGACATATTGTAGAGGACTTTAAATGTCAAGCTAAATCACATTTCCCTATGCTCAGTTTCCTCATCTGTAAAACAAGAAAGTTGGACTAGAAGGCCTCTAAAATTCCATCTAACTGCAAGTTGGTAGTTCCATGATCCTATGACTCCTTAAAACTCTAGATCTATATAATCCTATTACCTGTGAGAGTTGGAGCAGGTCACTTCAGCTTTGGGGCCTCAGTTTTTTCACTTTGACAATGAGGTTAATGAGACCCCTAGCTCTAAATCCCTTCTCTGTGTTGCTGGTTTTCTAAGAAGGCCTCTAAATGAAAACAAAGGTAGTTTTCTTCACCTGCCTTTAATGGAGGCCACAAATTGTATGCAGAAGGCTGTCAGTCTTAAATTAAGGTCTCACACTGACAGTACGATCATAGGCAAGTCACTTTCTCATCTGTAAAATGGGCTACTTACTGTGTCGACCTGGGCAAGTTACTTCCTATCTCTGGGACTCGGTTTCCCATCTCAAAGTCTGGCATGGTGGATAGATGACTGGCTTTGGAACCAAGACATGGATTCAGTTCTGCTTCTGAAACATACTAGCTTTGTCACTTAATCCTCACTGCTTCAGGAAACTTTCTAAGACTATATATAACAAAACAATTGAAGACTCTTTATCAGTAAATGGGAGTAAGATTTATTTCAAAACTGAACTCATTATCTTTACCTTAAACCTTTTCCTTCTAAGGATTTCCCAGTTATTGTCCAGGACAACATCACTCTCTCAGTCCCCCAGGCTTGCAACCTAGGCGTCATTCTCAACTTCCCACTCTTTCTCTCTCTCTCTCTCTCTCTCTCTCTCTCTCTCTCTCTCTCTCTCTCTCTCGTTGCCCATATCCATTCTGTTGCCAAATTCTGTCAACTCTACCTTTGCCCCCTCTCTTTTCTCCTCTGCCCCCTTCTCTCCTCTGCCCTCTTTGTTACTCTGACACTGACACCAGCCAAATTCAGGCCCTCATCACCCCATGTTTGCATTATTTCAATGGCCTGATGATCTTCCTGCATCATGTCTCTCCCCACTCCAGTCCATTGTTCACTCAGCTGCCAAAAAGATCTTTTGTTTGCTCAGTGCAAGTTACCTTCACCCCCTCCCTCTATTCAGTAAATTATAATGGCACCCTAGTACCTCAAGGATGAAGTATAAAATCTGTTTGCAAAATCCTTTACAACCTGGCCCCTTTCCACCTTTCCAATCTCTGTATACTTCTTCCTTCCAAGTACTTAGAGACCTAGAGCAAGGATTTTCATTCATTTATGTATTAATGTATTTTTCTTTTCTTTGTATGCTCAGTGCTTAGGACAGCACCTGGAAATAGTAACCCCTTAATAAAAGCTTGTTCTTTTTTGGGAATACCAACAGAATAATCATTTAGGACAAAAATTCCCCAAACAAAACCAAATGGGGTTAACAATGCCTATTTCACAGGGTCATTGAGAAGCTCATAAGAGATGATGGGCTTAAATTGCCTTGTGAATATTAAAGCAATATGTGCTTTATGCAAATGGCACATACATATATGTATGTATCAGTTATTATAATTACCTATGTCATAAGGTTGCAGGGTTGGGATAAAGAAATATTTTTTCAAATCATTAAGTAGTATATGTGTGAATAATTATGATTACTGTTTCAATGTTTCCAATTGTCAATTTAGCAACAATATTTAATTCTGTTTCATAATTTCTCTGTGAAATGATTAAGAAAAAAACCCACATGCTACCAAATGCTACTCCTCTCTATATGTACTTGAATAATTAAAAATCTGACTTTGACATTACTATGGTAGTTCACATTTAATTTCCCATTCTGAATGATCTTCCAAAATGTCATTCATCTTTTTCTATTTATGCTATCCTGCTATGTATATGAAGGATTTTCTTTAGAATTTACAAGCATGAAATTAAGGGAAGAAAAAGGCCAACCAGACACCATGGTCTAAATTAACCCAAAAAAAGGCAGGTGTTTAATAAGCGGTCATTGGATAGAAACCAAAAATATACATGTCAGAAATAACTTCTCCTAAGTAAAGAGATATGAATTAATCCCCCTCCAATAAAAAGAAGGAAAAAAGAAAGAATGGAATGAAGGAGGAAGGGAAGAAATGAGGATAGTAAGAAAGGAGGAAAGAAGGAAGAAAGAAAAAATATATCATCTTGGTGTGATTTAAAAAGAAAAAAAATAAGAAGAAATTTATCTACTTAACTATTACTTAGTCAAATAAATGACACTGCCAGATAAGAGAAACAGGATAGTCTTTCACCAATTCCACAAGTACCTGGTATGGCCAATTGAATGTTGAAACGGCAATCTGAAGATCTGGATTCCAGGCCAAACTCTACCACTTTATGACCCTGAATAAAACACCTGACCTTACTAAGCATCAGTTGTTGTTCAGGTATGTCCAATTCTTTGTGACCCCATTTAGGGTTTTCTTTGCAAAGACACTAGAGTGGTTTGCCATTTCCTTCTCCTGCTTATTTTACAGATGAGACACTGAGACAAACAGAATAAGTGACTTGCCCAGGGTCACACAGCTAGCAAATGTTTAAGCCTGGATTTGAGCTCAGAAAGATGAGTCTTCCTGACTTTAGGCCCAGCACTCTATGTGCTGTGCTACCTAGCTGCCCCAAAATCCATGCCTCCCTAACTGAAAATACGCTATAAAGGTGTAGACAACTTAAGCTATTTGTGACATATAGAGTATTTGGAGTAGGAGGACTAATATTCAAATCTACTACTTACTAGAATGTGACTTTGGACAAGTGATGTCATTTCTCTGTGCTTAATTGTCTCCAAGACTTATTCCAAGACTAAAATTCTAAGTAACATTCCACTCTAAAACTTAAGAATTCACAAAACCTCAATGTTGGACCCAAGTTTATCTCATAAGGACACAGGATTTAGAGCTGGAAAAACAAAACAAAACAAAATAAAACTAAGAGATCTTTTTTATATCCCTTTATACAGAGGTAAAGAAACTGAGACTCAGAGAGGGAAAATAATCAGCCAGGTATTAATAAAAAGAGCAAAGACTGATCTCCATTTTCTCTGACTCCAAATCCAATTCTCTTCTTACTATGTCATGCTGTTTTGATAATATGCCACACATACACATACATACACACAAGGTTCTACCTCTTTATAGCTACATCCTTTATAACTACACCCATACTCATCTATTCCTATATCTATTCTCTCTCCCATGAAAATTTAGAGTTGGAAAATGGAGAATCTTGTGTTTTTTCATTTGCAGAATATCCATTTTGAATCACCTAACAAATTGGTGCACATTGACTAGCTGAAAAGATATGAATATTTAAAAGTGAGTTGAAAAAGTGGCAGTATCTAGTAAGAAATGAAGATTATACTTAAATTACCCCATTGGGAGAGGCCAAATATGGGGAAATGTGAATCCTTACAATTTGATTGCATCCTTACAATCAAATAATGTCCATATAGCATTTATTCTTCTAAATGTATTCTTATACTAAAATAGACTTTATTCTTCTAAATATAGTCTTAGAAATTATATGTAATATATATTATAAACTTTAAATAAAATTCTTATAGATGTCCATGGAAACAGCAGATTCCTCAACAGAGAAGTATAACTTGAGAGCTAGAAGTAAACTTGGAAATCTTCTAGTCTCAGGCCCTCATTTTGTAGGTTAGTAAATTGAGATTCAGAGAAAGGTAGTGACCTGTCCAAGGTCACCATGTAATAAGTGGCAGAGATGGGATTTGAACTTAGGTCCTCTGACTCCAGATCCAGTATTCTTTCCACTTGTCACATATGCATTGTATTCTGCTGTGATGACTGTCCTTCAGTGTTAAAGTCCTTTCCTGAGTCATGACAAAGGATGTGTTCTAAAAGGCATATTTCATGCACTTCATTTGATACTCCTAGAACCAACCTCAGTGTAATAAACATAGCAAGAACTTATTAATTAATTATTAATGTTTATTGTATTGAAAATAAATACAGTTGAATGATACCTTTGAGAGATAGTACGGCTTAGTGGATAGTGTACTAAACATGGAGTCAGAGAGACCAGGATCCAAAACCTACCTCTCACTAGCTATGGGAATATGAGTAACTCTCTGAACATGAGATCATTCTCTGATCTCATTTTCCTCATCAGTTAAAATGGGGACAATATTATCTGATCCGCTTATCTCAACAGCCTTGTCAAGAGGCTCAAAGGAGATAATGGACATCCATCACTTTGCAAACTTTAGAGTGACATGTGTATATATACACACATATTTCCTTATAGTAGTACTGGTGGTAGTAGAAAAAAAAATACATAGATACACACACATACCTTAAAAATAAAATTTCTTTTCCAGCTCTTCTTGCAAATCAAAATTTCCTCCCTACTATATTATTTTACATACCTTGAAAGAAGAACTCGATGTACCTTTACAAGCAGATTCAAATATTAGCTGTTTTCTGTATAAATCTTTTTTTTGAAAATTCACCTCATACTGAAGGAGCTAAGGAAGACTCTTCTTTTCTCACATAAATAGAAAATACCACTGCCATAAAAATAATTCCAGATCATGCTGTCATTACTTTTTGAACTGACTCTGAGTCCCCCCAAAAATAAAATAAATAAGGGCAGTTCTCACATTGAATAAAATGCATGAGATAAGAAAAGTGTTACTGGAAAATTTCAGTTTCACTAGAAAAGAACTGAAAGCAAAGCAGATTCTTGTTGTTTGGGGAATGATGGAACACATTGTGGTACATAAATGTGATGGAATATTACTGCCCCACAAGAAATTATGTATACCAAGAACACAGAGAGGCATGAGAAGACTTACTTGAATGGATGTGAAATGGAGCAAGCAGAACCAGGAAAAGAAGATAAGCAATAACCTCAACAATGGATAGTTAAATTACAACAACAAAATGCCTAAATACTGTCTAGTTATAATCTAAGTTTGGACCTGGAGAAGATGTTAGAAAATTCATCTTTTCCCTTTTTTTGCAGAGGTTGAAGATTTTGTGTGTGAAACACTCCATATGCTGTCAGACTCAGCTTATAACATTGATAAGTTTTGCTCAATTGTTTTTTTTCCCTCTTTTTTGTTTTGTTTTGTTTTGTTTTTGTTTTGGGGATGGCTCTCTGTCCAGAGGAAGGGGAAAGTTTGTGTTTGGAAATGAAAGTGAAAGAAACAAAAAAAAAAGTATGAAGACAATTTTCCTTTTTTTATGCCAATATGTAATGTTTCAAAGTCTATCAGAGTTAAAATGTAGGTAACTCATATGGAATTTATTTGGTAGGGTTTTTCCAACTTTATGGCTAGTTATCCCTTATAAGTGCTAGTCTGGAGGATAGACACTCATCTCATCCAAAAATGACCACTCCTGTCCTTAATTTCCCTCAGGCCCTTATTTTTTTCTGAATAGAGAGAAAACTCCTCACCTTCAGCTCTAAGGAACCACTATAGATGAGAATTCCTACCTATTGTGAATCAATGCTTCTCTCTTTTCTCTAAAAATTAATTTCTTTTCCAGGGCATCAGGCACTGATCCCCTCTCCTAAGCTCTGGGCAATTATATTTTTTCTCACATAAATCTCACTTGGAAGTTGAAGCCCTTAGGTTAAGGCATTGTCTGGTGAGTGCATTTCTCATCAAACTCCAGAACACCTACATCAATAACATCCACCCTCACCACCACCTGTGAAACCAATTTATTTTAAGAGTCTGTTTTCCCTTAGCCAGTGACTGCCTCCTCTTCCTGATTAAATGCAAAGATCACCTGAGATGTGGGAAGCAGCAGGATTCTTAATACAGGACAGGACCAGAAGGCAAGAAAGTATGGCAAGGACAAAGGGATCAGGAATGTCCCAAAGGTCAATGCTGATAAGGGTCCAGAAGCCAGAGATTTAAATAGTTTCAAGTAATGTTGCTAATAATAATTAATCACTTATCACTAACCAGTTAGGTCTGATCCAAGGGCAAGGACTGTTTGTTCTCTACCCTTTTTGGTACCTCCTGCTGATTATGGGCAATGTTTAGACCACAAATGCACCATGATATGCAGAAGGAGAGGTGGAGGTTGGCAAAGGCATCCCACATATTATTAGGGCATCAGAAGATGTACTATAATTTCTAAAATGTTTGAGCAGGAGAGATGAAAAGGATGACATAAGAAGCCCTAAAATAATCAGGTTGGCAGAAATTATGTTTAGACAAACACATTGTACCATACACCAAAATGAAGCTACAAATATGACTTAAAATATGAAAAGTCAGATCACAAACTATTAGAGGAGAACGGGAGGGGGACCTTTTGCAACTATGGCAATGGTTAGAATTCTTAAGTAAGCAAAGCATAGCAGTGATTATACAAAATAAAATGGATAATGTTCATTGCATAAAACTGAATTTAGAATGAGAAAAGAAACATTTGCCAGTTTACATTATGCTAACATTAGAATATGTGCACAATACCAAGAGGCAGGGAATGCTAGGAGTTAGGAAAAGCCTGACGTAAGATGTGGCACCTGAACTATGCTTTAGTTTAGAGAAAGCTAGCAATCGACAAAAGTAAGGAGTTCATTACAGACATGGAGGTCCACCTCCATGTTGACAGGGCGCAGAAGATGGAAAGCAAAGCACAGAACAGCTATACTAGCTCACTTTAACTTCAGCAAGGTGTCTTGAAGACAGTAATAAAAAATTACTGGAAAGGTATGTGTGAACAATACTGCAGGGGGCTTTAAATGCCAGTTAGAAGGTGTATCTATTCTGGACCTTAAAGTAACCTATACGGTATTTCATCTTCTTGGTAGAGTTTGTCACCCTTTTCTCTATTTGTCTAATCTTGTTTATGTTGAGCAAGTTATCCAGGCTTCAATAACATGGTAAAAGTAGAGCCTTGGTGATGGTTTTGCCATTTGCCTGCTTTTGAACTCTCTGCACTTGCAGGCTTTGGCATCAGTCCTAAAGGTACCCCCAATGTCTCCATATGGATTCCACTTGTGAACAAAATTTAAGATTTTTTCAGGCAGAGAATTGTTTTGATTCTTTGTAATTGGATTTCCATCACTTAGCACAGTGCTTCAAACATATTAAGAACTTAATAATTTTTCCTTCCTTCCTTTCTTTCTTCCTTCCTTCTTTCCTTCCTTCCTTTCTTCCTTCCTTCCTTCTTTCCTTCCTTCTTTCCTTCTTTCCTTCCTTCCTTCCCTTCTTCCTTCCTTCCTTCCTTCCTTTCTTCCTTCCTTCCTTCTCTCTTTCCCTCCTTCCTCTCTATCTTGTTTCCCTCCTTTTTCTTTCTTCCTTCCTTTTCTCTTTTTTTCTCTCTCTTTCTTTCTTTAAAAATCTTTTCTTTCTCCTGCAGAAAAGCTCCATTTCCCGTGTCTCACCTGTTAAATTGCTCCAATGACATCTGTGCATTCTTTTCAGGTCCTTCAAATTTTTATTCTCCGTAGAGTCATCTATGCATCATGACCTAGGGCATGATTCTTTGAAATAACTTAAGGAGTATCATTATTCCTAGTTATTTTTACATTTTTTTTTTGTCCTTAGGAGGAATTTAATGCTTAAGACACTATAGAGGAGCCACTTCCTTGCCTAAATGCAGGCACTCAGCCGCCATTGGTAATGCAATTTACTTTTACAATGATAATTACTGTAACCTTTTAAATGAACATACTCTTTACACCAGAACATGCACCTGTCAGAGTTGTCATGGAAACAGTCCTCAAACACAAGAAATGATTCTATTATTGAAATAGTGGAGCTCCCCAAATGAATTTAAATGAAATTGTAGCAGGAGAAATGTGATTTTCTAGAGGCCTGTAAATTATTTAGTGAAGTTTGCCAACTAAAAAATTGACTAAGCTATGTGGCAATAACCATCCTTGGAAAAGGAAACAACAGCATCTGAAAATGTCAAAAATGCAAAAAAAAAAAAAAAGATCTTAAAATAGGCATATTTAAAGAGGAACCAAACTCTAAAAATAATTCTGTGACAAAGGTATTTTCTGATCGCTAGTCACCTGAGAGGTGAACCACAAGCTAGACAATCTACGTCAGAACATTTTCTAAGGACTACCATCTTCTCCATATCTCTGTTCACAAGGTACATGGAATCAACAGCCACCTGCCTGCAATCAAGATGGCTAACGCCATGCACATAACTCTATCACTGCTCCTAGTTTGGGGAATGAAGCTGGGGCACACAGATTCTAAGGGCAGAGGCTTCATTCTGGGAGTCATATTTTCATAACGACCTTGATCAGCTAGAGAATATTTAGAGGCAGCTAGGTGGTACAGCAGGCACAAAAAGTCAAACACAAATGAACAGCAACAATGACAGGTGGCACAGTGAATAGAGTACTGGGCCTGGAGTCCTGAAGACTCATCTTCCTGAGTTCACATGCAGCCTCAGAACTTACTAGCTGTGTGACCCTGGGCAAGTCACTTCACCCTGTTTGCCTCAGTTTCCTTATCTATAAAATAAATTGGAGAAGGAAATGGCAAACCACTCCATTATTTTCACCAAGAAAATCCCAAACGGGGTCATGAAGAGTCAGGCGTGACTGAAAAAATGAATAAACAACAGCAAATGATAATCTTCAAGATTCTTAACAAGTTTAAGATTCTCTGAAATAAAATTCTGAATTTCAGTCTCTCCCCCTTTCCTAACAAAAGGGTCAAGTGGAAATTACCAATGGCAATGTAAGTTTAAGCTTTCTGCCTAATATAAATACGTGGTTATCTTCAATAAAATACTGAGTTCACATAGATTCTGTGTCCTTTTCTAAAGAAATTTATAAACGTTAAAATACAATCAACACATTTAGATAATGAGCGAGGCCCAGTGTTCTCTACATGCATACACATGTATACATACATACGCATATATGATCATTATTTCCTTATCATCTAAATTTTGTACATCTGTAAATGAAATGTAGCCTTTCATTTCGAGGCCATTTGTGAAACTGGTGTTTAGATTGAGATCTAATGCCTAAGGAAAAAAAATGTCTCCTTGGAGGTCCAGTTAAACTACGTCCAGATGGAAGCTGAAGCCACCAAGACATAGCTTTATACATACTACACTAGGAAGGGTCACCAGGCACTCGCAAAACCCATCTAGGAAAAGGATGTCCCTTAGGATGGAAACTTCTTATTGTCTTAACATTTGCTAAGGTCTCAAAATATGACAAAGTTATCTCCAGATCTGAGACAAATATGGATCTAGGAGGCCCCTGAGATGAAGTGTTGCACATAAATAACTGTGTGGAAAACGCTCTCATGGTTCAAGGTGAATATCCATTAATTTCTCCTGGATTGATCTCCAGGTACCTGTAGTGTACCCAAGGTAGCTCCACTGCTGGGAAATTATAATATTTGAGCTTGTTGAGGAGATTTTGAAGTGGATATGACTATTTTATTAGAGATGGCAGAAGCCTCTGCTTCTCATTAGTTCCAAGTGGCATACTAGCTTTCTAGTATTGCCCTGCTACTTAAGGCCTTTCTCATTACCTCCAGCTACTAGTGATTCACCTCCTTCCAAAATTGCTTTGCATTTCCTTTGTATATACTTTCTGTTTACTTGAAAGCCTATATTCTTTTTCTTTAAAAGAATATAAGTTCCCCAAGGGCAGGGGCTAATTTGTTTTACTGTTTTTTCAAGCACTTAGTACTGTGCCTTGCAAATAATAAATACTTAATAAATGCCTATTGAGTTGAGTATTGATGTGCACAGGGTGGTGAGAAAGGGGGAGGGTGGGAGGGAGAGAGAGCAAGAGACAGAGAAAAGGGGGGGAAGAGATGGAAAGAGGGGTGGGAAAGAGAGAGAAAGAAAGAGAGAGGAGAGAGGGAGAGAGAGAGACAGAGACAGAGACAGAGACAGAGAGACAGAGAAGATGGAGGAGGAGGAGGAAGAGGAGGAGGAGGAAGAGAAGGAGAGAGAGAGAAAGAGAGAGAGAGAGAGAGAGAGAGAGAGAGAGAAGATGGAGGAGGAGGAGAAGGAGAAGGAGAGAGAGAGAAAAAGAGAGAGAGAGAGACAGAGAAGATGGAGGAGGAGGAGGAGGAGAAGGAGAGAGAGAGAAAGAGACAGAGAGAGACAGAAAGACAGAGAGAGACAGAGAAGATGGAGGAGGAGGAGGATGGGGAGGAGAAGGAGAGAGAGAAAGAGAGAGAGAGAGAGAGAAGATGGAGGAGGAGGAGGAGAAGGAGAGAGAGAGAGAGACAGAGACAGAGAGAGAGAGAGACAGAGAGACAGAGAAGATGGAGGAGGAGGAGGAGGAGGAGAAGGAGAGAGAGAGAAAGACAGAGAGACAGAGAGAGACAGAAAAGATGGAGGAGGAGGAGGAGGAGGAGAGAGAGAAAGACAGAGAGAGAGAGAGAGAGGGAGGGAGGGAGAGGGAGAGAGAGAGAAAGTTTGTTTTCTAAGGGAACAGAGTCCAATACGAGCACAATTCAAGCAAGCACTGAATATATTAATGATGTTTAAATAGTCCTGCCTAGCCCATTGTAAATATCACTTTGGAAAACAAAATCCCAGCATAAGGAGAGAAGGCCTAAATCTCATCTGCTATTTGCAAATAAAGATTATTTCATCAATGGTGAAATTGCTTTGTGTAATTTGCAACCCCAATTATCTTCTTGGAACCTCTGCGCCACACCGCCTGTGTTTATGCAGCTACTCTTTGCTACATATGCTTGGAGGCCTTTAGGATGTAATTATAAATCTCCATTGTACCAAAGAGAACAATGGCTGCACCAGGGAACTTGCCTTTCCCTTTGTGCTCATCTCCATATTAATCCCAGTATGTGGACAGAGTCTTGGAATCTCTAAGGCCTAAAAATGTTGGGCTCCCAATACTTCCTGACTCTTTTCACTTCGATCTTGCTTCAATTTTTAGACAACATTAGACTCGTTCTGGCACTGGTAAATTAAGGTACAGAGGTTTTAGATATATTTCCTCACTAACTCTCAATATCACTAAGAGACTAAACAAGAGAATTTCCTTAGATTTTGTCCTTCCTTTTGTTGGTATTTACTTAAGAAAAGTCATAGAGGATGCCCAGATTCCAGTGGTTAAAGGTTTATTATCTTTGGCTCTTCCTCTTCCTCGCATCTTTCAAATATTCCTTGACTCCCTCTTGTCTCAGGAGGAAAGTTTGCCTGAGGTTCAGTGTCCTTTATCATATGGTAACAACACTACCTTTCCAACCTAATCTTGTATGTTACACTACAGATTACCCCCTAGTTGTTCTGTGCATTTCCATCTTCTTCATGCCTCCTGAAATCAGGCCATCAGGCAGTCAACAAGCTTTTATTAAGAACCAGGCATTGTGCTAAGTGCTGGAGATATTAGAAAAAGGCAAAAACAGTCCCTACCTTCATGCGGCTTATATTCTAACGGAGAAGTAAGAATGTATATAGCTAGATACACCAGCAACCTTCGTCCCTAACTCTGCCTTTTAAATTGATGCCCATTCTAAAATGTCACCCTCTTCGTGAAGCCTGATTTGATGTTCCAGGTGGTAATGACTCTTACCTCTTGGGCATAACCTTAATACCAGGTTTTTCATCTATCTAAACACTTATTAGAGTCATGAAAAGTCAAAAATGACTGAAAATGACTGAACAACAATACATTTATTATATAATAGTGTATATCGCATCAAACCTAAGAATATTGCAAAGCCTTCCAAAAGAGTTCTGTAATTACTGAAAGGAGTGTGCCCTATCCATCTACACAGGAAAGATCAAGTGCGTGAGGAATGTTTATTGTCCAGCTGCTGGTATTTATTTCAATGAACACCCTACAGAGCTTATCCAACAGTACATATGCATATACTCTCTCTATATGTATGTGTGTATATATTATATACATATATACACACATATATAAAATACATATACACACATGCACACATCTCTGTATATACATACACACATTTATACACATACACACATATGTGTGTGTATCTATGGTAGAAATTAAGGATGTACAGGGAGTTGGGTCCAGAGTTGAACAGGAAGGAGGAAAGCAGACTGGATTCCTCTTTCAGGAAATTACAAAGCTCTTTTACTGATCTCAAGCTTCCCAAGAAAGTAATGGTCCTTCTTTTTAATATTAACCTCTTATTGGTATTTTTATAAGGCAGTAAGAACTGGAACATTACTGTCTCTGAAGAATTAAAAATGAATATTCAGAATGCAGAACACAATGAAAGTACACTCACAATACAAGCACATCCACATGTAGAAGTGGAAAACTATAACTTATAACTAAAGAGGAACTGAGAAGAACAATATAAGTAATAGCCTTCATCAAGGAATTATACAAAGAGAAGGTGGGCTGTTCATCTGGCGAGAGCTAGGGCTTATGGGTGAATATCCAGTCTGCTCCACCAGATGTTAGAAAAAAGTGAATGTGGACTCTAGCATATTAAGGGGATGCCTTGAGGTGAAATTTATTCTGAGAGGACATGGAGGGTGGGAATGTAGGGATGGGTAGCCATTTGTCAATTACAGACGAGTCATTGATCTACATCCGTGGAAGGAGTTTCCACAGCTGAAATTTTCTGTTCTGAGGAAATAATACATAGGTAGCCTGGTGGATAGAGCTCTGGGGCTAGAGTCAAGAGGAACCAGGTTCAAATTTGACCTCAGACACGAGCTGTATATCTGTGGGTGAGTCACAACTTCTCTATTCCTCAGCTTCCTTATCTATAAAATGGGAACATAATAGCACCTATCTTATAGAGTTGTTGTGAGAATCTAATGAGATAATATCTGTAAAGTACTTAGTAGAATGCCCAGCGCACAGTAAGCACTTGTTAAATGATTGTTCCTTTCCCCCTTCCTTTGTTTTCTAACAACTAGTATTTAAGTAGTAAAGAACTGAACAATATTATCAGATAGAGGACAATGGAGAGGTCCAGGTGGGTGAGAGCAACGTGTTTATATGTAATGAGAGATTCTGATGAACAAGACTAAATGATGCCAAGAGCAAAGTATATGACAGAAGAAGATGGGTTGATCCTATGGCAAAGGAAAGAAAAGAGAGGAAGATAGTCTGGGTGTGCCTTCTGATGCCAGGAGAAAGTGAGAAGGGACTGCAGCATGTTGGGTGAATCCTCCATGGTGGGAGAACTTAATATATTTACAGAGTATGTAGGCATGGATGGGTTACAATCTGCACTGTTGTAGAAAACATCCAACTCGAAAATTAAAACATTTTAAAAATCATATTAAAATATTTTGTTCCTTACATTATTAGTATTAGATTCTTGAGTGTATTCCTTCTGAAGGGGCAATATGCTGAACAGTGAGCTTTCAAAGTAAAGATATTTATCAGGGCTCAAAAGTAAACACTGAAATAGGAAAAATGGAGTGATGGTGGTATTTGAAAGCAATAAAGACAAGGGGTGGGTAAAACAAGAAAGAAAGAGAGGAAGTTTGGCTTGCCCAGTTGAGAGCACTCCCTCTGTGAAGAGGACCGTGCAGAGGGAACTGGAAAGGAAGCATGTGATATGATTCCTGACTTTGAGCATGGAAGGACAGATGGGAATGAGTGAGTCAGCAGTACAAGCAAGAGGTCAGTGGGCTAGAGCATTAAGGTACCATTGCATTTACTGCCAGTCTTGTGGCAACTAAGCTGGGAGTTGTCCAGAGTCTTTTCCTGTATAATCTTAGCATGAGGAAAGAAATTACTTGGATTTTTCCACATTGTATTTTCCTCCAGGAGATGGCTGGGGGGGAATGTTGTCTTGGACAGACAAGTGCTGTGCATGGCAAAAAGCAGAAAGAAAGAGAAAAAAAATCCTACCTCTAGACACAAAGTACAATTTAGCTCATAAGGCAAGTCAGTCTTTCCTAAGAATTGTCCTGTTTAAGGTACAGAGAAATGTTTGCAAAAATAGAAATCATTTTCTCACTGAGCTTATGAGCTACTAGATCAGGAATTCAGACAGGCTCAGAAATTCTCCCACCATTGGACAGGACACTGCAGAGGACAAAAATCTATTTTTTCCCCTTTCAGTTCCACTTTGTTTCTGTTGGGACACATTGGTAAACTTGCTTCAGTGAGAAAGCAAAGTGATGGAAAGGAAACTCTCAGACAGTTGTGCAGCCACAGGAGGGCGATCTCAGCAATCCCAGGGAGATCTCTTACTCCAATGCCACCCAGGGAAGGGTTGCTAAGGACTCTTCTGGAGGATGTGAATTTAATGACGGAGGAAAGGAATGTCTGAAGGATAAGTCCCATGTAATCATTCTCTGGAAAATGCCTGCTGTACATATTTGCCAAATGATAAGGTATCTCTACTAAACCAAACCAAATCAAACCAAACTAAACTAAGACAAAAAATGATGATTTACATTGCTCCAAAAGGTAGCTTCCTGGCTTGATGATCAATTTGTGAATTTTTTTTTCCTATAAAGAAACAAAGAAACAAAAAAATGCAAACAAACAAAAAGACAGTTGTGCTATGTGAAAAGAGTTTTTACGTGAATCTGATGATCTATCAGCAAAACAAAAAAAAAGAAAAAAAAGGAAAAAAAATTGAGTTTCACCTCTAATCACCTAAAAATTAGAGAATATAGATTACTGTTCTGACACACAAAGATAGATCCAGGGCTTTTTCTTTCCTTCTTTTTTGTTAACGAGGGAAAAAGAAGTATATTTTACAGCCAATGACCAAATATCAACAGGGAAAAACAGTTGACAAATTTATTCAAATCTATTTTCAGGTGGAATCTTTCTGTTTGTCTGAATTAAGGTCATTTGTTTTTCAAAAGTTGTCAATATGGAATTGAAATTCTGGGTATCTTAAAATTTCCCGAAAGGAGCTTGGCTTATAATCTGATACTTAATTCAGTATGCTTTAACAAATATTTATGGAATCCAAACTTAGTGCTCCACTCTGTACTAGGTGATCTGGGTTCTACACAATTGATATATAAAATTGTACTCGCCTTACTCAAATTTAAATTATGAGTTCTTGACCAATCCAGTCAAAATTTAGATCTTGATTTAGTGAGTGACTGTCCTTTCAAATAGTTGTATAGCTAGAAATCATTAATTTCATTTTAATTGTTCTCCTCTGCTAAATATACAGAATGTTATTTAGTCTGTATCTGTAATATATGTGTTATGCATGAGGAAACCAGATGTCTTTGGCATCAGAAAGATCTGGGTTCAAATGCCATCTCATACATTTATTAGCTATATGGCTTCAGGCAAATCACCTAACCCTTTATCTGCAGTTGACTCATCTATAAAATGAGGGGATTGGACTCTATGGCCTCTAATGTTCCTTCTATATCTAAATCTATCATCCCATGATCCTTTAAGGTATGACACAGACCTATGAGCCCACATAAAGTGTCAAGGACCTAGTGGACGTGTCATAAATGTTTGGTGACTGAGTTATGAAACAACTTCCCCTTTGGATTTCTCCCAACTAGAGAAAAGTGGAGTATTTTTAATTATAAGGAAATCCCCAGTAACTCAGAGTGGTTTCTGTTGTTTTTTGAAGTTGCCACTTGGAGAGTTCCCCAGTACTAGACTACTAGTGGAAGTTCTCCAGATGTTCATCAGACAGGGCAATAACTCATATATGAATCTGTCAGCCAAACATTATGTCTCTAATGCTTCCTTACTTGCAAGCTGCCTGGAGTACAATGACCAGCATTTGGCACAGGCATCTCTATCACACTGATGCACCCCTTGGGTACAAATGACATGTTGGCAAGGCTGAAATGCCAGGAGTTGTGAAATGCTTTTCCAACTGGTACCTGCTTAAGTGCCCTCTAGTTATGAAAGCAGGTGGTGGGAATCTCATCCATAATGAAATGACTAGACCAACACAAAGCACAGGACTAGAAACAAGGATTCCTAGAGTCAACTATGCTTCTTAGCATTATCAGATATAGACCAGGCAGTGAATTCCAGATTACATTGCTTCCAAATTTTACCTTTCCCAAATAGCCCAGTTCAAGTCAATTTAATTAAATTCAGGAAACATGGAATAAGCACATAGTATTTTCAAGGCAAAGAATCAATCCCGAGACAGAAGACCTGAGTTCAAGTTCCATTTTAGACACACACTGATTGCATGACCCTCGGCATGTCACAAACCTCACTGGGCCTGAGGACACTAAATTGGAGAACACTTGCTGATCTACATGGGTAAAGGGAGTTTTCTCAGTAGTAGTACCTTATAATGCTAAAATAACATGTTCTAACAAATAGGACATATATAAAGGTACATATAAAGGAAACATATAAAGACATATATTTAAAGGCCTAATAGAGGGTATAGTAAAGGCAAATAAAGTCAGCAAAGCATAGTGCACAGATTTTTGGACTTAAAGTAAGGAAGACCTAGGTTCTGATCTTGCCTCTAATGTTTATTAGCTGTGAGACCTTGAGGAAGTCACTTAACAATTCACTAGGACCTATCTACTAAGTCATAGTATGTGACAAATGTCTTGGTGGTAAAAGTCCTACTCAAGGAATTTCCTAGGTTGACAAATATTTGGTATGTTCAAGACACTAAGCTAAGGGCTAGAATACAGCAATGAATGATGTGTTGTCTTTCCCTAAAAGGAGCTTTGGCCTAACAAATTAGCTGCTTCAGCTCATCCAAAGTGACATGTAGACATGAACTGGCACTGAGAAAAAACTATGCATTAGGCAAAGTGGACATGCCTAAGAGACGAGTGCACTCATTTCTTATTAATAATATGTGCAAATCAATTTAGTTCTGGGCAGCTCAATTCAGCAAACATTGAAATTCCACCTTGGTGTGGAACAGTCTAATGATGTTGGTGGTGATGGGGAGGATGAGATGTGAAAGTAAGGAAGATGCAGTCCCTGAATTCATGGAGTATAGAGTCTTTTAGAGGGATGCAAAGTAAGGAAGTGCTGCAATAATAGTAACTAACGGCCATGATAAACAACTTATCATTGAATTATAACAACTAAATTAAATGCTATTAAATACATGGAAATACAAGAAAACTGATCTAAAATGAGGGGCAGATCATTTTCTAGCCCTTGTATCTCAACCCTCCCCACAATTCTGCTGCCTTCCCACTGTTGATCATTTCCAATTTATTCTAATTATAGCTTGTTTGGTTGTATTTTTTTTTTTTATATGTTATCTCCCCCATTAGACCACAAACTTCTTGAGAGTAGGGACTGGCTTTTGCCTTTCTTTGTATCCTCAGTGCTTAGGACAGTACATGGCACACAGTAGGTGCTTAATGCTTATTGACTGACTGGCCCCTGCCAATTGGTTCCTTAGTATGCTTAAGCTGATCTTCTTCCCAGGGTTCTTTTATAACACTTATGAAGTTCTTAGCACAGTGCCTTGCACAAAGTAGGTACTTAAAAATTCATCTTTCCCTCCCTCCCTCCTTCCCTCTGTCCCTCCTTCCGTCCCTGCCTCCCTCCTTACTTCCTTTCTCCCTTCCTTCTTCTCTTCCTTTCTCCATCCCTTTCCCCATCTAGACACATCTGCCCTGGCACTCATACTGGCAGGCTATAAAGCAGATAATTTCCAATCAATCAATTAATAGTAGAATGCTAATGTTTACTACCCAAGAGCTGTTTGCATTTTAAAATTCTAAATCCCCAAATGTTCACACGGATTATTTGTGCCCGACCTATGGTAGCGCATCCTGAGTTCATATTGCTCTGATCAGTAACAGTCAGACACACTGGACCTTGAATCTAGATAAGTGATGTCATTTTGGTCCTCTTCGAGAACGAAGGACAACAACCAACCAACATTTTAAAAGAGAACAGGCACAAGCAATTTCAGAGCTGGGAGATTTTGTTGGTGGTCTGCCAATTACACTGAATAGACAATCAGACCCTGCCTTCTCTTGAAGCTAGCCAGTCTGTGGAGAAGATTGGGATAAAATTCAACAAACATTAAGTGATTATTTAACTTTGTGCTGGACGATACGAAGAATACATAGATGACGGTCACTGATTTTGAGGTTTATTGTCTGGTAGATAATTAATATCATGAAATACAGATCAATAGGCTCCCAAAGGAAGTTGGTTAATGAAAACAGTAATATATTTGTTGATTTTGATATGAATAGAAGGTGTGGAGGGAGTTTGTGGGTTGAAATCTTTAACAGAGTGGAAGTTGATTGTAAATTAGGGATTCTCTAAATTTTATACTCAGATGGACTTTCTGCTTATACTTTGAAAGGTACATGACCAACTCTTTCCAATTGACTGTATAGATAGAAACAAAGCAATCCCAGATATGTTTTCTGGATGGTTTTCTTACTATTTTACTATCAGCATTGATTCTTTTCTCATCGGCTAATTACTAGTTACTGTTAATTTCTAGCTAATCACTTAGGATCATATGATGGCTGGGAGGGACCCTGGAGGCCATCTAATTTGACTAACTCACTTGACAGATAAGGAAACTGAGGCCCACAGAGGTTAAATTACTTGCCCAAGGCAATGAAAGTAGCAAATGGCAGACTTAGTATCTGAGCCCATGTCTTTGGATTGTAAATGTAACACTTTTTTCTGATGTACCTCAATGCTTTTCTGACTGTATATGTGTTGTTGTTGTCAGTTGTATCTGACTCTTTATAACCCCATTTGGGTTTTTCTTGGCAAAGATATTGGAGGGATTTACTATTTCTTTCTCCAGTTAATTTTATAGATAAGGAAATTGAGACAAATAGGGTTAAGTGACTTGCCCAGGGTCACACAGATAGTAAGTATCTGAGGCCAGATTTGAACTCAGTAAGACTAGTCTTCCTGACTCCAGGCCAGGCACTCTATCTGCCATGCCACCCAAATGGATATATATTATTGACATTAATAATAAGCTTGACAATAAATGCATCATGTCAGAAGCTGTGTGTTCTGTTTAGTTTTTAGGTACAGAGAGGTATATGACTTTGTTCAGAAAAATGATCATCCATTTAAATTCTATTTTATAAAGTGTTAGGTTTTAAATGAGTTATTTGCTGCTTAAGGAATATAACTTTGTCTTAAAGTAATGACCTTTTTGTTATGTACCCCTCTGGCAGTCTAGTGAACCCTATCCCAGAATGTTTTTAAATTCATAAAATAAATACAGGAGATTACTAAAGACACTGATTATATTGAAATGTAGTTAGGAGAATAATTTTTTTAAAGAGAAAGTTCACAAACCCTAGATTAAAAAACCCCTGTCTTAAAGCATTGCATTCAGCACATTTTAATGAAGCATCTTCCTGCTACATGTTGTGTATAAATGTTAATCCTAAAGCTGTGCATGTGTGTAGGCATAAGCATGAGGTGTACTGGTGAATGCATCTAGTATTTCCTTTGGACACACAATTCCATTTTAACAATCTGGAAATAGGTCACTCAGGCTTATCCCACCACTAGAAATTAACTTGCCCTTGGCTATGACAATGAGATCCCTGGATGTGATTTGCCAAAGCTATGTGTAGCAAATTAATTTCACTATCTGATGCTTCCTCAATAGTTTCTGTTGTAGATACTTCCAGCTAACTGCCAACTTGGACAAATCAACTATGTTAAGACTGGTTCAATTAGTCAGTGCTAAAAGATGCTTGATTTCCTTCAGATACTTCCTTCTGACAGTGGGCACTCATTCAGACACTGGCACTACTGTACCAGCTTAGAATTCGTTCCTTTCCCACATGTCACTCTCCAGATCTACCAGCTGTGATCTTCAGTATTTCCACTGCTGAGCTCCATGCACATCTTTTACAAAGCAAAAGACTCTTTGCTTCTTCACTGATCTAGGAGGCAGGGAAACTAAGAACCCAGATTCCTTTGATTCAGATTTAGACTAAGACTATCTACAGGGGATTTGGATTCGCTTGAACACCTGCCTCTAAACTCTGGTATATTTATCTAATAAGTCTCAATTATGATTGGCTAAAGAGAAAACTTTCTCTTTTAGTTCTATCACTTTAAAGAAAAGTGGTGAGCTTTTAGAGCTACACAAACACGGTCTGGTTGCCATTGCAACAAGCAAAGGCTTCACCTTTAAGCAGAATGTGAAAAGAAGAAAAAAAACACACAAAAATTAACTCAACAAAACAAATCAGTAATTATTTTCCATTCTCACCTTGGATTCTCCCCATTCATTCTTGAGTGGAAAGTACAGCATGTTTCCTATACCTGAACTGGTTCAGGTTTGAGATTGGAAGGGGATTTTTTTCCTACCTTACCGGGCAAATGTGAAGCTAATGACCTGAAATCAGTTCACAAATATGGTCCATTTCTTTGTGTGCTTTCACCATGACTTTCACCAGCCTCAGAAAGAATAACTAACTGTCCGAGGAACTTACAAGAGGGAGCAGGCAGTGTGAGATCATGGGTAGAGTTCTGGACAAGGAGTCAGGAAGCCTGGATTCAAATCCTGCCTCATATACTTAATAGTTATTTGACTCTAGGTAAGTCACTTGACCTGTCTTAATTTTTTTTTGCCTCTAAAATTGGCATACATTTACAATAACAGGATTGTTGGAAATACTGAATGAGATAATGCTTTAAAATGCTTTATAAAGCTTAAAGCACCCCATAAATACTAGCCATTATTATTACTACTCTGCTCTGCGCAAAGATAGGTAAGGTATTGAACTCCATGGGCCTCTCCAAAGTAATAAGTAGGTGACACAAAACCCACTGTAATCCACAATTTCAGATTGTGAATTTAGCCTCTATGTCTTTGAAACAGATGTATTTGTGTATGCTTGTGTTCGTATATGTGTGTTGGGAATGACTTTTGTTAATGTGATTATTTAAATAAATTCTTCCACATGCTAATGTGCCAGATGGTGTTACAAAAAAAAAAAGTCAGAGTTGTCTGGGCTATATTTGCCATATTAGTCCTGTGTTCAGATGATAGGCATTTAATGAACCACTAGTTCAGAAGGCTCAGTTTACATTGTTTTTATAGATCATCTTTTAAAAGTAGAAACAAATTCGATAAGAGCATCTTGATTAAAATGAACATTTCCCCTAAAATTATAGAGTTTAAAAAGACCTTAAAATTTTCTTATTCCCTCCCCACCCTTCAGATGAAGAAATGAAGACCCAGAGAGACAAGCTAACCTGCCCAAGCTCACACTGCAAGGTAGTAAAGGTCTTCTTACTATCCCCTAGGAAGCCTATAATAAAGTTATATGCTACTTATTTGAAAATTCTAGCAAAGTGTTGCTAAAATAAACCAGCTTGAACAACTCCAAAAAAATTCTGCAAGTGATCTTTGCAGGTATTTTACGTGTAAGTGAGGCAGAGCAGGTACCATTCCAGAAAGGGTGCTGAAACCTGGAGTTAGGAAGGACCCGGGTTCTAATGCCACCTCTTAATCTTACTAACTGTGTGACCCCGAGCAGGTCAACTGCTAAATCTTAATTTCTTTGGAAAATTAGAGTAATTATATTTCTCTGACAATTAAAATTTGAACCAGATTTGAAAGAAGTCCAGAATAAAATATATTTTGATATTTGGTTGTATACATATATAAATATAAGTGTTTTTGATACATATGTAGTTTGTATAGAATATTTACTGGTCAAGGGAGAGGTGTTATAATTTTTTTGTTTACAATTTCTTGTTTACATTTGATTTTTATTTCTTTAATGTTCTATTGTAGAATAAACTTATTTTGCTCTAAATTAGATATCATTAAAAAAAAAAAAGAAATTGTGGGTAATAATACCCTTAGTACCACCCAGGACATTTCTGTGAAGTCAGATGATCTAATGATTTACAAACCTTACAATGCCAGTTGTTGTCCTTCTACATCAGTTATCATTTGCTAGAGAGTAGAATAAATATGATACAGCACAGAAGTTAAGCAACTAAAGTGAGATGAAGGATCCAGACTTCAGCCCTATTGAAAAGATTTCATCCTACTATTAAAATGCAGTGTTCTTGGGAGAGCCAAAGGCCCTCTTGAATTTCTCTTTTTTAATAAGGTGTTATTTACTAGTCAAAAAATTGGTTGTTAATTTCTAGTCAAGGCTAACTCCTGGGTAACAGTATTAACAAGGATTGATACCTTTACTCTGGCACTGATATTGTTTCTTTGATGGGTAGGAATTTGACTTTTCCAGGTCAGATTCTGCCAGGTTTGAAGGTGATTTATTAATTCATGGTCGAGGTATGCCCTTGGATTTGGTCTTTAAAAGGGTCTACATGCAGGGAGCAGATATCAGTCCCTTGAGGGGAGCCTGTGCATCCATAGTATCCCTACAGAGAATCAAATTAGCTTGAGGAGAGGAGAAATTATGCAGCACTCAAGAGTGGAGGCAGATGAATCACTTGATCAACAAGCATTTTTTTTTCCCAAGTCCCTGCTTGGTGTCAGGCATGGTGCTTGGTGCGGGGGATACAGAGACAAAAATGAATCAGTTCCAATCTTAAAGGAGCTTCCATACTACCCAACAGAGGCAGTGATGGAGTAAACAGAAGTATTTTCTGAGTAAACAGTAAATTTTCTGAGTCCTTTGGATGAGTTGCTATACCAAGTAGGAGCTGGAGATTGGAAGCCAGGATCTGTGGAACTATAAGGAGGAAGAGCAAGCCTATATCTTGCTGTTTACTGGCATATAGCTTATTCTTAAATACTTGTTTGCTTGCTTTCTGACCTATTAGATTGTAAACTCCTCAAGGTCAGGATTTTCTTTGCTTTTCTCTGTAACACCAGTGGTTAGTGCAGTGTCTGGTGCATAACAATCAGTAAGCATTAAAAAAATGCTTATTTACTGATGGACTTATGTGGAAGTTATGTGGACTGTAGAGGTCCTTGGGGAAAGAGCTGACAATCGTGATACTGGTCATGAGGGGGTATGTCTATACGTGTGTGGAGGTAAGAGTTTCTGTTTGGTGGAGGGGGTGTGAGTTACCAAAGACAAGTAGAGGAAATATACATCAGGACATCAGGAGGCCTGCATAAGATCCCTGAGAAGGGTGGAGTTCATCCGAGGAAGCTGGTGGTGTGATTCTCTAGCTTCTGTCAATGCTTCCTCATAGCAGAGAGCTATAACCCTAATAATGCTATAAATCTAGAAAACTGTAGAAATCCCTGGATAGAGCTGGAGACCCCCAAAAGGGTAGGCTAGTTGACTCTCTAGCAACCCCATAGGTTTTTCACTTGCAGGGGCAGCTCAACCTGTTAGTAATGTGAGTTTAGAGAATTGCCTGAGTCCCTGAGGGAAAAGAAGGCTACTTTCCTAAGGAAAGAAAGAAATTAGGATGAAAAGACAGTTGTTTTAACTTTCGATTTATATTTTTTGTTGGGCTAAATAAGGCCTGTCCTATATTCAATATGGGGTTAGCATGAGTCCTCCATGGAAGCTGTAGGCCTGTTCTCTTTTGTTGTTGTGACCTAGGAATGAGTAAAACCCAGACTTTCCTAGAGGCAGCCCTAGCTTGGAGGTAGGTAGGAGCTAAAGGAAGGGATTTGTAAGAAGCCCCTCAATACAAGTACAACATATATAAACCCAAAGCTTTCATCTGTGAGTGATGGATCACAAAATTTCACTCTCTGGTTGTTTGATGCATTAGTCTTAATGTTCCAAATAAATTATAAACTTCTTAAGGGCAGGGACTATAGTTTATAATTCTATAGGTTCACAGTGTTTAAGAACTAAACTATGTTGATTCACTGGCTGAATGTCCCTGTGTCTGAGGCAAGGAATTCATCCAGTCTCTCCTGAGGTAGATTTTTTTTTCTTTGTTTGCTCTGAAAGATGATTTTCTCTTGCAACCAAAAAACTCTAGTGCTTTAATTATTTATTTTAAAAATCTTTCTTATTTTTGCTGCTTCACTGCCAGAATAGATTTCACATCTTCTCAGAGTAAAGAAGCAAGCTCCATTTCAAGTTTCAAAATGGATTGCGCAGGAATAGAATCCAGATGAACCTAGCACAGATCAGTCATTAATTCACAGTGCACCTTCAGCCAGTAATATGTAAGTTCCTTTAGGGCAGGAACTGTCTCTTTAAATTTTTTTCTTGTTGTTCTTCTGTGTCTGAATCTTCATAATCCCATTTTGGGTTTTCTTGGCAAAGAAACTAGAGTGGTTTGCCATTTCCTTTTCCAGCTCATTATTTACAGATGAGGAAACTGAGGCAAACAAGGTTAAGTGACTTGCCCTGGGTCACAAAACTAGTGTCCAAGGATAGATTTGAACATAGGTCTTGCTGACTTTGGGCCTGGTGCTCTATCCACTGAGTCACCTAGCTATCCTTTTAAATATTTATCCTCAAATGCCAAGCACAGTGTCTTTCTCCCCCCTGCCCTTTTAACACCAGTATTTTGTTGAAATAAGGAGCTCCTATTAAGTAGCTTCCTACTAATTCAGAGAGGTAACACACTCTCTCTCTCTCTCTCTCTGTCTCTCTCTCTCTCTCTCTCTCTCTCTCCCTCTCTCTCTCTCTCTCTCTCTCTCTCTTTCTCTCTCTCTCATTTTCTCCCTGGAAAAAATCATAGATTCAGGTGTGGATCATAGGGAGGTGACAAATAACAATCACATGAGAGAGGGGAGGGGGAAAAGGGAGGAAGAGAGAGGGAGAGAGGAAGCCAATGAATTCTTGCTCATGGAGAGTTTAAATGATCCTCCATCCATCCTGTATGTGGCAGAGGTAAGGCGGGAACCCAGGAACCCAGTTCTTGTTGATTCTGGGGTCAGCTCTCTATCCAAGTCTTTGTAGAGGCCTTTCTCTCTGGATATCTGATAAATGCTCATTGATTGTCTGATTTGCTTCTCTACATAGGCCTCAGTTTCTTCATCTGTAGTATGGAGGCACTAGATTAAATATTCTCTAAGATCCCTATAATATTCTACAAGTCTAGTTTTGTGATTCTTATAATTTTGTTCGAATGTTTAGTGACTTTTATGGACACTGAGTAAGGGTGAGAGGGTGACAATGACAGATCCCACAGCAAACTTATGTGTGATAAGCAGAATTTTAGACATTTGAAACGAGTTTTAAAGTCATTCAGTATAATCTAACGAGTATTTGTTAAGCAGTTTCTAGGTACCTGAAGTCCTTTCTCTGTGGAACTTCCCCTGTGCCATACTGGCCATATTTACAATTACTCAATTGTTCCTCATGACTCCACTTTGGGGAAAGCTTTAGGTCAGAAAACCTTGTTTCTCCCCTCCCCACCTCTCTCACCCTTGTACCTCTGTCTTGTACTTCAACATTGTACCCCTACTTGAGTACTTCTCCCAATTTTTTACCTCCCTTTTCTGTACTGTCTTCCCTCACTAGAATGTAAGCTTCTTGAGGGCATGGACTGTCTTTCATTTTGTTTGTTTTTGTATCCCTGGTGCTTAGTAAGTGCCTGACACGTAGTAAGCAATTAGTAAGTGCTTATTTCCTTGTCTTTCATAAAGACTTGGGAAGAGAAAGAACAAAAATAGGTCTGGGCCTCAAGAAGCTTACATTTTACCACTGTGTCATTCCAGTGAAGGTTTATTGGGATCTCTCCAAATGTGATTCAAGATTTGTTTTTGTGAAGCAACATGTACTCACTTTTTATGAAGATACCTATGGGCTATAAAGAGAATGAAATTTACCAGAGGATTAAGATAACATTGTCTTAGAAAGTCCTGGCAATAAACTTATTTGTTCATCACTTCTTATACTAAGCTAGATATAGACAGGGATAGCCATGGTCTGTGAAACCTGAGTCACTTCTGAATTGGAAATAGAAACATTACCTTGGGCATATTGGTTTTGACAATAGAGAGCCAGAGTCCTAAATACCCAATAATACATGCTCTCTGATCCCATTTTACCATCACACCATTGACTTTGTTATAGATCAAATTGCTTTACTATCTCAGGAAGGGGGAGGGAGAAAATTTGGCACTTAATTTTTTTAAATGAATGTTAACATGCACTTGGGACAAAATAAAATATTAATTTTTAAAAATGAAGCCAAATTACTAGCAGTGTTAAAAGTGTCAAGCTTCCTGATTGTGTGTATATGTATGTATGCATGTGTGTGTGTGTGTGCACGTGTGTGTGTGTGTGTTTGCCTTCCTTTGTGGAATTTAGTTCCTTTGTGAGAGGTGGCACACATTAAGGACCATCTAAAATAAAAGCTAACTTGGATAAAGACCCATTCAAGATTAAACGTAGATCCAATCATTTCAGACTTTTTCTCATGACTTTTATAAAAGTCTTAAAAAAATTAGTATTAAGGAAAACCAAGCTAATTGATGTCATACTTATATTTTCTAGTAGAACTTATGGAAATGACAACCTAAAGAAATACTCCTCTTCTCATTTTTGCCACTGATTCCTCCAAGCTGTATCCATTAGGAAACTAGTTAAGAGAGTTAGAGCTGGAGGAGTCATTAGAAGGTGTCCAGTCTGATTTTCTATTTTAGGGGTGAGGAAACTGAGGCCTAGGGATCATACAGATGTCTATACCATGGCCTTAGTGTGCTGGCCCATACTGGGGGAGCTCTTCCATTGACTGTGGCCTTCCCCTGACCATCCCTGAAGGGCCTAAACTCTAAGTACACCTATGACATCAATGTTAAGTGATTTGCCCAGGGTCACACATATAGCAAGTGTGAGTAGCAGTATGTGGATATTGCAACTTTCACTGTGCCATACATACTCCTTCTTAGGCCTGTTAGACTGGAAGAGATGAATCTGCCTTGTTCAAATATAGAAAATCATTAATGGTCATTCAAAATCACCTGAATTTTCAATGTAGATTGGAAAGGCAAAAATCACTTTTACTTGTGATAAACACTGGAACCATAACTAGGGTAGGGAAACTAGAGCTTTTCCCAAGGGTATAAACATTGGAGGGTGCTGATACTACTTATACTCCTAGAACACATGAACAAATGAGTTTAGCACTAATTTAGATAGGGAAAAAAAAGATTCATTAAAATAGAAAGTTACCAGATGGCAAGTTTCTTCACCTGCACAATAAATGAACTCTTCCACATCATCGCTTATCCTACCCCGCCCTCCCTAAGTAACTCACTGATAGTCAAATAAAAAATTTTGGTTTGAGATTCCCTTTCATTATGGTAGCAACAAATTATGATTATACATTAGAAAGGGAACTTCCATATCCATGTTCACTGAGTGATTCTTTCTCAAAACAATAGTTTGCTATATAGACATGCTTGCTAACCCAAATCAATCACTGAAGTATTTGGTCTTCCCATTAAGCACCACAAATTTGTGCCCTCTCTCTATCCCTAAAGGGATTTTGTTAGGATTTCTTAGATAGTGTTGACAATGTAGGTGTTCTATGTTCCTCATTAAGAAAGGAGAAACACACACACACACACACACACACACGCACACACAGACCAAGTGTGGTCCAGATCATGTCAATGCCTACAGATTAGGAAACCTGATATAATTAAACTGAAGAACAAAATTTTGTCACAATGACACTAACTTGTGAAGTGTCATTTTGAAGAGTAAGCTATTTGCTTTATTATCTAGCATTGTTGCATCTACTGAAACAGTTTTCTATAGTCCTGAAATTTTATAAAACAAGACTGTTAAGGACAAAGATGATCCAAATTACCTTAGAAAATTATATAAAATAAAAAGAGTTACATAAGAAGTATCAGTCTATGCATTAATAACATCAATTATAGGAACTGTAGAATAAAGTCATTCAGTAAATATGCTCAAAGTGGGGGCTGCTTCATGGAAGATAAATTTAAAACCTCTTCTTCCTTCCTTCCTTCCTTTTTCCTCCCTCCCTCTCTCTTTCTCTCCTTCCATCCTTCCTTTTTTCCTCCCTACCTTCTTTCTTTCTTTCTTTCTTTCTTTCTTTCTTTCTTTCTTTCTTTCTTTCTTTTTCTTTCTTTCTTTCCTCTCTCCCCCCCATCTTCCTCCTGCTCCTGCTCCTCCTCCTTCTTATCTCTCTCTCTCTCTTTCTCTCTCCTTCCCTTTCTCACTCCCCCGCTCTCCTTTTCTCCCTGGAAGAATATCGGAGGTTTGGGTGGGGATCATAGGGAGGTGAAAAACAACATTCACATTCTTTATCATTGCATTGGAAAACGGAATTTTTTGGTAACTGGAGTGGTTAAGCTTCAGACAAAGGAAAAACCAAACCTGTTCATCAAGCACTACCAAAAATGTCAACTTCTACCTTGTGTTGCCAGGGCAACTTTCCAAACAGAGATAAACAAAGGAAAGCAGCCTGGCTGGCAAAGGTGGTAATGTGGAAAACCACTTGAGTGCTGCATAGCATGCTTCTTTTCAAGACAAAAGTGGCAGTAGGTGGCAGGAAGAGAAGGGGGAGAAACGAAAATGAGGGAGAGACAGCTCTTTTATCCAAGCTCACTCTTTTGGGGCCTACTACAAGATGGACCAAGCATGCTCCTGGACAATTTCTTCTTAATTCCCAAATGCTTCCAAATATAACTGTGGGAAATGTCTACATTTTCACACAATTCCCTTGATTGCTTGACCTCTGCATGAAAATAATGTACATAAGGAGCTCAGATTTTACCCCTTTGTTTATTCTGCTCTGCTTGCAGAATTTTACCAGTTCTGCAAGAACTATCCAGAACACAAATGTAGTTGTGTAGATATTGCATATACATAAGAAAACTTAATTTTTTATTTGTGGATGCCTCACAATAGAGGCAAATTAATAATCTTCTCGTATTCCAGGGTCCTAGAGAATTATATAGGGGCATAGAGAGGGTGAGCAATTGGCCTACTATCACACTACCTTATATCAGAGGCAGGAGAGATAAATCAGAGACTCCTTGCTTCCAAGGCTGGTCTTCTGCCCCTTATGGCTTATTGTGTATATGTATATACACACATGCATGTGTAAATACATACATCCATATGTAAATAACCCTAATTTGGCATCATTCCACATTTCTACTCTTATCTTGAAACTAATGGTTAAGTGATTCAGTAGATACAGCCCTAGGCCTGGAGACCTCACACCTTTACAAGCTATGGGGCCTTGGACAATCTCCCTCAGTCTTTGTTTTATTCTCTGTAAAATTGAGACAATTATTGCAACTACTTCCCAGGTTGTTGTGAGGATAAAATGTGATAATCTTTGCAAAGGATTTTGCAAAGCTTAGAGTGCTTTATAAATGTAAATTACTCTTCCTCCTCTACCAGATATTCTATGACAAATTCAAATACTTTCTTCCTTTTTTTTACCATTCTCCTAGTCTATCCTGTTTCCACATTCCTTAATATTCTGTCTCTGTAGCTCTGGTGACTCCATTCCTGGTACATAAAATGCTTTACATAATATCTCAAAGTACTGAAATCTTACCCATCCTTCAAGGGGCAATATATAATGCCAACTCTTACAAATGACCTCAGACTTTGCATTTCAGTTTCTATTCCTCTTACAAATTTGTCCTGTTCTATCTTGCATGTCTCTCAGAGCATCTCCAATGGGCCCCACTCCTCTGCCTATGCAAAAACTCACCTGCTTAGCACCAACATCTTGCTGCTAATGCTACATGGCTCTATGCCTCTGAATGCCATGGTGTCAGAAGTAAATGACAAATAATAAAGAATATAAGAGAAAGATGTATGAGGACACTAGCAACTCACAGCACACAATCAACAGTGGTTTACATACAAGGAGAAGCAGAAAGGAAATAAATGAGGACATATATGATCTGGAAGACCTAGGTTCAGATCTTTCCTTTGACACTTATTATCCCATATGACCAACCATGGGTTAAGCAAAGTATTTAATGTTTCTGAGCCATAATAAAACTCCAAGAGCCTACTAAATTCCATGTGGGTTAGGATGTGAGTTGGTATAAAGACCTGCCCTAAAATAAATTATAGATGCTTGATATATTAAAAGCGTGGGGAGGGCCTATATCATCATTTAAATTTCGTGAAGGGAGAATCAGTACCCTGTGAATTGAAACCTTTAGAATAAATGAGAGAGAAGGTTTTCTTCTGAGTTCAGAAAACAGGTAGGATTAAACTTTACAAGACTCCTGACATTGTCAATTGTATACAAAGAACACAGCTGCAAAGAATGTAATTGGCTTTGGGAGTTGGTGACAACAGATGGCAATCTCTACTACTATCTGAGCAATGCCTAGCAGATTTAATGCTTTCTGGTGTTTGTCATATGTCTAGGACCAGGAGCATTTCCAAGGAAGTATAGTGGCAGGAAGTGGGCAACAGTATGAATTGAAAGATTATTCAGATTCAGTTGACCTGGACTGAAAACTGAAAATGTATCATATGGTGATCTTCTGAGTAGACACCTCAGAATCTGTTACTGTCCTTTAGACAAGACAGTAAACTTGTAGCTCATGTTTCGCTATCATTTTATCCCCTGCAAAATGCCTTCCCTTGCAAACACTATGGAAGGTCATCTAAGTATCATTAGATCCATTTTACCTATGAGAAAATGTCAGGGTGTTGTGAGGGCACAGACTGGCATGAGAAGTTAAATGATTTGTCCTGGGTTGTATACTTAGTTATCTCAGGACTCAAACTGAGGGTACTGAACTGCTGGTCCTATTGGTTCTATTTCTGCTGCCCTATGCTTTCCCTGCAGGCCAGATGTGTGGTCTCAAATGCCAAAGGCAATTTAACCCTTGCCAAGTGTGCAGCTAGTAATGTTTGCTTCTTTGGTTAATTCAACAGTGGTGTATATTCTCTTTTCTCAGGAGTACTTTCAGTTGAATTCATATAAATTCGTTATGTATTATGAAACATTCACTACCTACCTACATAACTGTGCCCAGTTCCCTTGGAGTTAAAAAAGATAGTAAATGACATATTCCCTGCTCTCAAGAAGCTGATAGTTTAATTGGGAATGCAAAATGAAAACACTTGAAAATATAAGTGTACCATATAGAACAAAAGAGAAAAAAATAACCATATGGACTCCATAGGCGTGACGGAGACATTAAAGGGGGCTAGCTAATGAGGGCAGTTGGGCTTCAGAGGAAATTCTAGAGGGACATGACCGAATATGGAAAATGAAGTAGGAAACAAGCCTCCTTCCTCCATCCCTCCCTTTGTTCCTCCTTTCCTTTATCCTTCCTTCCTTCCTTCCTTCCTTCCTTCCTTCCTTCCTTCCTCCCTCCCTCCATCCCTCTGTCCCTCCTTCCCTCCCTCCCTCCCTTCCTCCCTTCCTTCCTTCCTCCTTTCCTTCCTCTCTCCCTCCCTCCCTTCCTTCTTTCCTTATAGAAGAACCATTTCCATATCCTTGTAACAACAAGGAGGGTCACCTGCTGTCAGTACCGCACAACCATGAGGATAATGATAATGCTGTCACCAAGAAAAGCTGAATAATTATGGAAATGAATGCCCAAATTCAAAATTCTATGAGGCAGTAATCTAGTAGGATGTAAGTTCTTTGAGTAAAAGGACTCTTTCCATTGTTTTTTTTTTATCTCCAGTGCCTAGCACAGTGTCTTACAATAAAAGACACTTAATAAATGCTTATTTCGTCAATGTTTAAGTGACAGACTAATGCCGGCATGTGGGTTTCTGCTCATTACCACAGAAATGATGAAGCAGTTATTCCATTATTAACCTCACTTCTTGAGAGCTGATACAGAACATGCTTTTCTGACTATTACATAGCAATAAAGAGGAAGTTAGACCCATATATTATGTTTGGGATGGCAAGAGAGGTGTCATGTAAATGTAAGAACAGTGTAGAATCTGAGCATCACATTTTCTCTATTTCCTCCTCCTCCTCCTTCTCTCTCTCTCTCTGTCTCTCTGTCTCTGTCTCTCTCTCTCTCTCTGTCTCTGTCTCTCTGTCTCTGTCTCTCTCTGTCTCTCTGTCTCTCTGTCTCTGTCTCTGTCTCTCTCTCTCTCTCTCTCACACACACACACACACACACACACACACACACACACACTTTGTCCTCAAGAAGTTGATACTTTATATAGGGAGGTTAAATGAACACACACACTTTTGAAATAGTTATAAATAATCAAGAAAGAAATTATAGCTCTTTTCTTAGAAATTATCCCTACACCACTGTGTTTGAAATTACAGTTCCTTTCCTTAATTGTGGGCTACTTTCTGTAAATGTTACAGCAAGATTTTTACATGAAAACCAACAAAAAAATTAGAAGCAAAATTAAATCAGTCAACCTTCTCTTCCCCACCTCCATAGTGGAAATGAAGATATCCTCTGCCATCTGTATATCCACAGGTTGTGAGTAGGCAGTAAACAAGCTGTATATGCCTCCAATGGCAAAATTCCAACGCTAGAGCTTCTGGGAGAACTGGGAAGCTACAAAGCAAGGCTGTGATTGCTTCATTTCTCATTAGCTTAAGAAATAAAAATCAAACCACACATACATGGACAAGACATATTGCACAATAATACTTTCTTTTTAAACAAAATTATTGCAAACTTTACATACATACTTATGTTTCCAAAGAATTTATGCCTGGTAAGAATTTCCTCAAAGTCATGATGTCAATCATGAAGTAGTGAAAAGACCATTGAACTGGAAGTCAGGTTACCTGGGCCCCTGTCCTGACTCGCCCCTAAACAGCTGTGGAACTCTGGGCAAGTCACAACCTCTCTGGAAGTTTCCTTCTCTCTAAATTGAAGCAGTGGGATTAGATAATAACCACTACAATCTTCTGTCATTCTTGATTTGGAGGAATAGATACTGAATTAAGAGAATGATGAAAATATCTGTTACCATATTTCCATTCCCTAAATTCTTAAGGACCTTTATAGCATCCAATGAGAAAGATAGGAAGATTCTTTACACCCTCTCTCCAGGAGAGAGAGGAAAAATGATAGAATGTCAGAACCGAAAGGGGTCACAAACAGCCCCCAAAAGTGACCAACTGGTCTTCACTTGGACATCTCGAGTGAGGTGAAGGGCAAGGGGAAAGACTGTCTCCTAAAGCAATTCATTAAACTTTTGTATCTCTCTATGGATATAATACATAGATACAACCTAGCCTCAGACACTTATTGGCTGTATGGCCCTGGGCAAGTCACTTAACTCTGTTTGCCTCAGTTTCTTCATCTCTAAAATGAGCTGGAGAAGGAAATGGAAAACACCTACAGTACCTTTGCCAAGAAAACCCCAAAACTGGGTCACAAAGAGTCAGACATGACTAAAACAACCCAACAACAACATCTCTCTATAGAGGCAGTTCTGGAGTCAGAAAAACCAGAGTTCAAATCTGGCTTCAGACACTTACTAGCTGTATTACCCTGGGCTAGTCACCTAATCTCTATGTGCCTTAGTTTCCTCATCTGAAAAATATTTCCTGATATTTCCTTATACAAATAAAATAACCCATACAATTGTTATCATGTATCTATTTTTAAAAATTAAATTATCTATCTGCAAAAAATATGCACACATATGCATCTCTAGTCACACATTTATGTATATACATACATATTATACATATATATATATATATATACACATAATTTCTCAAGGTTGCAAAGATCAGATGGGATGATAGCAAAGAATACACTAGATAATGCAAACCTTAATGCACTAGATAAATGGTAGATATTTTTAAATGTTTAATAATGATAACTGAAGGAAACTTGGGAACTGGAACTATCCCTGAGACTGGAGAGCAGCACAGTGGATAGAACACTGGACCTGGAGTAAGAAAGATTTGAGCTCAAATCCAGATTCAAATACTTACTAGCTGTGTAGCCCTGGGCAAGTCACTTAACCTCTGCTTGCCTCAGTTTTCTCCTCTGTAAAATAAGCATAATAGTATTGCTCTATCTTTCAGAGCTGGCGTTAGGATCAAAAGAGATAATAATTGTAAAGTGCTTAGCATAGTAGCTGGCATGTAGTAATGACTATATAAATGTTAACATTCATCATAAAACTTTAGGGATCAGTTCATCAAACTTCACATTTTACAGGTGAGAAAACAGGTCAGAGAGGGAAACCGATGCCAAAGATCACATAAGCAATATTTGGAAAAGTTGGTTTTTCAGCCCAGGTCTTCTGTTCCATATAGAATGCTCTTTCCATGATACCACCCAATTCTGGGAAATTGGAGAAGCCTCTGACTGCCTTGACTCTTGATGTATATCTGTAGTTATTATGAGAACAAGCTCCACTGACAGCTTTCACCTCTGAGGCTCTGTCCCTGCCACTGGGCTTATTTTCAAACTTCCAACAGAAGCTGATAGGGAGATGGGCCAGAGTTCTCATGATCTTCCCCAAGGAAAGAAAGGCTGAAGTGGTTGACAAAGCTGTCGTTAATGTCCTATTGTAGCAGAAACCACAATGATAGACAGGTGAGCATTCTGTGATGGGACTATCTGGAAATACACACACACACACATACACACACACACACACTCACTTGGATGAATGCATATATACATGATATATCCATTTCTAATGCTTCACTTTGGCTTTTATTGACAATGCCAAAACATGCAACGCACACACAGATCTATAAATATTTGTGAGACTTCTATGTTAGTATCTAACATGCATATCTGTGCATATGTACATCTGCATAAGCCAGAGGGAAGCAGGAGGAATGCATGCCTCAACCTGTTCAGTTACAAATGCTCTTTCACTTGACCTCATTCCAAAATGTCTCTCTTATTCCTCATCCTCTCCACACCAATTCAATTTAGCAGTGAACAGGCATGAATCTGCTGTCTGTTTAAATTCAAAGATGTGTCATGCACCGTACATTCGGAGGTTAGTTTGGTTTCCTGGTTTACTCAATATTGTTTACTTAAATATCATGAGCCATAAAGTAGTAAGCTATCCCTCCCTCCCAAAAGAAACCCAGCAAAGCAAAAACAAAAACAAAATCCAATCTTTCTCAGGCTCCAAGGCAATTTAACTTAAATTATTTCAAAATTTCCCAAACTTTCCCCTTATCCTTTCTCATCAGGTCATGTGTGTATATGTGTTTGTATGTGTGTGTGCATGCACACACATACACACACATGTGCGTGTATCCTAGACAACTATCTAAGATTCTGCATTTCAGAGAGAGTTTAGAACCTAACCTGTAAGAGAAGAAGGATATTTCCTGATATTTCCTTATACCAATAAAATAACCCATCTAGTCACTATCATATATCTATTTTTAATTAAATTATTTATCTGAAAAAAAACATATGCACATATATGCATCTCTAGTCACACATTTATGTAATACACACATACACAAATACACATATACATCCATACATACAAACATAATTGCACACATTTTGGTAACCTTGAAAATCTGTTTTGTTTAAAATTTAGAAAGTATAAATACATTTCATTTAACTTAAAGAATTTGCAAAACTCCAACCATGTTTCCTAGAGCTATCCATTCCTATTCTTACCTATTTCAGACTTCTTTCTACATTTTTCCATATCAACAGGAAAATGGAAAATACATCTTGGCAGAGCAAATATTCTCAGGCTACGTTGACATAGGGCCATATATTTAGAACTGGAAGGGTTCTTAGAGGTCATTTAGACCAAAATCTAGATTAGGATAGTGACTCTCATAGATGTGAGGCAGTTTGCTGAAGATTGTACCGGTGGTAAATGGTGGGGCCGGAATTCAAACCACAGTCCTCAGTCCAGATCTAGAATTCTTTTCCCTGTGCCACACAGATGTCAAATTAATGAAAACACCATTTTTTCTTTATATGAAAATGACTAAATTGAATGACTGTGGGGGCATAATATTGACACAACTCTAGAGTCTCCCCATTAGTACATGATTGACAAGCTTCATGAAGACAGAGAAGAGAAACAGCTTAGAAATATTTTCCTTTAAAACGTCTGAATTCTAGCAAGCCCATCAGGATTTCTTTTAGATCTAGAGCACACTGGCCAGGGTTCATTGTTATAGAAAACTCAAGAGCATACTTAAGAATTTAAATCCTGTAAAATATGTTCCATACTCATAGGCTCTCAAGAATGTCTGTTTCCTGGAGCCTCCTCCATAAATGGTCAGTTTCTTGAGGGCATTGCCACATATCTTTTTTGACATGTTTTGTTCTATGAACATGCCGCTTGGGAGCATTTTGCCCATCCACTGCTCAGCTTTGTTGCTCAGTCTAGGACAAACAATGATAGCTACTGGAACACTCATATTCTATCCCTACTCAGAAGCCTGGGAAGGATCTTCAGATTTGCAATTTCCAGGCCTATCCTGTATCTTGGTCAAAGACACTTTTTTCACAGTACAGGGCTGAGGATTGAAGGGCTAGTATTCTAACATGGGGAAACAGCTCTCACTATCATCTCTCCCAGCCCCTTTTCCTCTGTGCCCATAGTCACACATTGGTTAGTGGCTCAGCCTAGATTAAAACACACAGAATCAAGGGCTCCCCGAATTTCAGAGCTGGAAGTTTCTCACTGGCCTCATTTAAATCTCAACTTAAATCCCACTTTCTATAGGAAGCCTTCCCCTACCCCTCATTTTTTTGGTTTTTTTTTTAATTTTTTAAAAAATTTTATTATAGTTTGCATCATTCATTTCCACAAGATTTTGAGTTACATATTTTCTCCCCGTCTTTCCCCCGTCCACCACCCCAAAACAGCCATCCCAGT
>CM053581.1:68863239-68932597 GCA_028627135.1 Pseudochirops cupreus
TCTATATGTGATGTCATTTAAGACTCATGATAACCTTGTAAGGTAGATAGATATTATCAATGTTCCCATTTTATAGTTGGAGAAATAGAGGCTCAGAGAAACCAAATATCTTGCCTAGAATCACACAACTGCTAAATATCTATGTCAGAATTAGAACTCAGATCTTCCCAACTCCAGTTCCATAATTCTATCCACTATGCCATCTACCTAATTAGTTGGATGTGTAAGTTTTGGTGTGCATGTGATAAAGATATAGATATTAATCTACCCATACATAATTCATTAATTTAAATTACCGTATTCATCTTTAAATGGTGGTTAGGTTCTAACAGTGCCGTTAGTGCTATGGTTCAGTTATATTACGAGTTAAATATCTTGTGGATGTAGAGGAACTTACCTCTTCCTTCTCATCTATTGCATTATTTCTATTGAATAGATTTCTGAACATCTGAAGATCATATAAAAGGCTAGCATTAGCACAAAGTCTTATAGTATGACTTTGTCTAAACCTCTTCACTGAATGGATGAGGAAATTAAACCCAGGGAGCTATAATCATCTTTCTGAGATTGCATTGCTAATCACTGCGTCTGGATAAAAACAACACTTTCTGGTCTTTTACTCTATTTTTCTTTCTATCACAACATAACTCATTCATAAATTGTGGAGTGTCTGCATATCACATCCATGTTCTTAAGAACTTTCCATAACTTATTTGTTACTTATTTTTCAGTTATATCTAATCAGTGAATAAGAATTTATTGCTACCATGTGTCAGGCTCTGAGTCGGACATTGAAGGCATTGCATTAAGTATGGCTTGATTTGGGCAGTTCCCTTGACCCCTTTTCCTTTTGCCCTTACTCTCTTTCATCATTCAATCCACCCCGTGTGACTTCATCCTAGCTCTTGTTACTTAGGAAAATTCCTTTGCTATAGTCTATCAATGCCTGCCCTTCTTAACAAGACTCCAGAATTTAATTTGCATAACCAGATCTACCCATCAAAGTTTTTCTATCCCTTGTGCCCCTGTTGGAGACTCTGACGAGTGAAAGGAACTAGTACAATCTGAACTAGATAAAGCTGAACGTTGACCATCAAGGTAAACATTAATACTTCCACAGGATCATCATTACCTTAGCCCAAAGGAATAAATAAAAAAGGTCAATGCTAGAGGTTCCTTGTCCATTTGTGCTGTTTTTGACTCAGAAAACTATTCAAAGACAATGGCTTGTGGGTCAACTCTACAAAATCTTTCACCAGAAAATATGATTGGTTATAAAGGGTACTAGGATTAGGATACCTACAGCTAAATTGCAAGTCCATTGTGAAAAACAAAACCAGTCCATGCCTTGCATGGGCTTGTCTTCCATGGTTGGGATTCACCCTTCTCATCTCTGCCTGAGAAAATCCTTCTTTCCTCCCAGGTTCAACTTAAATTTCACCTCTTCTTGGAAGCCTACTTTGATTTCCTCAGTTATAGTTCATCCTGAGAAATTTTATTTTGAATATATTTTATATTTTTATGTTCCATATACATGTTGTTTTCCCCCAATAGGATGTAAATTCTGGGAAATTTCTAATTTCTTGTTTTATCTTTATAATCCTAGGAATTAACACTTAGCCTGTCATACAGTGGGCTCTTAAATACTTGTTGAATGAACAAGGGAACACAGGTATACAGCACTTTATGACTTGAAAGGCATTTTACGTACTTTTTCTCATTTGACCCTCACAACAACTTTGTAAGGTACATGCTATCATTATCTCTATTTTTCAGATGAAGAAACTGACATAGAGAGGTTAAATATAATTACCAGAGTCAAACAGCACATAACTGTATGAGGCAAGATTTGAACTGACTCCAAGTCTGGAACACTATCTGCTGCCTCACCTAACTATAGCATAAATGAATCTATAGAGCTATAGACGTCTGCATTATGCCTTAGATTGTCTTAGCTATGAGAGAGAGCAAGCTGGCTGCTCCCATTCTCCTTACCTGCCAGGACCAGTTGCTTATGATTATTAGTTACATAATCTATAATCAGCCTGTTTCTCCAGCCTGTGGGTTAGAAGCTGATCTGTCATAAACTTGCTTGAGAACAAATTTGTGGGAAGTAATGGCACAGAACGAGGGGGTTTGACTAAATTAACTAGGTTCTTTCAGCTCTAAATCCTATGATCTCATCTTGGCATTGAGGACATAACTAGAAGTACAAAAGGGGTTGGGGGAAGTCAAATACACAAAAATTCTTGATAATATGACTGTTTTTCCAGAGTGGTTTTAGAGCAAGACAGTTAGTGACCTCATCTGAGAGTAAGTTAATGAAGGACTACAGTAAATCCATAAGTTAGGCCCACAAGATGGGCCCCTAAGACAACATTGTTTTGAGACAATAGATCATTATGAACAAAACAAAATAAAACAAAAACAAACAGAAGACCAAAACAAAAAACCCTAAATCTGACAACTCACGCATGATTGCCTCCCTTAATTATCCAGTCGAAGTAATTTCTCCAGGTAACTCTCATTCATGACTTTTTATCCCAGGTGTTGACTTAGAGAAGACATGATTACATTTTTTTGGAAGCAGTGAATGGAATACACACACACACACACACACACACACACACACACACACACACACACACACACACACACACACACACACACACACACACACCCTCTAACAGAGCTGATTTCTAAGGTCCTAAGTTTTGCTCCTAAGAGCCCCTTATTCCCCACTGCTTCCTGACCTGATCTTGGGAGCTACAAAATCAATTTAAAATTGATTCATGTGACTAATTTCAGGACCCAAGGTAGCAATTCGTTCCTTAGGTGGCACTCAGGGTTACTGTTCAGGTGTTGAAAAAACGAATAATTTCTAATTACAGTTTGATTTCTCTAGTAGGTAACTCTATATTTAATTTGGCATTTCTGCAACATGCAAGGACTTGCCCAGGTAGGCTAGAAGAAAGGGAAAGGAGAAAAAAAATCTACTGCAGTCCAAAGGCCTGACCTTGTTCTGGAATAAACATCATTAAAACCTTCCAAAGCCCGATTCTCTAAATCCATCCAGTTCAATCCACTTAGCTAAAATGGGCCAAATTAAATTTCTTGAGGGGAGGTAAGCATGACATTTTTCTATCAAGTCGAACTTACTATGAATTATGAATATCCACAATGGAAAACTTCCAGCACTTCCAGATTCCCTTGATTTTCCTCTGAACATATGAATAGTTAGAGAAAAATCCTGAGACCATGCTGAAAGATACTGCAACTGAGTTAAGGAAGGTTTCTTGCAGCAAGTGTGTTGCTGTGGGTTCCATGATCCCTCCAAGACTTGGATAGAAGCCTAATCTGTAGCTCTCTCTTCCTTTTCTCTCCAAAATGAACTTTCAATGGGAATAATATCAACAACAACAGGGTAGCTAGGTGGCACGGCACATAAAGAGTGTCTGACCTGGAGTCAGGAATCCTAAACTCAAATGTGACCTCAGATGATCACTAGCTGTGTGACTTTGGGCAAGTCACTTAATCCTATTTGCCTCAGTTTCCTCATCTGTAAAATGAGCTGGAGAAGGAAATGGCAAACCACTCCAGTATCTTTTCCAAGAAAACCCCAAATGGGTAGGACACAATAAAAAATGACTGAACAACAATAACAAGAACAACAAAAAACACCTAGCATTTATATTACACGCGAAGATGTGAAAAGTGCTTTCTGTGCTTTGTAAACATGGATCAGTTGAGATAATATGGGTAAAGTGCTTAGCCCAATGCCTGGTACACAGGTGATGTGTCCCTTCTGTTTATGCCATTTGACACTTACCTTACAAGCCTGTGAGATAGCTTTTATTATCAACATCTTTTCTTAAATAAGGAATTTTCAGTGACTTTTCCAAGGCCACACAGCTAGAGGACACTGGGAGGCAGAATTTGAACTCAGATCTTCCTAAGTCTTGTCCTGAATCCACTGTGCCATTCATCTTGAATATCCCTAGGGAATTGAACCCCATCAAGATAAAAATTTATGCACGTGGCCCTAAGAAGGCTCTTGAAAGAGGGCCTGTTTTGCAATGACTCAATTCCCTAAAAATGAGTAATAGAGGGCAGAGTTGGGCTTGCTTGATTCTCATACTAAAAGGTCTTGTCATGTTTCCAGACAACTCAGTAAAATGTGATCTCCTTGAAGATAGGAAGGAGCTGTTTCCTCATTTTTGTTTGTGTGTCCCTAGAAAACTGTCTAGTGTATCAATCAATCAAAAAACTTCTTATGCACCTACTATGCGTCAGGCACTCCATGATGTGCTTGGGATACAAATCAAATGAATGAAATAATCAGTGCTCGCTGGAAAGTAACAAACACTTTAAGGGAAGAGGCAACAAATAAATAGATTGCAGAGGATAAATATAAAGAAGTTAAAGACAAAGGAGTGTGGCAGAGAAAGTGTGGACAGTGGGCAGAATCCAGAAAGATTCCCTACAGTAAATGAGGTTAGAGCTACATTTTACAAGACAATGGAGATTCTATGAGATGAGAGTGAGGAGCAAGAGAATTCTAGGCATAATAAATGCCCAGTGCAAAGGCATGCAGTTGAAGCTTAATAAATGCTCACCTAATTGAATTTCAATGAACTTCAGCCATGATTCTGATTTGTAAGCAAAGGGAATAATGAAAGAGGGGATAAATATAGCCATGAATCAGGTTTCCTAGAATGCATATTTTCCATTGCTACCATATCTGGTAAGAAAATAAGGAAGCAAGGTGTACTCTCTAAGTCGATTTTACTTCATTGAGAGATTTAGAGCTTGCAGGCAATGGGCCCAAACTTGAATCCTCCTATTTTTACTTTGTGTGTATATATGGCAGAACTATTATGTTAGCCAGGTGCCTTCGAAAAGATAGCTGCTTCTGACACATGGTGGGAGTGAAGCCTACTTTCTTCAAACCCTACGTACTATTTAGTCAGTCATCAAAGATATGAATACTCAGGCAGTAGTTATATGTCATTTTTAGAAATGGAATCAACACTTCATCTTCAATGGGAACTGGTTAATAACATACTAGCTACCTTTTCTTCAGTAACACTTTCTTAATAAATTTGCTAGTCGGTCATTGACTATTCCTGGTAGCTTTGTTTGTTTATTTTCACCCACAGTTTTTTTTTCCTGGCTTGCTTCTTATGAGTAGAGGAAAGGAAGCAGGAAGCAAAAAGAGGGGAACTTGCAATGCTTCCTATCTCTGCATTTGAATCAGTGTTTTTGGGATTCCAAATATACCCCATTTAATTCCATAATAAGATTACTCTGGAGATTGGCAGAATCACATGATGGATAGTTTGCTTTTTGCTTTATTGAAAAGGTCATTTTTTTATAAACAGAGGACATGCATTTTATTTCCAGAATTTTGGGGAGTACAGGCCCATTATATATACTTGTAAAAAAACAACAACCCAAGAGCATGATAGTGTCACATGGTTAATTGGGGGAAGTCTCTCTCTAGGAAACAAAAGGGATGAATTTGCAGCTAAGAACACCGATATTTACCCCAGCACTTCTCATTTGTATTAATAGAAATCACGTGGCTAAATCCCCATGAACTGTACTATAAAATGTTCCCTTTAAAGTCAGGGTGGGCCCTATTAACTCAGTCCATCTGGATTCCTGTATTTATGCATAAGGGTGAAAATAGGTTGTGGTTCATCAACTGCCTCCTGGTCATGGCTCTCTAGGAACTGAGTAAGTTCTCGATATCTAGAAAGGTCTCCATTTTGCTGTGTGTTTTGCTTAGTGAATTTCAGAAGTATTGCTAAAGGAAATTAGCACAAACAATTTGAGAAAGAACCAGGACAGGGTTTGAAAAGATATATGTATCGGAGATGAATACCTTTGACTTTAAGCTAGTTGAACTTGTTGAAAAGTTAGCATCCTTTTACAAATATGATTCTGCACTACATAGTAACCTTATTTATAATTTAGCAAGTAATATGAAATGAAGGAGCCAGATTAGGGAAAGTAAGGATTCCTAATGTGAATCCATTTGTCTGATAGAACTCCTTAGATTTAATGATATCCAAGGACCTGACAGACACTAATCCTACCCAAGAACCAATGAGGTTCCTAGGCTATCCTTTTTTTAAAGTTCTAAGTACAGAACAGGTGTGGAGATAGTAAAGAAAGTCCTGTAAATGATTTAGTAAGAATTTTATTTTCAAAGGTGATTCTCAAGTCTCTTCCACAAGGTGATCTTTTGATTCTTTTATTAAAGATGAAAATGGACTGACCTGAACAAAGAACCTGAAAGGAGGGAATGCGAACATATTTTAGAAATTTGTAAGTGGCACTTAAGAAGTGACAGAGGACACTTAATGTCATGCTTAAGGAAATTTTAAGGGAGAATCTCAAAAGGGCAACCTTTTCAACACTGATTAGATTACTATTGCCTTCATTACTTCCATGACTCAGTGTTTTATATTTCAATTACTTCACAATTATTTCTCATATGTATTATGGATATGGATAGCTACGTGGAACCGTGGATAGAATGCCAGGCCTGAAGTCATGAAGACTCACTTTTTCAAATTCAAATCTGGCCTCAGACACTAGCTGTGTGACCCTGAGTAAATCACTTAGCCATATTTGCTTCAGTTTCTTCATCTATAAAATGAGCTGGAGAAGGAAATGGCAAACCACTATAGTAACTTTGTCAAGAAAACTCCAAATGGGGACACAGAGGCAGGCAAGATTGAAAACGACTCAGGTATGACAACAAATGATGGATATAAACAAACCAAAGCACATACATGTTAGAAGGCCCAAGTGACTCTGGGAATATGTGGTGAAGCAATGATGGAGGCATACTGGAGAACATAGAACACATTCTCTGCTATCAGTCATGAGACTTTATCTGACTTCTGCTGAGGCTTCATGTATTCTGGTTTTCCAAAATATTGAGTAATATGTTTTTTAAGAGTTGCTATGAGACTTAAACAAACCCCAACATTCTTCCAATAGGCTCAGCCTTTTTGGTGCCAAAGTTTTGTGGTATTCAAGCTGCACCCCTTTTAGTTCCCCTTTAAGCACTCCCCCTAGTCTCTCCTTTAACACACTATTGTGACATGTTGTCAACCATATAGATATTCTCTCTAATCTGTTCTTCAGTGAGAGTATCTGTCCTGCTAAAATCCTCCCACATGAGTATAGGCTAATTAATTGAAGTGTTATGGTAATGTGATCATTGGCACTTCCAGGTCTGATCCCACTCGGAAGGTATGCTCTAAGACATAAGATATCTGCATTATTATGTGATTTTGTATAAATCAGGTGAGTAGTATTTTTTTTTTTTACATATAGGTTAGTCACTGAGGATGTGGGGAGGATGGAGGCAATATTTCATCAGTCACTGAGATGTTCAGATAAACTCCTGATCTCAGGAGGACAAATAGACTTCCTATGAATGCATGAGGTGCGAGAAAACCATTCAGGGCATACTGAAGCCTCCTATCTAACCAGTGGATGGGAGAAGGTGAAGAAAACCAATTAAATTCTAAGTTCAGTAAGACTATCTCTGGATAAAAGTTGTAGAGTTTGTACATTCCCATTTAAGAGACTTTGTTGAAGACAAATGACTTCACCACTTCCATTTCAAGATTTATAATTCAGTTTCAAAACTCTATGATTTTCACATTCTGCCTTAGGTTGTGGAAATGAGCTTGCAACATGGCAGGTACAGTTCCTCAACAAGACTCAAAACAGAATCCACTTGATAAAGCCATCTCTGTCAATGTGATTTTGGGGTGGAGCAGGAAACAGATTCATAATTCACTACAGCTGTGTCTATGATGTGGCTGCTGAGATAAATTCCAAGGGAGGGAGCAGGAGCTTAAAAAATCAAATCTCCAAAGAAGAAGGTTTCCTGACAGAATCAAAGTAGTTGCAATGAACCAAATCATTTACTTCCATGTGGCAACCCTTTTCCTAGGGCCTTTCATAAGGATGATCTGTAAGCATGGAATGAATCCAAGCCCATAGACCAGGATGACTTTAAGGGAAGCCACATGCTGAAATAAAGCATAAAATGAGACTAGGAAGTGGTTTGAAAGAGTAGTCATCTCTAGAAACTCCAAATCCTTGACTGAAGTAATTCTATGATAAACTGAAAATCTAGGTGCAAAGGAACATCATTTTGATATGTCTGATACTCCTCAATTCTCATTCTCCAAAGAGTTATTGACCATTCCATTATTTTTCCTACTTGAAAAACTCTTCTGGTTTCCCTACCTTACAGACCACTTCTCTTTCTCCTTCATCCCCCCATTTCCTGGAAGTAAATATTTACCAACGTTTAGCTTTTTACTTTCCGACCTCTCTATGTTACTGGTCCCTCACAGACCTAATTTATAGCTGTGACTTTAATTGCTACCTATATGCAGATAACCCTCAAATCTACATCACCAAGCCTGACCTCTCTCCTAAATTTCAGTCACATGTCTCCTACTGTCCACTGGCCCTCTAAATATTCCATGATGCCCTCAAAATTAACGAGTCCAAAACTGAACTCATTGTACTCTTGACCCCCTACCACTTCACATTTAGTATTTCCTTCCAATAACATTTTCATTTTATCCATTGCCCAAATTTATCAGGCTTTTTCTAGTTCTAAATACTCAAGCTCAACTACACTCGCTTCTTCTTGATGTCCTTTTCTCTATTTAGTCATTTTTCAAGTCCCATAGTTTTCTCATAATGGTTCTTACATCCTTGTCTTCCTTCTCTTTCCATTTTCTAAGCTGCCATCCTAGACAAGGCTCTGGTCACCCTACACCAGGAGTTCTTAATCTGAGGTCCATCCATGGGTAGGTTCTAAGAAATGAAAATTATACACATACACACATATACATATATACATATATATATGCACATACATGTATGTACATATAAATAGATGTATATGTATATATCTTTAGTTTTACTAACCTCTAACTGAAATTTAGTGCTTTTTCAATCATAAATCTAAAAAAATCATTACTCTGAAAAGGTGTTCATAGGCTTCACTAGACAACCAAAGGGACCCGTGGAACCAACAGACTAAGAACCCCTGCCTTGGGATCATCTGTAAAATGCCAGGATAGCCTTAGAGGATTTTTAGGACTCTGATCTCCAGAGCTCTATGGATCATTCTTGCTGACAGGTTCTCTTTACTGACAGAGTTCTCTTTACCCCAGAGCAGAAATTTTAATGTGAGAATTGAGAGAGGAGGTAGTATTGTTCCTTCTTATTTCTTGTTCCTGACACATCTACACACATCTATATGTGAATGTGTCCAGATTATACAGAGTTTCAGGAGGATATAATTCAGTATTGGAAATGGAGGCAGAACTGAAAATTGAACAGCTGTCTATGGCTGTTACCACTCAGAAAGCAGCTAACTGGGTAATGATTTATGCATCCCTAGAAAAAAGGCAGCTGGAGGGTAATGACTGGAGACCCAGTTTTGGAATCAGGGGCACTGGTTCAATTCCTTCCTCAGACAAAATTCTGGTTAGTGACATTGGACCATCACTTACTGTCTCAGTGTTCTAGATAACCCTATAATTCTCTCATATTAGAAGATAGAGATCTGAATTGGCATGTGGTTGTGGCTGGTCAGTCATTTTCAGTAATGTGTGACTCTTTGACCTCATTTGGGGTTTTCTTGGCAAATATACTGGAATGGTTGACAATTGCCTTCTCCAGATCATTTTACAGATGAGGGAATGGAGGCAAACAGGGTTAAGTGACTTTTCTAGGGTAACACAACTAGTAAGAATCTGAGGTCATATTTGAATTTAGGAAGATGAGTCTTCCTGGCTCCAAGCCCAGCGTTTTACCCACTGTGCCATCTAGTTGAATTGGTATAGGAATTCCTTACCAGAATCTCCCTGTACTGGTGAAATCACAGGCCTAGTCCCTATCCCTATCCCTCTTAAGGTTAATGTAGCTGCTGAAGGTGCTTTGGGTAGGAATGAAATCAGAGGAACAATCTCTTCCTTTGATTAGATATGTAGGTGGGAGAAATCTAGAAAAGTGAATTTCCTTTTTGCCCAAGCTATACAGAGGAAGACGACAGGACCCCACGATTTGTTTTCTTTCAAAACCAGGAAACCACAACCTCTAAAAAAGTTAGACAAACACAAAAGATACAACTATCTATTTGTAAGCAGGAAGACATTAACAGTTTTCTTTAAAAAGACATATTAACAGAATTCCATGAATCCATTGAATTCCATTCAATGAAGCATGTCCCAGCCTATTTTCATGGACTCACCAATATAACTGCAGCATCTACTAACTTTAATTAAGATTTGGTCAGATTATCTTCCCAACCAAAGAGTATATCTGTTTTAGAATATAAACTGATCAAATAAATGACCAACTCACCTGAAGAACACCTGGAAACTGAAGGAACTTTATATGTCAACTCAAACTCATTATGTCCAAAATCAACCCACCATCTTCTCCTCTAAAGCTTTATCCACTTCCTGACTTCCCTATTTCTGCTCATTGCAGCACTATCTTCTCAGCCACCAAAGATTAGAAACTCAATCATAGAAATTTCAAATATGGAAGGATGAACTAATAAGTGTTCAAGGGATGAAGTCTCTCAGTCAACCCAGATGGTTACTGGGAAAGTTAGAATTAGGACTCAAGATTATCAATCTATCCACTAAGCCATACCTTGACATTTCTTTAATTCTTTCCTCTGCTTAGACCTTCATATTCACTCAGTATCTAAACAGTGTAGATTCAACCTCTAAAATATTTTTCATCTCTAAATTCTACTCCTTTGTTGTGTGTTTGTTAGTTCTTGTTTTTTGGGCTATCATTCTAGGTCAGACTCTAATTATTTCTTGCTGAAACTGCCATGATAATAGCCTAAGTCTAATTAATCACTTCTGGGTCTTCCTTTTTAAACCTTCACAAAAAATATATTAGCAACAAACTTAAAAATATATTAGCAACAACTTAAAAATCATTATGTAAATGAGAAATTAAGTTTCACAAGATGCTTTCTTAGCACTTCTCCAGGACGTATTATGAATGGCTGATTTTATATAGTAAATCAGTTTAAGAGAGTTTAAATAACTTGCATATTCTACTAAGGATTAGGAATGAGGCTAGAACTCAGGTTCTGATACCAAGATTATACTAATATACATTTTGCCCTGCCAGATTATGCTCTTCAAAAGTTTGATGAGACCACTTTTCTCTTCAAAAACATTACTCTCAATTGCCCATTAAGTAAAATTTTTATGCTGACATTCAAGGTCCTCCATGTCCTAGATCCAACCTACTTCTCCAGCTTTCTATCTCATCACTTCCATAGACTCCTATTCAAATGCACTTCTCATTCCCTCAATATGCTCCAGATTTTCTCGCATCTGAAGCACTGGTCATGTTGTTTCCTCAACCTGCTTTGCTCTTCCTCACATATACCTATTTAAATCTTACCCATCCTCCAAGGTCCAGTTGAAGTTCTATCTTCATTGTGAAGCCCTGCCTAATTCCTGCAACATATGTAATATCCCATTTCTCTAATCCCTCACTGTACATTTATATGTACTTCTCCTGTGGCATATAATTACCTTCAGCCTTGAAAGTGACAGATTTATGTTCTTACTTTATCTCTACTGCAAGTTCCTTGGGAGCAGGGCATGTATTTTATTCATTTTTCTATTCCCTACAGTATAGGCTATGAAGACTTTTACATAGTAAGCAGGCACTCAATATTTACTGGACAAGTGAATCTTATGACATATGACTACAATATTGTATGATTGCTTTTAGATAAGCATGAAATAACTTATCCATCCAAATGAATGGTGTCCATTAAAGGGAAGACATAGTTTTATTTCAGTGATGCTGCCACTGTACCAAACTGTTCAGAAATGACATTTTTTTGAAACTGAATTTAGCATCTTCTGAATATCACTAAGAGGGACAAATCTTTGCATTTTTAGAGTAGATTTTCTTTTTGGGAATATGCAAAAGTCACTCTGGACAAAACCTAGTAAATAAGGTGGATGAATCAGCTGTTTTGAGTGAAATAATGAAATGTGACTATAGATACTGTGTGCAATTCCCACAGAAGAGTTCAATCATAGAATCCACAGCATCTAAATTCAAAAGATTCATGAGAAGCCACACAGTTAAAATCTGGCATTTATCAGCTGAGGTAATTGAATCCAGGAAGTTAAGTTACATCTCTCACTGGTCACATAGCTAAGACTCCTAAATGTTTTAAACAATAATGGCTTCACTGACTTGAAGTGTACAGCTTCCCAAGGTGACGGGTTGGACAAATCTTCATCTGGCTCGTTAATTTTGAGTCTTTGATTTTTATAGCATATCTTCATTTTATATAGTCACACCTTGCAAATTCCTTTTGAACATATGGAGCATTTCTTCCATCTTTAAGTCTCAGGAAGGAAATTCTGTAGTGTCAGTCCTACCATTTACCTAAAATCATTCTCACTGAGACTGAAGACAGCCAGAACTTCAGGGTATCAGCACTTACCTGTTGGACAGCACCCAGAAAACTGACCAAGCATTATTACAAGAACTTCATTTAAATCCTCTGCAATGATTAAAAAAGTAACCAATTTGACTTGGTTACAAATGATATTTTTTTAAATTGATGATTAATGATTTGAGATATTAATATTTTTACTGCTTTTCCTTTTTGATATTTCTCTCTGCCAAGGATATATGGAGATATGGATTTTCACATTATTTTTAAGTGAATTGGCATGTTGACTCTCTCAAATTGCATTCAGCATTTAAAAGTACCTAAATTTAAAGATACAAAAGAAAATCCATGAATGTCCCTAGTGGCTAGTGACTTTGAGGACAATAAAACATTTTTCCCTGCTGGATTTATCCAAACTAAGTAGGAAAGATGGTGGTGGTGGGGAACAATGTGAACTGTACCCCAAAAACTGAAATATCTAGTAATATTACAAGACTTTTCATATTTGTTGAGATGTATTTATTATTTAGAAAAGTTTTTATCAAGAAAAAAATTAATATATACTCAAGAATCATTTGGTTTTTATTTGTCACAAATTATTCACAAACACAGAGAACTGCATTTTGTTTATGTTCAGTCATTTCCTCATTGATAGTCAATAAAATTACCATATTATCGTCTGAGCAAACTTAAGTCTTTTAGGTAAAACTATTCATTTTCAGAGAAAAAGAACAGTGCTAAACAATAAGAATGCAAACATTGCCTACATATCATGTAGGTCCTCTGAATAGAGGAGAACATGGACCCTGTGTGGTCTTTTCTATGAGCTGATAGGAATTAAAGTTGTATCCTATATCAAGTTTTTGGTATTATTCTCTATATTTAAATAATCACTCATATTTAGACATGGAATTAAAATGTCATCTTATATGTGTAGTTCTATTAAGAATTAGGCAGATTAAGAAAATGTAAGTCCTACCCCTAACATGCAAAAGACATTATAAAATATAAAGATAACAAATCAAAGCAGCTCAATAATAGCTGACATTAACATACTCCTTAAAGGATTTGAAAAGAAATGCAGCATAGAGTAATAGAGAGCAGAATTAGACTTATAATTAGCAAGGCATGGACTGGAGTCCTTCCTCTGACACATATTAACTGTATGAATCAAATGATCTTCTCTCAGCTCCTCCTGAGAACTCTCTGAGACTCTGACACAGATCTCTGTACTGGTAGATAGAATTTTCTTATAAAGATTTTCCCCACACTAATGAAATCACAGGTATGAACCAAAAATCACCATATATCTTATATACATTGTCTACTATGATCTTTTGTATTACTAGTCTCATTTTATAGATGACAGAATGGAGGCTCAGAGACTTGTCCATGGTTGCACAGCTAGGCCTTGTCAACACCATGAATAAAACCAAGGAATCTCTTGAATCCAAATCATTCCCATATGCCTCTTTGATTTAGTTGGTTAAAAATAAAGCACTTGTATGTTCAACATAATAGTTTAGTCAAGAACTCCCAACAATTAAACTAAAAGTGTATTTTTCCTCATCTTGCCCCATCACTATAACAGAGGTAACCATAATGGAGCCTAAGTCTCTAGACATCAAGCGTTTGGAAACCATGGGTGCACTTCAGTGTTATAGAGACCAATTCAAAAGCAATCTCTTGCACAGGGAAACTAGATAAGTCATTTTACTCTAGCAAAAAAAGTGAAGAGTGTATGCAAACACTCAATGGGTTTTAATAATTTGTCTACAAGTTAAGGACCAATTATTTACCATAGGACCATGTCTACCCCTTTTTCTAAATAAGGCTTTTGTACCCTGTCAAGAAGCTTGTCAAAAAGAATAATTCTTTCTGCTTTAATTATACCATAGTACCAGACTCCAATGTAGATTCCAAGCACACTTTGAGTTCGGTCTCAGACTCCTTGATTGTCCATTGATTTCCCCAAATTGTGGGTTTTTTATCTCAAACAGTGGAGAGTCACTTGGATCAGGGCAGATTTATATCTATATCTATATCTATATCTATATCTATATCTATCTAGCTATATATATGTCTGATTTCTGGGAATAATGAATCCTATAAAGAAATGGTAGCATTATTCAATTCCACATACATATTTCCATCAGTCTAGAATGTATTACTGTATTTTATGTTATTATAACCTTGAATAGAGTGAATTTAAATACATTCAATTGATTCATGGGATTTATTCTTCACACTAATACTGACCTAGCTATCTATCCAATAGGAATGAGAGAATTGAGGCAAGTGACTGGGAGGCCCAGACCCAAACCCAACCAACTAATTTCACCTGGTATCAAAGAATTGTGGTAGAAATGAACACCAAACTAGATTCATAGGCAATTTGTAGATATAAAGGGCTACATGTAATATTCATTAATGTTCACTTAAGTTAATGTTCAATGTGAAGCAGGTAAAGTAACATAGATGGTGCTTTTGTAGTTTGTCACAGAAGTCTTATATGAGCTTAGTGAAAAGCCATACACAACAGACTAATCAGAATGAAGAGAAGGGGACTTTGATCTCAGGTCTTAGTTCCTTAAGTACTTAAATACTCAACTGAAATTACTCTCTTCAAAGTAACCAATGATTTCTTTATTGCAAACTGATGATTTTTTTTTCTCAGTCCTCACCCTAGACCTATCTGACAATGTTGATCACCCTCTCTTCCTGGATATCATCTCTTTGCATTTTCTTGACACTGCTCTCTTCTATAGGCTTGCCTTCTACTCATCTAACTTCTTTTTAGTTTCCTTTCTGCCTTATCATCTACATCATTCCCCTAACTTGGGATATTCCCCAAGTTTCTGCCTAAGCCCTCTTCTTTTCTCCTTCTTTACTCTTTTAGTAATCCAGCTCCCATGGGTTTAACTATAATCTTAATACAGATAACACCAAGATCTACATATCTAGCCCTTTGAGCTTCTATACCACATCATTGGATGACCGTTCAATAATTCAAATTTATGTCCTAAAAACATCAAAACTCAAGTTGTTCAAAATGGAAGTCATAATTTGCCAGCTTATCCTTCTCTTCCAAATCTCCCAATATCTATTAAAGGCATCGCCATCTTTGAGTGTTCCTTGACATTATCTTTGTCTCCTCTCTTAACTTTACTTTAATTATGGAATAAGTTATCAAATCTTGCCATCTCTACCTTCATAAAATTCTTCACATCTCACCCTTTCTCTTCACTCAAATAGCTACTGTCATAGTTTAAGCACTTAATACCTCTCGCCTAGTTTATTTCAATAGCATTCTAACTAATTTCTTTGACACAAATCTCTCCCCACTCTAGTGCCTCTAAGGTAGGAGTACAAAATCAATTTTCCTTAAAAGTACAGATGATCATATAACTACTCAATCAATTCTGGTAGGCCCCTATTGCCTTTAGAATAAAATAGAGGCTCTTTTGTTTTGTTTTTGAAGCCCTACTCAAACTGGCTACAACATAGCTTTCTATTCTTATTTGACATTACTCACCCTACAATCCATCCAAACTGTCCTCACTGTCCCTCTCACATATGATATTCCATCTCCCATCTTCAAGCCTTTGCATTGGCCATCCCATGTGATGTGAATACACTCCCTCCTTGTCTCCAATACATTAATTCCTCTCATCTTTAAAATGCAATTTGGACATCATCTGTCTTCAGTAATCTGCTAGTACCATCCCATATTACCAACCAATAAGAATCTACTTATAAATTTTATGCAGATATATGCATGTAAGTATGTATACATTCATACATATTTCTTGTTATTTCCCTTTTTAGAATATGTTTTGTAAGAAGGGATCATTTTTGTACTTGAACCCTCCAGTGCTTTTTAAGTAGAGTGATTGTAATGTAGTAGGCACTTAATATCATATCTATTAATTGATTGATTCCTGACTTTAAAGCCAAGGAAACCCAGGCACCTCAGAGGCCATCAAATCTAATCCCCTCATGTTACACATGAGGGTGCTAAGATCCGGAGAAGGTGAATGATTGCCTTAGGCTCTGCAGGCTTGGACATGGCAAGGCCCCAGTTTGAACTCTGGTTCTCTGAGTTTACAGCCAGGGTTTTTCCCCCTTTACCATGTTGCCTCCTCTGAAGCATACCTTCCACTTTTCTGTTCATGAATGTGTGGATAATTGGGCTTAGAAATACTAGATTTAGGCCAGGCAGGTATTAGCCTATGATAGCAGATGTAGAAGGGCTTTCTCAATTACACAGTTAAATTAAAACCAGATGTGAATTGTCAATCATTGGTTGAGCATCTCTGAATATATTATGCCATTGTTTTAGGTTAGGAATACGACAGGGCCTGGAGAATGGAGGAGAATGTCAAGGCAAGTATCAGTAACATTGACACTAAACGCGTTCCCGGATTTGCCCCTGAACTAAGCGGGCTGTTGAGTCGACTATTGAGATTTCAAAGACATTACTCAGGGCCCTTGCCTAGTTTTGATGGCTTTCCATTATTCATTCAAGTGGGTTAAAAAGATTAACTAGTATAAAACTACTCTCTTCTTGCTTTTAAAAAATGCATCAGTTATTTTAAAACATTGAGACAGCATCGTAAATCCCTTAATTCTAACAACAAGGATGGGTGCTTGAAAAGGATAAAGTTCTTCCTACTCAAAATTTGGGGCAGAAAAAGGCACATATCAAGTATCATGAAGAGATGGAAGGTGCAAATCCAGCTATCCCATTCTCTCATTTAAAGTTTCCTGTTTACTTAATTCTGTGATTGGATTCCCTGAAAAAAGGAGGTCTTTGTTTCTGAACCTGCTGTATTTTTTTAGGTGCTTTAAAAAAAACACAAACTAATCTCATTCCCCTCCCCCCCCCATCTCATTCCTACTTAGCACAGTCCCTGAAACATGGTAATCACTTGATAAATGCTTGCTGACTTGATGTGACTTTTCTAGGGATGCTAGGAACACAATAGAAGTTTTTGGATGACATTATTCACCCTCTAAGGGATTTTATATAATTCAATGTCTTCATTTTAAATGCAGATTTTTTTCCTGGTCAATACTGATAAACCCTAAATTCTTTTGTACTTAACCTCAGAGTTTAGTTGTTTAGGGGCTGGGTGCAGTATTGGGCCTCCTTCCTGTAATCTCAAGTGTCACTTTTGGCTAGGGCTGAGGCATGGAGAGATTAAGCCTGATCCTCATGTCTTAAGGTTTCTCAGCTTGGTTATTTTTAAAAGACTAGAATCCTGAAGTAAATCTGTTTTCACATTTATCTGGACTATTTGAAATGTGTGGAACAAAACTCTTTATAAGTGGCCTATAGGTATTGTTTCATTGGGCTAAAGATCATGAAAACTCATATCCTGGGAAAACTATTAATAGCTGTCATGATTTAGACAGCTTTTCCATCAAGTGGTCATTTCTTCACTTCCATCCACTCCATGGGGGTCTTACAGCTTTTATACATGGTCACATGTCTCTCTCATAACTCTGTGATGATCTCTAAGATGGTTCTTAAAGCAAATGACATGTTTGAGTGTGGCAAAACAGAAAATGTCATGAACAGGAAAATCATCAGTAACAAGGGAGAAAAATGCCTTCAAACAGGTCCATGGTTTGTTGTCTTCTGTGAGCCTAGAGGAACCATTGTTAATCCAACTTATTGGCCTCCAAGGACCAATCTGCTAGAACTTTCATCCTCACAATGTGAGTGTGGGAGGAGATAGACAAATTGTGTTATAAATTAGTTATGTTATGTTTTCTGCTGGGTGTAGTTGTATCCATATTATAAAGGGGCTCTGCTGTATTTTACACACATGCATTTCAAAATGTGTGCTTATTTCTCATTAATCACTTTTTGGCTGCTTCTCTTATATTAAGAGATTTGTAACCTGGGGTCTACAGACACATTTCAGGGGGTCAGTGAACTTGTATGGGAAAAAGGAATATATTATTTCACAAAACTCTAATCAATATTAAGCATTTTCTTCAATTATGAACAGTCAATAAACTTTATTCTCTTCTATTTTATTTCTTAAAGAGTGGGTCTTTTCATCTCACCTAGGCTGGAAATGCAGATTATTCATGGGTCTGATCCTACAATTGATTGGCAAAAGAGATTTGATCTGCTCTGTTTCTAAACTAGGGCAGTTTACCCCTCTTTAGGAAACCTGGTAGCCCTCTTTACTCCCAAAGGTTTCACCATATCTATTAGGGATAGCTAGGTTGAGCAATGGAAAGAGGGTAGGACTTGGAGTCGAGGAGGCATGAGTTTAAATCCTGCCTAAGACATATATTAGCTGTGTGACTCTGGGCAAGTAATTTTACTCTCTGTGCCTCAATTTTCTCATCTAAAAAATGGGAATAATAACACCTACTTCACTGGATTGCTGTGAGAATAATACAAGTTAAAACATATAAAGTACTTCAGAAAACTTAAATTGCCATATAAACAGCACCATATAAATGATTAAAATTAGGGCAGCCAGGTAGTGCAGTGGATAGAATGCTAGGCCTCAAGTCAAGAAGAATGATTTTAAATCTGGCTTTAGGCACTTATGAACTGTGAGACCCTGTTCAAGTCACTTAATGCTGTTTATCTCAGTTTCTTTATCTGTAAAATGAGCTGGAGAAGGAAATAGCAAACCACTCTGGTATCTCTACTAAGAAAACCCCAAATGGGGTTGCAAAGAGTTGGACACAACTAAAAATGACTGAAAAACAAAAAAATTATTAATATTATTACATCAATGCTGGATTCCACATTAATACTGAATATAGTCTGCACACCTGATCAATATAGTTGTCTGCAACTCACACAACTTCTCAATAGCTGAGGTTCCTGGTGTGCACCTACTTCTAGTCCAATCTTATTCTGAAAAGGGGTCCATCAGTTTTACCAGACTTTCAGAGAGTGCTATGACACACATAAGGTAAAAGAAGAATTTGATGTAATAGCCTTGTGGAATGGAAAGGATGCATAGCCTGAACCCTAGAAAGAAAATGACTAAAACTTTGTAGGAAGCAAATGGCCAGTAAGGACAAATTGTAATTTTGGAAAATAGAGAAAAATTAAAGTTCCAACTACATTGGCTGCATGACAGCTTTAGAGATGTGATGCTCTTACCCTCAATACCATCATTACATGGCACTTGAAAAGCACAAGAGGAGTTGATTAGCATTTTTCTGGCTAGCAAATTAAACACACACCCAAGGAAACTCTTGAATATCTGGGTAATAAGTCAGAACTCTATTATCTGGTACTGCCACATCTCTACAAAGTAATGATAATCTGTGTTAATTATTTGACCCCTGAGGCACTACAAGACCCTAAAATGTCTTCTAAATCATCAAAGAATTATTCCATTATAGAATGTTAGAGCTGGAAGGGATCTGAGAAATCATTTCATCCTAGCCCCTCATTCATAGATAAAGACATTGAGGCCTAGAGAAATTTAAGATTTGTCCAAGATTGGTCAGTTAGTTGGCCCTAGAACTGAAGTGCAGGTGAGCCTCTCAGCCTACATCCCATGTTGTCTCTCACTATAATTCAGTCAATAATAATAGTCAGTACACATTTATTAAATGTCTACTATGTTCTAGGCACTGAGCTAAGCAATGGAAATATGAACACAAAAAAGACAGTCTCTGACCTCAAGGAGCTTACAACTGAATAAGGGAAAACACTCAAAAGGAAGCTGAAAATAGTGGGAAGCCATGTAGCCCGGTGAGAAGTGAGGAGACAGCTGTTCTAGGTTTCCTCCTAAACTAAGGTTTTGGAGTTCATCCTCCCCTTTCTATTTACAGGGACAGAGAGTAGTGAGGAAGTGTGATGATGAGGTATGAGTACCAAAGATAATTGGATCTTACAGGATAATGATGTTTTCCTAATGACTGAGTTCCTTGGGGGCATGGTGGAGAAGTCAGAGAATGTATGTTGAGTAGGCAGCATTCTAGTTCTATATTTGGAGGTAGTGGTACACAAAAAGGCTCAGAACCTTGACCAACAAAGTCAAGTGTCTATTAAGTGCCTACTATATTCTAGGTACCATGCCAAACATCAGTTGGGATTCAAATCCTGCCTTTAGCACCTCATAACTATGAGACCATAGCCAAATCATTTAATATCCCTGAACCTCAATTTCTTTATCTGTAAAATGGAGAACCTACTTCACAGGTTGGATGTGAAATTCAAATGAGAAAATATTTTGAACAAATGGTTTAACATTTCTGACCTCTGCTTTCCCCCAAAATAAGAAATTGAACTAAATCATTTATGTTTATCCTCCTAGCTTTAACTTCCATGTTCTTTTTTTTTCCCTTTTTTTTTTTTTGGAGGAGTAGTTGGGGTTAAGTGACTTAAAGACTCACATAGCTAATTTTGTGTTAAGTGTCTGAGACCTCATTTGAACTCAGGTCCTCCTGATTCCAGGGCAGGCGCTCTATTCACTGCACCACCTGGCCACCCCTAACTTCCATGTTCTCATCCTACTTATTTATTTCATCATCATAAGCATCTGTACTAAAAAGAATACATTGACTCATGTCTTCAACAAAGTATTCTCCATATTACCCATCACTCAGTGAGTTTACATACTGGTTGTCTCAAGCCATCTCACATCTCTGTAACATCAATATCATCATAAACTTATTACGGTGTTCAGAGAGGAAGTTTTAGCATAAAATGAGTAGAGTGCTGGGTTAGAATTAGGAAAGCACTTGTTAAAATTCTTCTCTTCTTCCTAACCTTCCCTGAAGCAGTGAAATGCCAGAACCAGGGACCATGCACATGTCCTAAAGTGATTTTCATTCTAAGAAATGGTTTGGGGGTAAATTTCAGCCTGGCAATAACTAAAATTAGAATAAGCAGTGAATGGGAGTTGATATAAAGTTGATGAAGGCAGTGAATTATGCCTGTTTATATTTCTTTAACTTATGCTCTATGTTATGTTTCTATTTTAAACTTATATACAGAATAGAGTAATGATTTTATTAAGTTGATAAAGTTCTAGAAAAAAGCAAAAAAGAAAAGAAATTCTACTTCTAAGATTTACTAGCTGTGTGACCCTGAGCAAATCACTTACCTTCTCTGTGCTTCAGACAATTGTAAAGGACTTATCTACTAAACCACCATGGTTAACAAAGAAAAGATGGTGGGGGGAGTGCCACTAAAAATTGTTTTGAGTTTGTAAATAAAATATAGCATTGCCTTGGTATCATAAGAAACATATTTTCTAGACTGCAAAAGCATTAGAGACATGCTGATAACAAAGGAGAGAGAAAAAAATGGGTGTGTGAAGGGAGAGAGAAATGAGTTCACAAGATTTCTTCCTCTATCATTTTTTCCTTCTCACTTCCCCCTTCCATCAGAAGACAGATTAAATATTAATCTAGAGAAATTCTAAATTATACTTGAATTGTGATGCCTGGGCAGCCTTGGGCTAGGTTGTAGACTTCAGCCTTCCACTCTTTTCTTGATATTTAAGGTCACACAGTGTCTGCTTTGAGTGGCAGTGTCCAGACACCTTAGAAAAAACCTCAAATTACATTGTCTCTGTTGTTTCCCCAACCTCTTGCCAGTTCTCCTTTACCTCTTTAAATTAAATTCTAGAGGAAATAGATATTCAGAGATAGTACACTTTTTTTTTAACTTTAAAAATCCTGTAAGTTCAAAAACATATTCCTAAAAAATCCCAAAGAGAATTTCTCACTTGTGTACATGGAACTACATTCCATTTGTAGACCATTCCCTTATACAAATGTGAAACAGCCTCTATTCAACTCAATGTGAATGTACTAATATCCCGATGGCTCTTAACCAAGAAATGACAATAAAAATGAAACTAGAAACACTATTCAATGCCTATAAATAGACCACCTCAAAACATGCATGAAACTAAATAGATGACTTTTCAATTTAGGACATTTTTTTTGTCTCTAATATGCCAGTAAATCAATTCTTGAGTTAACATGGAACTTTTGGAGTTATAATTTAGGTATTATACCTCTATAGGCACAGTCTTTTTAGAAGCAAAGGTGAATAATGTCAAAATGATGCCCCTAGTTTAGGTTGGCACAATATGGGTAAGTGTTAACAGCAATGCTATTGGTAGCTGCTATGGGGATGTAATGCCTAATAACACTAGCACACAGGAAGACTTCTAGCACAGTTTCTTTGATCTGCTTTTCTAAAGGAAAGCGACTCAAAATGGGTCAACAATCTTACTTTAATCAAACATATATATATATAATTTACTTAGTTCAGGGGAAAAAAGTCAGCACCCTGAACTTCAGAGAAAATACAAACAGAAATTACAAGCAGAAAAAACACAGACAGAGAAAATAACACATATCAACAGACAGGGCGTCTAGTCATCTGACCAAAACTGTACATACAGTTACCAGAGAGAGAAGCACTGACATAATGGTTACCAAAGCTGGGGGGCTCCTTAACAGCTACTCAGAGTCTCTTCTGGCCAAATTACACAAGCACTCTTCCCATGAACAAGCCCCAAAACAAAGTGCTAACCTGTGTGTGTGTGTGTGTGTGTGTCAGAGGGCATCACAACCCTCCTGACCCACTGCCTAATTACAAAGTAACAAAAGGTATGGGCCTTCCTGAAAAAACAAATAAACAAAAAAAAAAAACAAGCTTTTCCTAATCAAGCTTCTCTTGTTGGGCTCCATGTGAGGCCTATTAATGGGTGGGGAAGATCTTCAACTCCCATTAACAGTATAGTAAGTGAGAAGGGCTATAGGACTGGGGTACCAGAAAAGATCTCAGGGTCACTTAAAGCATTTAGAATTGGAAGGGATCTTAGAATGCAGGAAACACATTCCCTTGTTTTTAAGGGGAGGAATTTGAGGCCTAGAGAGGTCAGGGGTTACTTAATATCAGAGCTAGGAATGGAAAAGAGGGCTAATGGTTCCTAGATTAGGAGTCTTTCTACTATAACTTGCAGAGACACTAAGTTTAGCTCACATCTACCCCACTTAGTTGAAGCTTTTAAGACAAATGGCAGTGTTAGGTTATTAACACTGAATTTCATATATTTTTCATAACATCCTTATCTTTCTGTACTATAGTTACCTGTCTTCTGTCATACCAAACTGAACTCCATGAGGGCAGGATTGTATCTTATATAAAATTTGTATCTCCCATAGGTCCTAGAACAGTGATTTGCATATAGTAGTCTCTGCTTAATACATTAAAAATGAATTACTTTATTTGAAGTATATGTAACCTACACGCACAAAATAGTTTCAGTTCTTATAATTTACTTAACACTTGAACAATATGTACTTCCTCTTCAAAGATACCATTGGATAAGTTGCTAACATTTAAATGGTACTTTAAGGTTTGCAAAGTGTTTTTACAAATATTATCTTCTTGCAGCCTCACACAACTCTGGGAGGCAGGTGCTATTATTATCCCCATTTTGAGGAAACTGAAGCAAAGAGAGTGATTTGCCCAAGGTTACATAGCTTGTTGTTTGAGGACAGATTTGAATTTGGGTCTTCTTGACTATAGGCCTAACATGCTATCCATTGCACCACTTAGCAGCACCATGGTACAGCAGAAAGAACAGTGACTCAGGAATGGGTTCCACTTCCACCCTTAACTGCTATTTGGCACCTTGGGAAAGTCACAGAACCTGACTGGGCCTTAGTTTTCTCATCTATGAAAGAGAAAGGGGTTGACTAAAAGATCTCTGAGGTCTTTTCTAGCTCCATAGCTAGTGCCTAAGACCTTTGGGACACAATGGGTAGGTGACTAAACCCTGTGCTTCTTGCACCGTACATGTGCAGAAACAGCCTTAACAGAAGATCAGCCCTGTTCTCATGACCTTGTGTTACAACTTATATCTTAGGGAAGGGGCAGTGTAGCATGAGGGAGAAAGTAACATCACAGAACCTTGAGTCTCATACATTTTTGTGGTAAGGTTTTTGTTTTTTGTTTTTTGTTTTTTTTGGAGCAGAATGGGTTAGGTAAGGTATTCTAACCTGGTATGCTAGGAATGAGAATTTCTGACCATTCTCCACATTCTCACCACCACCACCACTACCCCACTTCAGTTTCTGAAAAGGCAGTTACAACGGCAGAGTAACAGGACTGGTTCACAATGCCAAACTAAGAATACAGTGAAAATCTCATTCTAAGAATATTTCTATGCTCACAAATGGACGTTGACGTGAAATGAGATTGTAAGATAATGGGGACAATGTGTGTAGGCTGCTGACCATAGTCACATGAAGGCTAACATATGTAAAGTCATAGTCACTAATGAATTAACATACGGAAAGCACTTTGTAAGCCTTAGAGAGCTATGTAAATACTATTAACAGTAATAATAATAGTAATTATCATCATTATTAATTATTATTAGTTACGCCTGAGTAAGATGGTATTAGCACAGGCATAGTGTTGTGCCTAAAAGTCATCAACTCAACCGTGGGACAATTAATTCTTAGAGCTAGTAAGGGGTTCAAATTGCCTCAAATTAAAAAAACAACAACAACATATTTGTATGAGAATATTATTGTTCTTAGACAAGAACAGCAAGGATAAGGATTCCTAGAGATAAGTATAGAGAGTAGGATGGTCCAAACTTAAAGATCTTGCTATTATCACTTGAAATTATATGGCAAACCCTAGGGAAGAGGGTACAAGAGAAGTCAGGGATATCAGGTACTCCAAGTAGGGGTAAACGGGATTGGGCTGGCAAAGGAACAGGTCAAGGTTTCCGTGCTGATACAGAGTGAGATCAGAGCAGTGAGTAGCTGTTATGCTTGTAGCCTGGGGAAGACAGGGGGACCTAGTCTCTCCCCCCCAAAAAAAGAAAGAAAAATAGAAAAAGAAAAAAGAAAGACAGAAGGAAAGAAAAAGGGAAAAGGAAGGAAGCTGTATATATACTTCTTTCTGTAGAAATAACAACAAAAATAAAATAAAGGTCAAAATTCTCTTTTAAATCTCTTCAACCCTGATCTCCCCCATCCTAATCAGATTATGACAAATACACTGAACCTTTAATGGACTAGATGTGATGTTATCAATGTATTCTTAAACTAATAAAATTTATAGCTAGAAAAAACATGTCACCAGCCTGGAGGTGGGACTTAGAAATAGACAAATCTAAACATATACATATACACACATGTATGTATGTATGTACGTATGTATGTATGTATGTATGTATGTATGTATATTTAGAAATCCTTTCTGTGAGATAAATGTCCCATGGCCTTATGAAAACTGGGAATTTCCAGAAAAGTGAAGGTCCCCATACATTTTTAAAAAATGATTTCTTTAAAAAATTGAGCAGAGAGCATGAGATATTTTCAATTCTAATTCCCCTGGGATATGCTGCTAGCCACAATCCTCTAGTGATAGTAATAAAAGGTAAAGGTTCCCTAAGCCTCAGGAAGTGAGACTTCATCCTGGTCCCTCTGAAGCTTCGTCTTCACTTGGATCTCGGGGAATAACAAAATACTGTTGGATTTATCCTGTTCTAATCCTCAAAATCAATGACCTACTGGAATTCATTCATCCTTATAAATAAGTATGGTAAAGGTGGACAAGTTTTGGCATCAATCCTTGTTTCCTATTCACACCAGTAAAAGGAGCAGAGTGTACTGGAAAAAAAAAAACACTGAATTTGAATCAATCATAAGCTATTAGAACCTGGATCCAAACGGCTTCTGCTGTAGTTGAGAACTGACATTTACCAATGTGACTTTGGGAAAGCCACATAAACTAGACAGGGCTAAGGAGGGCTATCCACAAAGGCTTCTAAGGTTCCCTCTAAATCTAAGATCCTATGAATCCCACTCTACCACTAGTCTGACACTTACCATCTATCTTTTTCTCTCTCTTGCTCACAGGGATAATTTGCATATGTTATCATAATTTTGTTCTTAAAAACCTCTATCTTTTTCAAGTCATTTTCCATTTTAGAGGCTCAGATCTGTGTCCCAATTTCCACATGTACAAAATCAACAACCAATCAGCAATTAACACATTATGTGCCAGAAGCTGTGCTAAAAACAGAAATGAATGTTTTGGACTCAGTGGCTATGGTCCTATGGCCACAGCATCATATCTATCCCTCTATCCACACCTAGCATTTCCTTTAGCAATATCTGCTTCATCACACAGACCTTCCTAGAATTAGTTCTAGAGCAGTGGTTCTCAACCTGTGGGTCGATACCCCTTTGGGGGTCGAATGACCCTTTCACAGGAGTCACAGGGGTCACTTAAGACCATTGGAAAACACATATTTCCAATGGTCTTAGGAACCAAGATACCGCTCCTCTATCTGTCTCCAGGCGGGTCCTCCCACGTGCAGATACGCCCACATACCGCGTATTAGAGGGTTGCGGCATTAAGAAGGTTGAGAACAACTGTTCTAGAGTTATAAGTCCTCTCTTCATTTTGTTGACTACTCGCTAAGTTGATTTAGTATTAACTGTCTTAACCAGATAGAAAAACAGCCCTAAGATTGAAACAAAAAAAAGAAAAGCAAAAGAAAGAATAGTTTCTGTTATCAACATATCTCTATGCCAAGTAAGCAAGCAGTAGAAACTGTCTTTAATCTCTTCTTGGGGACAATGATTAATATTAATGGAAAATGATGAAATTCCTAGAAGAATAAAAAGTGCTTACCTGTATTATCCATATTTTAAACATTAAATATGGACCTCCCTGGCCCTTCCTTGTAGGTGAGCACTATTTCTTATTTTATCTAGGCATCCTCAGTACTTAATAATGGAATTGAATAGTTTCCTTTTCCAAACTAAACACAGATGAAATTTTCCCTTATTTACTTCTGAAATTTTCACTCAAATTTTCTGTCTTATTTTTCATTCATTTCTGGACTTTGAGTTTCTGCTTGTCACCAAGACCACCACTGACCAAATAGCTAAGGAGTCATATCACTTTGGAGCTGAAAGAGACCTCAGAATTATGCTAGTATAGCCCATTAATTTTACAGATATGGAGAGCATGGTCTGGTAATGCCACATGATTCTGTGTCATCCAATACAATGGCCAGTGAAGACCTAAAGTTTAAGGTTATTAACCCACAAAACAACTGTGAGGCATATGGAGGCATATGATTAGATAACAATATAAGGCTAATTATGAAATGATCCAGAGAAGCATGGTAAAGAATGATATAAGATGGGCGTGTGATGAGAAAAGAAGTGTGTTTGGGGGGGGGTGATCATGTGCCATGAGTGAATGTAAGTCAGGGTCTAGACTTGGTGACATCCATATAATGTCAAGAACACAAAAAAACAACTTCAGAATAAGAACTATACCTTATTTTAATTTCTTCTTATTTTATTGAAATATTTGTTGAAGATTAAACTCAAAAGTAAAAATTTTAAAGTACTAGATTAAGACCCCTGAGAACCCCTTTAAAGTATTCATGAGAATGAATGAACAGGTGGCCTGGATGAAAGACCTGGCTAGGTTGCCATCTGTACAATTGTAGGAAGTGTAGCCTTACCTCAAACATCCCAACCTCAACTGATGAGATCCTGGGTATAGTCACGAAAATATTGAAAGTCACACAGCTGGGTAACAGCAGACTTAAAATTAGAACCATGGCTGACTTCCAGCCTAGTATTGTCCCATCCTGTTCCACTCCTATTACACCATGACAAAGTGTACTCCTGGTCCAACTTTAGGTTCTCAAGAGAAAGGCAGTACTTTCCAGGTACTAGTTCTAAAAGATTGAAAGATCAACTTTAAAAATGATGCAGGTTTTCTGGCTATCAACCTGTGTTAATCAGCCTTTTCTTTTCTCTTACCTCATCTTGAGATTTCATAAGTTTTATGAATTGTCAATCCTGATATTTGCTAAGAGATTTCAGGTTACCAAGGCCATCAGAGTGCCAAACATCCTGAATTGAATTTAGGGACCTGTTGGACTGTGACTACTGATGCCAAAATATGTCATTTCAGGTTGAAAAAAATCCTAACTCCTCCCCAATCCTTGATTTGGAAGGTGGGCAAAAAGTGAAATACATGTTAACAAAATGGCTAACCAATAGCCTGAGGTCTTTACTTTTTCAGTTATCTGAATTTGAGTATTGTGGTCAATGCATCACTATGGCAGCATCTCATTGGCAGACCACCAGAATTACTTTAGAAACCTGAACATGCCTAATTCTAACTTTTAAGGAGCTGTTTTCCTCAGTTAGCCATTGTATCTCATTTTCCATTTGGCTAATTCTACTTTTTAAGCAGTTGTTTTCTTTTTCCAAGCTGTTGATTCTTTTTTCATGATTCTCTTGTATCACTCTCATTTCTTTTCCCAACTTAAGCTCCCTTTTGAGCTCTTCCATGAGTTCTTTCTGGGCTTGAGATCACTTCCCATTTTTCTTTGGGGTTTTGCCCACAGGTTTTTTTTTGACATTGTTATCCTTTTCTGAGTTTGTGTCTTGATCTTCCCTGTCACCATAATAATTTTATATGATCAGTTTCTTTTTATTGTTGTGTTTTGCTCATCTTTTTTGACCTTTTTCCTTTCTTTTAAATTTGAGTTTTGCTCCTGGGGTAGAAGGGGCACTGTCTCCAACTTCTTGTGCCAAGGGCTACAGGCCCTAGCTATTTAACTGGTGCTGCACTGTTGCCCTGAGTCTCCTGGGGACCTTCATGTCCGGTGCTGCACTAAAAAGGTGGGGTAGGGATTGGCTGGTGCTGCTGGAGGCCATAGGGATCTGACAGCTTACCCGGTGCTAAGTCAGGGTCCTAGTGCTCATGTCTTATGGGTGTTTCTGCATTTCCTGAGGTTACACTGGAGTACAGGGGGGTCCTGGTGTTGGTCTTTGCCTGCTTAACTACACTAGTGCTCAGGATCTCTCAATGGTTTGCTGAGAGGGCTTACAGCTGGCTTGTTAGGACACTTCCTCTACTGGGCTCTGTTCCCCTTTTACCCAAGTGAGACAGAATTTCCTTGTTGATATTTCAGGGTTCTTGGGCTAAAAGATTGTCTCATCTCATCTCTTTTGTTGGGTCTTCTGTTCTAAGCTTTACTATAGGGAGCTCTTTTATGGTTATTTGAAGGTGAAAATGGGAAAGTGATAGCAATGTACTGCTTACTCCACCATTTTGGCTCCTGGAATTTCCTCATCACTTCTTTAATGCTACTTGTTCAGAGCCTCTTCCCCAAAGCCATCTACACAAAGTCCTAGATGCTGATGACACTACAAAGAATATAGATATATATTTTTTCCAACACAATTCTTCTTGCCAATAGAAAGAGAAATAGCATAAACAAATGTTGCTTTATTTTCTCTTGAGTTTTGTTTGTCCTTAAAAATATCAGGAAAAAATGTCCTGTGCCCTTTGCTGGGGTCTCACTTTTTTCTTTTTTTTGACTATACCCAAAGGCAATTCTATTTCCTAAGAATCTGAATAGCACAGTTAAAAAACAAAACAAAACAACAACAACTTATAGTTCACTTCTTATAAAGGATAATAGAGATGGAAGGGAAGCAGATTTTCTTTAACAAGAAAAGCTCAGTGTTTGCAGGGTTGTGATAAGCCAGATGGAAACTAATTGGAATAGTCAGTGGTTTGGCATATCTGCCCCATTTTTTTTCCTGAATAGCAAAACTATATGGCAGGTCACTCAGGGATCTCTGTAGAGTCCAGGAAAAACAATCCGTAGTTCTTACTGTAATGCTAATAGTTAAGAGAGGTGGTAATCTTGGCCATATTACAGTTTAAGGAATGACTCTGAAAACATTCAGCCCAAGATGCTCAGGGGGTTAATTTGGAAAACAAATTTCTCATCTGAAAGAGCCCATAATGTCAATTTCATTGATTTATTCTTGCAGAAATCTTTCAAAGTATCTGGATTCTTTTTCACACTACAGTATATGTTTTTTTTTTAATTTTTTGCTTAGTCTCCGTCTGAGTAATTTAACCTAGTCTGCTCTTTAAATCTCTTTTTCTATGAAGTTTGGCAGCTGTGATGGAAAAAACAAACAGCTTTGCAAAAAAACACTTGCCTGGAATAAGTACTGCTTAATAAAGGGCCTGCTGACTTTTTGCCATGGAGAAACTCTAATATTCACTAGAATTGTTATATTAAAAGTGTCTTCTTAGTCTTAGTAAGGGAAAAATGCCTGGGTTTGGATTATGGCTTCTATTGTTATACACTTAGAAGTCTGACTGGAAGGAATTTAAGAGGACAACAAGCCTTCCTCAAATAAGAGAATCCACCCTATTAAATCCATTACAGGTGGTCACTCAGCCTCTATTTAAACACTTCTAATGATGGCAATGGCATTACCTTATAAAACAGCTCACTAAATGACTGATAAAGTCATGAAAGAGTAGGTGGGAGAATTGAATATGGTGAAGCCAGTGTTCTAATAGTGAGAGATTTAATTTATTTTTCTTTTCAAAAGGTTAAAAGCAAACTCAGAAGTAACAGGTTTTGATTTATCATAATTTCCCCTAGCACCCCACCCTTTTGAACAATAAATAGATCTATGTTCATGTGGTTAATGCCAAGAATGGGAAGAGAAAATGGTGAAACAATCAAAGCAGGATCTCATATAATCTCAGATCCAATATGCTTCAATGGATGAGCATCGGGGGAAAGGAGAGAGAGAGAGGAAAAAAAAAAACTTCAGTAGTATGGTTGGTAGTGACTCCAAAGTCCTTCTTATTCCATTATTCCACTGGGGAAATCAAGCTTATCAGTTGTGTTTAAAAGTCATCAGACTTGTCATATTTCAGTGGGTTCTATCCTCAAAACCCTTAGCCATGTTTACCCACTTGGGATCAGTTTTCCCTCTCAACCTTCCTCTCTTTTGCATCTGGCTGTTTATTCTAGTTTAATTCAGTTTAACTAGTATTTATTAGTATTATTTCACACTAGTACTAGGATTTATTCTAGTTCAAATAGTATTTATAGGGCACCTAGGTGAAACAATGGATAGAGTGCTGAATCTGGAATCAGGAAGATCCCATTTCAAATCCAGTCTCTCAACTCTGTTTACCTCTGTTTCTTCATCTGTAAAATGAGTGGAAGAAGTAAATAACCAACCATTTCAGTATCTTTGCCAAGAAAATCCCAAATGGGGTCACAAAGAGTCAGACACAACTGACACAAATGAACAACATTAACAAAAGTCTTTATGAAGCATCTAGTATGTATTTGGTAGTGTTCTGGTCTTGTGGATAGAACTGATATAGAAGGCGTATCATCTTAACCCTCATGGAGGTGGTAATCTTGATGAAAAACGAGATGAATATACTTTAAAAAATTTAAAAAATAAGGCAGGTTCTCGCTAAATTTCAGAATGAGCAGCACAGATTGTAAGCCTTTTCCAGAGAACAGAGAAATCACTGTGGGCTAGAAGTTCCTGGGAAGACTTGGAGGAGGAGATGGGATTTGAAATAGTCCCTAAAGAATGAGTATTAAGAGTTATCAATGAGTGACTTAGGATACTGCAGTACTGGCTTGCCAGGAATGATTAAATTAAAAAGTCTCCTGGGATACAGAAGCCTCCATTAAATAAATTAAAAGTCTTCCCTGCCCAATACTTGGACTGTTATCTGATGAGACCTTCTATAGTATTTCAGAGATATGTCCCTGTGAGCTGTGGATAGGCAGCACTATCCTATCCCAGGTTGCTTTGGGAATAGATCTCTTCTCATTGTAGAGAATTATCATTCATGTGAACCCGGGAAACACAGGCTGCTGAATGAACCAGCTATGGAACATCCCTGGCATGTGTGGACATAGGAAGTAAACCAAGGACAGAAGCATGTTAATTGACTCAAATGAATCTAAGTGGCATCTGGAATAGCTGTTACCCATTAACCCAAGAGAAAATTAGATTGTGTTGATTAGTGATGGAGATATCCTTGGGTTTCAGTATCAGGCACTAATTGCATGGTCAATTTAGGTTCCTGGGGCTGTGGGTCCTGCACTTATCTTTCTAGAAAGAGTAATGGTTCCTATTTAATTTAATTAGAAAGATATTTATGTTGCACCTACTATGCACAAGGCACTTTAGTTAGGTTTAAATAGCACACAAACTAGTATAAGCAAGGATACAACACAGCCCCAATTCAATCTCAAATCAAAATGGGTAGCTACAGGAGGTAGTGAGTTCCTCTAAACTGAAGGTCCTTAATAGAAGAGTGAATGACCATATCTCAGGGATTTTATACAGTACTTCAGATGGACAAAAGGAGACAATGCATGAAGTTCCAACTCTAAGATTCTGTATTTACCAGGAGATAAGCAAACTGAACAACAAGAGCAAAAGTGAGATTGTGCAAGTCCTTTAAGAGAGGTAAACCTAGGAATTTAGAAAAGGGAGACCTTGCATCCCACTGGAGAGATCAAATAAAAATATGGAAGAAGGGCTGGCATTTAATTAGGTAATATTCAGTGAAGGCATTCTAGGTAGAGGGAATGGTATCCAGATGTATAGAAAGGGCATTCTAGGAAGAAGGGATGGCATTCACATCTGTTAGAAAAGGTATTTTATGGAGAAGGGATGGTATCCAGATGGTCAGAGAAGATTTCTATGGAGAAGGAAGAGTATTCACCAAGGCACAGAGGCTGAACAGTTAGAGGAATTGGGTAGGTGGGGTAATACAAACTATATATACTATAATATTTATACTATATATAGATAGATAGATAGATATAGATATATACTATAACTATATACCTATTTAATACAAACTATATATAGATGGGGTATTTGCTTATGATGGGAGATAGTCTATATGGTCTTGGAATAATGACACTTTTCACAAATTTTAATGTAAGAAACAGAAAAAAGAATCCCTGTAGTATTATTCCTGAGGATACACATATATGAGCTGAAGCTATAAATAGTGCATTGCCTTATATATGTCTGGTTATGTTCTTTCAAATAAAAAAAATTAGTAAAGCTAATTATCCTCCTTTTAAAAAAGAACAGGGAAAGGCACTTGACAAGCAGGCCTTTCTAGAGAATGTATATGAGTGGAAGGAAGGAAGAAATGACAAAAACTCCACCCAGGAACTGTGTATACCACAATCTCATCTCTCCCAATGGCCAGTGGCCTTACTGTACCATTCTTTTTCTTCCTCATCTTCCTCCATTAAAGAACATGACATGATCACATGTTGGATAACTAAACAAAAATTTTTTTGGAGAAGCATCAGCAAAGTCTTTATCAACAGGGTGGACCCACCCAATGGACCAAATCTTTTGGATACTTTGCTCTGAAAAAATTGGGGGGAATCATTTTAATAAAGAATCTGTGCATTGAGCTGACCTCAATACTAATTCCAAATCTGGAAGTGATAATGGGAACCACTTTGGTTGACAGGTAGAGGAGAGGTGAATAAATTAGGTTATATATGCCAGCCAATGGTATATTAACGGCGAGAGAGAGAGAGAGAGAGAGAGAGAGAGAGAGAGAGAGAGAGAGAAGGGGATGGGAGGGAGGGGAATGCAGAGGAGACAGACAGAGACAGAATTTTAGAAAAAATTGAGAAAATTTTCACAAACTAATACAGAAAGAAATGAAAGGAACTAAAAGAACAATTCGAACAAAAACATCCTTGTAAAGACAAACAACTTCCAAAGATTCAAAATATATGATCATTGCAGTGATCAATGATAATTCTAGGGGCTGATAATGAGGCACGGCAGCTACCACCTAAGAAAAAGGAAACAGACTCGCGATGGAGAATGTGATGTCTATTTTTGGACATGGCCCATGTGGGTATTAATTTTACTAGACTGCATATTTACGACAAGGATTTGTTTTTAATTTTTGTTCAATTGTTGGGGCAGGAGAAGAGGGCTAGCAAAAAGAATCTCCACATTCTAGTCCAAATAAAAGAGAACAGGAGGAAATCCAGACAGAGCCATAGACAACAGAATAGCTTTGAAAGTTAAATATGAATTTCTTTCATATTTAGATACGAAAAAGCAAGCTCCTTACAGCAGAGACTTTCCATTTCATTAAAATCTCTATTCTACAGAGCACATAGAGATGTCTGTGTTATTTGGTGTTTGTATAATTCAGGATAAAAATATTAAAGAAGAAAGGTAAAGGAGGTAGTCTGATGCAAGGGGCAGAAATGCTGGAATGGGAGTCTAAAAACCTGGGTTTTAGCTGACATTACAACATGGACTCTCTGCATGATCCCAAGATCACTGAAGTTTTCTGAACCACAACTAGAAACAGAACTGACTGATACAAGCATTACCTACTTCCCTTACAATGTTTCATGGCCAAAACTTGTATTAATGCTAATAACGATACAAATAAGAAATGGGAAGGTCATCCCTTGCTCAAACTGAGATCACTAATCTCCCATGATCATACCGATTTTATGCATGTGCATATATATGTATGGGTGTAAGTATGTATGTATGGATGGATTTGCCTAAAGAGAAACAGGGTCTAATAGATTGGGTAGGCACTTACATGGTGGGATTTGAGGGGTAACAAGAAGTTGCTTAGCTCAAAAAAATCTCTCTCTTTGGGCTGAGTCATCATCTCTAGGATACCCCACTTAAAATTTGCATATGTGCTTCGGTGGAGAGAGCATATTTACGAATTAACACAAATTCATTTTCAGCTTAATTAGAGAGAACTTGGTCTTGAAGGATACATGGCAGGCCATTTTTGAAGGGAAAGAGGGGAGAGGTAGGAGATTTGGAGCCTGAGTGCTGTTAAAGAAAAAAAAAAGGTTGGTATGGGGGCTGCAGTGGCAGATGCTGGACAAGCAGAGGGCACTGTAAGGACAACTGAACCATGGAGAGACCATATCTAAAGTGAAGAGGAGAAAGAAAATGTCAATCAAAAGCTGCCTCCTAATTTTTGACCAGAACTTGCTCTGATGAGGAATATGGCCATTGAGGATTACTTTTCTTAATAGCTTTTCTTAAGACATTAGCAAGAATATTATAATTTGGCAAAGACAATTTGGAGCACAGAATAGTAGTTAAGAGTATCACTTTCTGACACATGTGATATTTGTACTCAGACCTTATTAATAGTGCTTCCCCTCATATTCCATTTATCACCCCTCAATATCATCAAAAGGTGTTTTGAGTGATGTTCCTTTCTATTCTACATAAGAAAATCAAATACACAATTTGTCAAAGAGAATGTTGGGGCATAATAAACAAATCTGAAAGTCACAAACTGATTACAATGTAGGACCTGTGAGATCTTTCTGATGTTTTGCTATTTTGTCTAATTCTGTCTAACTACCTTTATAAGTGTTTGTTAGATGCTCAGAAAAAAATCTCTTAGAAGTGTCAACAATCTCCCTTTGAAACTAGAAAAGTGAGAACACTCAAGCTTCTATGGCATAATTTTATCTTGCATCTATTGTGTTTTGAAAGACCCTAAAGATGCCTCTCCTGTCATAATAATACCCACTGAGTAATAGTAACCTTTACTTCATTTTAAAAAGGATTCTAAAGTTGTCCATATACCTCTTCCTTAAGCCTGCTACTGATATAGAGCAGGAAAAGAACAATTCCAACATAATTAGTTAGACTCTAAAATGCTACCTTGGCAAGTTCAGAGAAGAGCATCTGACTTGAAATTGGTCCTCTTGATTTTCCGCTTTCCTGAGCCATGAACATATAATGAAAACACACATGTCTCTTGGGATGAGCTTTAGTGGGTCCTGTTGAGAGTTACATCTGACCTTGGTATTGAGGATAAGAATAATAGCTGGCATTGACATAACTCTGCAGGAGTCTCAAAGGGTTTTGCATAGGTTGTATCATTTGATCCTCAGAATAACCCTATGGCACAGGTGTTCTTATCACCCTCATTTTACAGATGAGGAAACTGAGGTTGAGAGGGGTCAAGTGACTAGCCTAGAGTCACACGGCTAGCAAGTGTCTGAGTTGAGAATCAAACTCAGGTCATCCTGATTCCAGGTCCATATTCATTTCCCTTTGTCATTCAGTTGCCTCTCAGCAAATTAAGGGCAAAGGATGTAGTTCATTTATATGCAGCCCAGAACCAGCTCACAGTTTCACTGATTAAGACAAGATAAGTGGAATGGACTAGGTAACAATTCCAATATACCAAATGGTCCTAATCATGCTAAGAGTGTCCTTTTCCTTTTTGCAGACCCAAATTAACTTCAGGTCTTTTTCTTCTCCAAACCTAAACCCGTTTCCCAACCCAGGGTATCATTTGGAGAAATCATACTTCAGATACCCACTAGCTGTGTGGTTGTGGATTATATTGTCACTCCATTTCAGTGAACCTAAGCTTCTTCATCTGTAAAGTGAGGATTATATCTGTAATACTTACTTGACTAGGCTATTGGAAGGATCAAATGAGATAATGTCCAGAACATGTTTCATAAAAGGCATTGTACCATTACCTGCAATAAAGTTTATAGCCATTGACTATTTGCTTTAGGAAAAGCTTCCCTGTATTTCTCCTCTAGCCTTATAATATAGACTAGTTAATAGTAATATAAATTATTATTAATAATAAAAGTATTATAATTAATAATAAGTATATGAAAGAGGGGAGAGGAGAGGAGGGAAGGACAGAAGGAAAGAAGGGAAGGGAAGAGAAAAGGAGTGAGGGTAAAGATGAAAATAGAGGGAAGAATAAAAGAGAAGAATGGGGAGAAGAGAGTGAATGAGAGATGGGAGAGGGAGGAGACATAATTGGAAATGCAGAAAGAGAAGAGGGGAGCCTAACCTGTTCCTAAAATTGTGTTGCATCATGTGACTGGCTTATCAATGCTTTAATTTTTTTTTTGGGGGGGGGTCAATTTAAGATTTACATAGCAACTTTCCTCTGAAAAGTCCAAATGAAATGCTGTTGCATAGAAGTCAAAGAGAAAAAAGAAAAGGAAAGATGGGAAGAAACTGAACAATAAGTGAAACAGGATTCCATTTTTCCTATTGACCATTTACAAAAGAACATGCATAGGCTTCAAGACTTTTTCTCTTCGTTTTATCAGTGCACAGTGAAACAGTATGCATAATGTTGGCAAGGAAGACCACAGAACCACCTTCTATGTGTGTCTGGTTGATAGGGAGGTATCGCTGGAGGCTTAGAAAATAAAATTGGTCAATGCCCCAGGAACACTGTCCAAGGCTACAATTCTGTTCTTTAAGTGCTCAAACTGAAATGGATTTGTGTGGCATTGTTTTGGTGCAGATCCCTTAAGGCTGAAGCTAAAAATGAAATCACCACCTTTTGTCACTCCAATTCAGGCTTGCCTTCACTCTCCTCTTATATCTAAGTCCCTCCTGAAGACAGATTTCTTTCAGCAAGATCACTTTGGGCACATGTTCCTGTGTAAACTGAAGATCCAATAGACAGAAGTACACCCAAAGGAACTCTTGTGATTTCTTAACTCAATAAAAGCTTGGAAATCTTTCATGAAATATAGATGACAGAAGATAATGGCTCCCTTCTCAGTGTGCCACCATCCTCTGCTCTGTCTTCTGTGTTAGTTGTTTCTGAATAACATTATTTCAGAGCTAAAGGAATCATAGACATCAGGTATAATATTACTTATACAACCTCTCTGCTTACTAGTGACTGCCTTATCATTAGGTTGGAGAGTTGGAAGAGATGACTTGGTCTGTGGTGAGAGCCCCAAACATGGGGGTGAAAATCCGGGAAAGAGAGTAGAAAAGAAAAAAACAATGTTTCAAAACGCTAATATACTAAGACTATGTTTTTTTTTTCTAGTTCAAGATTATTTTGACTTTGTTTTCTTTCAACAATTCTTAGTGTTACTATAAGGTTTTATACACGCACACACACACATATATTTTATATTTCTCTCTTAGATTGTAAGGTCTCTGAAAGAAAGGATATTTGTATGCAACTCTCAATATTCAATTCCCCATTCTGAACGCAGTGAGTACTTGGTAGGAACACAATGGAGAATGACAAGCATGAATAGTGCCAGATGTTGGTAGTTAAAGTGACAAGACTTTTACTACCTAGTAAAAATGCAAAGTGAGGATGAAACATAAAAGAGGTGGTCAAAGTAATAGATAAGAAATGATGTTTCTAGGATATAGGGAATGGGGAAGAGGTTATTGCCAATAAGCCCATTTCTGAAAATATATCCCCTGTGTAAAATGAATGTAAGAGTAGTTAAATAATGGTTTTCTTCCTAGTCCTACTTTCAACCTTCCTTGAAACACAGATAAAAATAAGTGGTAATGATACATACAGAAAGGAAAGCACTTGCTAAAATAACTTTATGTTAAAATGAAAAAAAAAAAGTTAATGCATAGAGCCGTGCCCCTGATCTTAGCCAATACGGAGATGAAGTTTCCATTTTCTACCCAATGAAATCACAGTCCTGGAGTTTTTGACTCAAGCATTATCAAAATCAATACTATCCTGCCTGCTACAGTTAGGTAATGAAAATAGAGGCAACAATTAGTCCTTGCTATTTTTATATGAAATGCAAAAGTAAGAAAGTAGAACAAAATCATATGTCATAGAAATCATCATAGAGTTTTTTCCAGTATTACATATAAACTGACTACATGGAAGCCAAATTAACTACAGAACTGGGCTTGATATGTATCCTAGTATAAACTTATCAAGAAAATGATTAAAGATTGTATACTATGTAACAGGCATCTTATTTCATCTTGGTAAAACACAGAAACAAAACCCAACAACCAGAAGCTGACACAGTTAAGTGACAAGAGGAAATTGCTCAAGAATTAGGAGCTATGGTTTTTATTTTTAAAGAGATAAGTAGAGCTTATACCTTTCAACTTAATTTTAGGAATCTTTTCATTATTAATTGAGAGCAATTTAATTGAGTACCTCAACCATTTAGAATTTTTTTTAAAGAGTATTTTTTTCTATCTGGGAGAATATATTTTAAGTTAAATTTATTATTTGATAACTTTCCCGGATTTTGGTGACAAATTACCATGACCTTCTGGCATTTTTTTTCAATGTAAGGAAAACCACTTAAAATTCTATATAGGAATAATGCACCCCAAGAAGAGCTTGGTCAGAGTTTTGACACACTATTATTCTGGATTTCTCCAAGGAGTTGGAAAAATTCAACTACAGTTTATATCATGTGACCTAAGCTTGAATCTTGGATCTGCTACTTACAAAGTGTGTGATATCAGGAAAGTCATTTCTCCACTATGGGGCCTTTGATGCTTAAGGTCCCTTCCTTCCAGCTATAAATCCTGTGATTATAAAGGGAGAGAAGGAAGTGTGATATGGGGAAAACAGTTTTGGATTGGGGATCAAAGTGACTTGATTTGAATCCTTCTTCTTCATTTCCTACTTATACAACCCTGATCATATCACTTAACTTCTCTGGGACTCAGTTTATTCAGGTGTAAAATGTGACCACTGGACTAGGTATCTTCTAAGGACCTTTTCAAGTTTAAATCTATGATCTTATTTTTTTCTCTGTTCGTCCTTGTCTTGAGTTGAATATAATTTATTGGCCATGGCACAAGGATCTCCATTCAGGAATATACAACTGAAGTGGGCTATATATAGTAGGTCCAAAATGTTTATTTGAAATGAAAACAAATTGTTTTATGGGATAAAAATATTCACTCCCCTAACTTTCTGTTATAAACATACACACATAGATATACATATATGTACACATATATTATATTTTTTCCCTAGGAAATGAGAAAACTATCTTCCAATTCCTGACATTGACATTATTGAATGTGTTGGACAACAGGGTAGCCAGCTGTAACCTCAATGGCAGAATTGATTGGAAAGAAGTTCATTGACTTTTAGATTAATTATGTGAAGTGAATACATCAGGGCAGGTAAATTTTGAGCTACAAATATGTTGAAATCAATAGAATCAAGTAATGACACCCTGCTTAATGTTTGAAGGAAAGAAATGAATTTTAAAAGTAAGGACAATCAGAACTGGTAGATCAACTGCATATGAATGGCCCATCTCCTTCTGAGATTACACAGTTCCTTGATGATACCTTTTATAGTACTTTTTGTGTACAAATGATTATTGATAATATGCTTGTAGTCTGCCTGAACACAATCTCTCTCCTCTCTCTCTCTCTCTCTCTCTCTCTCTCTCTCTCTCTCTCTCTCTCTCTCTCTCTCTCTCTCTCTCTCTCTCCTGTCTGTCTCTCTCTGTCTCTCAAGTTGTTATTCTTCAGATATCATGGAATCCCACAGTTTGTAGCTCCATGGCAACATTAGGAAAAATGTTGCTGGAAAAACCATGGAGCATATTTTTTGTTTGCTTTGGTTTTTACCAAGGAGCAAAAGATAAGCTTGAACAGTGCTGCATAATGCCTCATAACATAGTCTAGTCTGTTGTGTTAATCCACATAAATGCTGGCCCAGGTCACTGTCCAAGACATGTGTATTGGGGTACTAACTTAGTGAGTTGCCTGTTTTTGCTTTTACTTGTTTTTGCTTTTCCCTCTGTGTAATCCTCTTCTGATCTCATCAGAGTGATAGTGGTTGTCACTGAAGAGACCTGGTAGGATTTTAGGTCTTGGTGATCTGAACAATGCTATTCACAAGCAGGAGCTTTATAGAGAGATGGATAAAGAAGCTGGCAGATTGGTTTTGGTTTTTTTTTTGGCTTTTTGGAGGGCAATTGGGGTTAAGTGACTTGCCCAAAGTCACACGGCTAGTAAGTGTGTCAAGTGTCTGAGGCCGGATTTGAACTCAGGTTCTCCTGACTCCAGGCCGCTGCCCTACTCACTGTGCCACCTAGCTGCCCCACTGTGCCACCTAGCCACCCCTGGCAGATTGGTTTCAATGGGTACTCAAAATCTACTTGTAGTGATAAGATTCCCTCATGGGATATAGACCCAATAATGGGTCAAAAGATACATATAGCTCTTTTTCACTCATTAAGCATCATTCCATATTGTTCTCCAGGATGGCTGGACCAGTTCACTACTCCACCAACATTTCATTGGTGTATTTATTTTTCCCTCATTCCTTTCAGCATTTGTCACTTCTGATAGGTGTGAGGGGGAGAGGTATTTTAAAAAGTCCTTCCCTAGGTATGCTACCTTGCTTCCAATAAAGTCCTACCACGCTCTGTTTCTTCCTAACCTTTTTCCTCATTGAGTTATCATGTAACAGTGGTAAACTCAGAGTGGGGGAAAGGGGGTCCAAGAAAGTATTACATAATTTTCTTATGTAGGCTTGCCTGATGTCCTAACCCAAAATGAAACCTTATAATGTCTAATATAGGGTATAGCAAAAGACTTTTTGATGGTTTTATCTAGGATTCACCACTTTTAATTTAATACCTCAAGTTGGAATTTTGGTTTGCAATTGTCATTTTTTTGTCTGTCATCCATTTTCCCCTTATGTGTGCAACTACAACAATAAGCATGAGACTAAAGACAACCAAAACACAGCCCTAAATTTAATATGTTCTCGAGTTTTTTACTCTCTTTTTGCTTGATTTGCATAGGTGTTTCTGACTGTGAAGAAATTTATATCACATATGCTTTCCTCAGAATCTTAGACATTTTGTAATTTAAAAAAGATGTTTGGTGTTATATTTTAATAGGGATGGAGCACACAAGTGACAACTCAAAACTGAACTAATGATGTCAGATTCTCAAGCATTTCTCTTCATTTCTGCATAATATTATGGTTCAGTTACAATGACATTTAGAATGGAAATATGTTATTTTGGAATGTTTAATAATACTTCACAATGTCAAAAATATTTTGTTGCATTAAACAAAGGAAAAGAAGGAAGAAAAGATGAAAGGAAAGAAAGAGGGATGGAGGGAAGGAAGGATAGAAAAAAGGAAGGAAAGATGGAGAAAGGGAGGGAGAAGACAGGAGACAGTATAGAGGAAGAGTAGAAGGAGAGAAGAAGGAGAAGAAGAAGGAAAAGAGGAACAGAGGGACAGAAAGGAGGGAGTGAAGGAGAAAAGGGAAAGAAAGCAGAAGGAAGGGAGGAAGAGAGGGAAGAAGGAAGGGAAAGAGGGGAAAGAAAAGAGGGAAGAAGGAAAAGAGGCAGGGGAGAGGAAAATAAGGAGTAAAGGAATGGATGGTATAGGAAAGGAAGGAAAAGAGGAAGAAGAGAGTAGAAAGGAGGGAATAGAGGGGAAGGATAGTAGGAAGGAAGGGAGAAAAGTAGGAAAAGGGAAGTAAAGAAAAAAGGGAGAGGGGAAGGAGGGAAGTAAAAGAGAGGTATTTTCCCTGAATTTGAATGGCACTACTGTCTTAGAAGGCTCTGCTTGGCTTTGGTGAGGGAAAGTACTCCTTTACATAGTGCTTGAATGGATGGGATGTAGGGGGTGGGTATGGAACACACTAAGAAATTCACTAGGTCAGGTCTAATTTGCATTAAGTATGGATTCCTTTTTAGGTTGTACATGTGGAGTATCAAAATTAAATCTGGACATGTTTCAGGGGTTTCTTTTTCTTTAACCAGGGAAGCCAGGGGCAGACAGTGACAGAGCCCTGAGATTTCTAGGGAACACTTTCCTTGTGAAAAGCAATCTGGAATAATACAAGAGGATGCCATAGACCAACTCTGAACTGTTTTCAGTTGTATGAACAAGTGAGAGAAAAGTAAAGAAAAATAATACAAGTCGATCAACACCAATGGGCCAATGTGTTTTTCTACAGGTTTCTTCCTGGTCATGCTTCATTTAGGTCATAGATTAAACTTCTAGTATAAATGGGATCTTGCCACTCTCAGGGCTTCCAAAACATGTTTTCCCACTTTTCTATACTGAGATTTCAAGAGGAAAAAAAAATCAGTGGTCAGCAAAACCTCTGCATTAAATAAATAGCTCTTGGCCCCTGGGCATTTAATAATTATTGAAAGAAAAAGCAACTGAAAAAGCAAATTGCATGTTCCTAAATGTAAATGTATGCTAATAACATGCAAGTGTGACATCTCCCATGTACCTATGACATCCACTATCTTCTTCAAATTCTGTTGAACCAAGAAAGAACCATCTTCTAGATAGATATAAAAGATTCATTATCTAATGTGTAAATGCTTGGTGCTAGAGACTTTTAACTGTTGCTCTGAGGCAAATAGGTCATTTTGAAAAAATGAGTCTGCAAGCAGATCCAAAGAGTTCAACTGACTATCAGCATAGAAATAATATTCTAAGAGGGAAACTTGGTTAATTATAGGTTTCTCTCACATCCCTCCCTTCTTTTTTGTTCCCACTTTAACCCTTCTAAAATCAGGCCCTTGTCACCTCTCCTCTGTACTATTGTAATAATTTCTCATTTTTGCTTTCTACTTGTAATCTCTCCCTTGCCCATTCTATTCACCCTACATCTACCCACCTAATAATCTTAATACTGTGCTAGGAGTCAAGATGGATTTGAATTTCAATATTGTTTCAGATGCTCTGGACAACTTATTTGACTTCTCAGTCTTGAATTCCTAATCTCTAAGATGAAGACAATGATACCTTTAGTACCTTCTCTCTGAGATTGCCCTACATTTATATTATATATATCTAGAATGCTTAGTTATTCCCACATTTTCTTCCCCAGTAGACTATGAGTTCTTGAGGGTAGTGACCCGGTTTTAACCATGCTTTATAACCCCAGTTTTTTTTTAACACAGTACCTAGCACTTATTAAGAAATCAATAAATTATCTGTCTATGTTATTATATTTGATATGTCATTCTGATCATGTCATTTTAGTCAGTCTTTTGTGGCTTCTCTCCTACCCATCATCTTTGTTTTAGTTTCTACTTAAACTCTCTGACTTAGCATTCAAGGCTACCCACATTTAGGCCCCATCTTCTCTAGTGCCTTCTCTTACTATTACTTCATATTGTATAGTGCACGATACAATATGAAGGGTAGTAGTATAATATATTTCTATTAATATAGCCTGATATTGACTTTCTCTGCTTAAAGCCCCACTTTATCACTTCTTCATAGCATGGAGCTTAGCCAGGACTCTCAAAAGCAAGGAGAACAAAGCACAAACTTGTATAAGTTCAGTTAAGCCAGAAAGGCCTCAGGTAGAAACTCAATGAAAGCATCTATGTCTACAATTCAAGAAGTCATGTAGATACATTTGGATGGGCATATCACCAGGCTGCCCATAAGGTAATGTATTTTTTGGCTATGATGATCCTTAGATACCAAATAGCATGTTAGAGAGGAGTTGTGATATGTCTCTAAGGAAAGAATATCTACATTGAAGAAATGACATATCTTTGATGTACTGATAAGAGATTTCATTAACTTATAAAATATAACTTTATAATCATATCAATTTGGACTTATGGTCAAATATAGCTGTTTGCCCCCCATCCTCACCTCTCAACTCTCTTCCTGCTATCTTTTACACATAAATTGCTATCAAATCAGTGTATTCCATACTGGGAAAATTGGCTTTCTAAAAATAAATAATAATTTTACACTTATTACTGATAAGTTTCATTTTGTAGATTCCATTCCATTCTTCCAGCCTACTGAAATTTTTATGAACCCTGATTTTTTTAGGGGGGTGAGGCAATTGGGGTTACAAAGCTAGTAAGTATCAAGTGTCAGAGGTCAAATTTGAACTCAGGTCCTCCTGACTCCAGGGCTGGTGCTTTATTCACTGTACCACCTAGCTGCCCCAGAATCCTGATTTCTTCAAGCTATGTTAAATGGAGGTAAAGTCAAACACTAAATCCATAGTCAGAGAACTACAAATCCTATTTCTGATGTTTATTGTTTATATGACCTTGGCTAAGTCATCCAGGTCTCAGCTTTCTCATCTGAAAAATGAAAGGGTTGGATACAATGACCTTTGAGGTACCTTCAACCTCTTGACCTATGATCTTCTGGTCTTCTGCATTAGCTTTCTCTCTGAACTTTGGGTCACCTGTAGATTTGACTACTACAGTCTTAAACTCAGCAGAATATAGAAAAAAAATGTTGGATAAAATATCACTGCAGAAATTCTGTCAGATTTATATCTATCCACATTAATCAAATCACTCTGGTATACTTGTTCACTAGCTATGAATCCATCTAATTTAGTTGTTAAAACACATATCTCTGAATCTTAACCATAAAGACTTTGAGAGACTTTGTCTAATTCCTGGATGAAATCTAGACAGAGATACTCTCCCTAGTATCATGATATACCAGTTTATCAGCTGAATTAAAGAAGTGACTAAAATAAAGTGGATATTGTGTGATATACAGGTGAACTTTGATTCTCTGTGATATCATATCTGCTGGGAAATCACCTCTACAAAGTTTTCCATAAAAAGACTCAAGAACATTTAAAGATGCTAACAGCCCAAATAAAGATGAGAGGAGTTCTAGTCCTCATTTGGCCAGCTTTGTGACCTTGGAAAAATCACTTAAGCCTTTTGAGTATCAGTCCAAAATTTGTGAAAACTATCTGTAAGATTTCTTTTAATTCTATGCCCATCTAAGGCCACAACTGCCTGTCTAACAACCATAACAGAAAAATATCAACTTTCTCAGTTTCCTATGGAGTTGGCAAATAATACACTTGTCCATCAAAACTAGCTTGGAAAAAAGACAGTTACATGTATAATATTGTGTAGAAATGTAACTTTGGCCATTTATCTTTCCATCTCACCTTCATTAGGTTAAATAGATGGATATTTAGAAACATCTATATTAGAGATTCTTAACCTGATGTCTGCAACTTGTTTACATTTTTTTGATAATCGTATTCCAAAGTAATTGGTTTCCTTTCGTAATTGTATATATTTAATTTTATGCATTTAAAAACATTATTCAGAAAAAAGGATCCATGGGCTTCATCAGACTGCCAAAGATACCCAAAATGTTAAGAACTATTGATCTCAATAGACTGAATTTTTTATCCTGATTTTTGTTAAGAAGGCAGTCACTGAAGATGTTGTTTCTCATATGCCTGAACAACTTTTTAGCTTCCTTTTGTGTGTTGTCTTGACCCATTAGTTTGTAAGCTCTTTCCCTCCACTTAACAGTATTTCATTTTTTTCCAATTGCATGTAAAATAGTTTTCAACATTCGTTACTTTAATATTTTGAACTCCAAATTTTTCTCCTTCCTTCCCTGTCTTCCCCCCTCCCTAAGACAGCAAGAAATATTATATAGGTTATACATGTGCAGTCATGTTATACATATTTCCACATGAGTCATATTGTGCAAGAAGAATCAGAACAAAAGGGAAAACCACAAGAAAGAAAAAAAAATAAAAGTGAACATAGTATTCTTTGATCTGCATTCAGACTCCATAGTTCTTTCTCTGGATGTGGATAGCATTTTCCATCATGAGTCTTTTGGAATTGTTTTAGATCATTGTGTTGCTTAGAAGAGCCAATTCTTATCATACTTGATCATCAAACAATGTTGCTGTTATTGTGTACAAGGTTCTCCTGGTTCTGCTCACTTGACTCAGCATCAGTTTGTATATGTGTCTTTCCAGTTTTTCTGAAGTCCGCCTGTTCATCATTTCTTATTATTCCATTACATTCATATACCACAACTTGTTCAGCCATTCCCCAACTGATGGGCATCCCCTTAATTTCCAATTCTTTAACACTACAAAAAAGGCTGCTATAAATATATTTGTATGTGTGGGTCCTGCTCCCTTTTTTATGATCTCTTCGTGATACAGACTTGTTATTGCTAGTTCAAAAATATGCAGAATTTTATAGCCCTTTGGGCATAGTTTCAAATGGCTCTCCAGAATAGTTGGATCAGTTCACAATTCCACCAGCAATGTATTAGTGTTCCAATTTTCTCACATCTTTTCCAACATTTATCATTTTCCTTTTCTGTCATATTAGCAAATCTGATAGGAGTAAGGTGGTACTTCAAAGTTGTTTTAATTTGCATTTCTCTAATCAATAGTGATCTAGAGCATTTTTTTATGTGACTATAGTTTAAATTTCTTCATCTGAAAACTGCCTGTCCATATCCTTTGACCTTTTATCAATTGGGAAATGACAGGTATTCCTATCAATTTGACTCAGTTCTCTATATATTTTAGAATGAGGTCTTTATCAGAGACAGTAGTTGTAAAAAAAAATGGTGCCCAGCTTTCTGATTCCCTTTTAATCTTGGTTACATTGATTTTGTTTGTGCAAAACCTTTCTAACTTAATGTGATCAAAATTATTCATCTTGCATTTTATAATGTTCTCTGTCTCTCATTTGCTCATAAATCCTTCCCTTCTCTATAGATCTGAAAGGTAAACTATTCTTTGCTTTCCTAATTTGCTTATGGTATCACCCTTTATGCCTAAATCACGTGCCCATTTTGACCTTTTCTTGGTATATAATGTGAGATGTTGTTCTATGCCTAGTTTCTGCCATAATATTTTCCAGTTTTCCCAGAAGTTTTTGTCAAATAGTGAGTTCTTATCCCAGAAGCTGGAGTCTTGAGTTTATCAAACAGCAGATTACTATAGTTATTGACTACCGTGTCTTGTGTACCTAACCTATTCCACTGATCCGCCAGTCTATTTCTTAGCCAGTACCAAGTTGTTTAGATGATTGTCACTTTATAATATAGTTTTAGATCTGGTATAGCTAGGCCACCTTAGAATCTTTTTTCATTAATTCCCTTGATATTCTTGACCTTTTCTTCATCCAGATGAATTTTGTTATTTTTTTCTAGCTTATAAAATGATTTTGGGAAGTTTTATTGATATGGCACTGAATAAGTAAAAATTTTGGTGGAATTGTCATTTTCATTGTATTAGCTTGGTCTAGTGATGAACAACTGATATTTTTCCAGTTTAGATCTGACTTTATTTGTATGAAAAATGTTTTGTAATTGTGTTCATATAATTTCTGAATTTGGCTTAGTAGGTAGACTCCCAGATAGTTTATGTTTTTATTGTCTATAATTTTAATATATTATCTACACTATTTTCTATTGTCTACAATTATTTTAAATGGAATTTATATCTAACTGATGGGGTTTGTTGGTAATATGTAGAAACACTGATGATATATGTTGGTTTATTTCATATCCTCCAACTTTGCTAAAGTTATTTCTTGTTTCAAGTAGTTTTTTAGTTGATTCTCTAAGTATAACATTATATCATCTGCAAAGAGTGATAGTTTTGTTTCCTCACTGTCTATTCTAATTCCTCCAATTTCTTTTTCATCTCTTACTACTAAAGCTCACATCTTTAGTACAATATTGGATAATAACGGTGATAATGGACATCCTTGTTTCACCCCATGATCTTATTGGGAATGCATCTAGATTATAATCATTACATATAATACTTGGTGATGGTTTTAGAAAGATACTAATTAGAATTTTAGCAAAAACTCCACTTATTCCTATGCTCTCTAGAATTTTTAATAAGAATGGGTGCTGTATTTTGTCAAAAGCTTTTTCTGAATCTATTGAGATAATCAATATTACCAATTATAATTGATATTGAGATATTAAATATAATCAGTAAATTAGTTTTATTATTTATATGATCAATTATGCTGATAGTTTTCCTAATATTGAACTAATCCTGCATTCCTGGTATAAATCCTACCTGGTCATAATGTATTATTCTCATGATAAATCGCTGTATTCTCTTTGCTAATATTTTATTTAAAAATTTTGCATCAATATTAGTTAGGGAAATTGTTCTATAATTTTCATTCTGCTTTGACTCTTCCTGTTCTACATATCAGTGCTGTATTTGTATCATAAAAGGAATTTGATAAGAAATCCATCTTTGCCCACTTTCCCAAATAGCTGAATTAATTATTCTTTAAATGTTTGGTAGAATTCACTGTCTGGCCCTGGAAATTTTTTTTCTTGGAGAGCTCATAGGATGTTCAAGTTCTTTTTCTAAAATGGGGTTAATTATTTATTTTCTCTTCTGTTAATCTGGGCAATTTATATTTTTGCAGATATTCATCTATTTCACTTAGATTGTCAAATTTACTGGCAGACAGTTGGGCAAAATAGCTTCTAATTATTGATTTAATTTCCTCATCACTCTTGGTGAATTCACCCTTTTCATTTTTGATACTGGTAATTTGGCTTTCTTCTTTCCTTTAAAAAATCAAATTAACAAAATATTTGTCTATCCCCCCCCCCAAAAAATCAGCTCTAAGTTTTATTTGTTATTTCAATAGTTTTCTGAATTTCAGGTTTATTAATCTTTCATTTGGTTTGTAGAATTTCTAATTAGGTATTTAATTGGAGATTTTTAATTTGTTTTTTTCTAGCTTTTTTAATTGCATACCCAATTTATTGATCTGCTCTTTATTCTATTCATGTAAGTATTTTGTAATATAAACATTTCCCTAAGAACTGCTATGGCTGCTTCCCATAAATTTTGGCATGGTCTCTCATTATTATTGTTCTCTTTGACAAAATTATTGATTATTTCTATGATTTCTTGTTTTACCCACTCATTCTTTAGGATTAGATTGTTTAGTTCCCAAGTAATTTTTAGTCCATCTTACCATGGCCCTTTATTACACATAATTTTATTGCATTATAATCCAAAAAGATGCATTTAATTTTTATGCCTTTCTTCATTTGATTATGAGGTCTTTATACCCTAATACATGATCAATTTTTTATGTATCTGAGAAAAGATATATTCCTTTCTATCCCCATTGTGTTTTCTCCAGAGTTCTCTCATAATTAAATTTTCTAAAATTCTATTCACCTCCTCACCTTTTTGTGTTTATTTTGTGATTAGATTTATCTAGTTTTGAAAGGTGGAGGTTGAGGTCCCCAACTAGTATAGTTTTGCTGTCTATTCCTGTAACTCCCTTAACTTTTCTACAAATCTGGATGCTATACTACTTGGCACATTTATATTTAGTACTGATTTTACTTCATTGTCTATGGTACCTTTTAGCAGGATGTAGTTTGTTCCTTATCTCTTTTAATTAGATCTATTTTTGCTTTTACTTTCTCTGAGATTAGGATAGCTATCCCTGCTTTATTTATCTATTTTTTTTTACTTAAACTAAAGCATAACATATTCTCCTTCAGCCTTTTACCTTTATTCTTTATGTATCTCTGTTTCAAATGTGTTTCTTGTAAACAACATATTGTAGGAATCTGGTTTTTAATCCACTCTTCTATCCACTTCTGTTTTATGAGAGAGTTCATCCCATTCACATTCATGGTTATGAATACTAACTGCTGAACCAGAGCCCAGCAGCTTCAATTGCTAATCTGTGCTGTGGTTAAAAGTCTCCTGTGGGCTTGCCCAGACACTGTCTGCATTGAGATGTGCTCCCTTTTTACCTAAGTAAGATAAACCTTTCCTGAAGTCCTTCTAAGTTAGCCTAAGCTAGAAAATTTTTTCACTCCATCTTTTTATGGGTTCGGTCACTCCAGAATCTGTTTAGAGGCTTGATTTAATGTAGCTTCCAAGGGAAACTGGGGAGAGATCAAGTGACTTCCTGGTTTCTCTCTTCCATCTTGACTATACCCTAGATTATAAACTCTTTAAAGGAAGGCAGAAACTGTCTTTCTTTTTATGTATTTGAATCTCTAGTGTTTAGCATAGTGCTTGGTATATAGTAGAAGCTTTTTAAATGTTTAATGACAGACTGACTAAATTAGCTTTGGTGGACCAGGAGTTATGTTGGATTTTTGGTGGATCAGGATTTTCTTTTTGTGGACATGACCTTAATGAAACCTTACAGATATAAAACTATTATTTTTGTATCTTGAACTGGGTGTAAAGGAAAGACTAAAGAACTGATGTCTCTATAACCTAAGCATAGACTAGGGATGGAGATGAGGTACACGTTCTATACAACTTCTATATTTCTGTGCTTACTAAGGTTAATTAGTGTCTGTAGGTTTTAAATGAGGCACATATGTCAAGAAGAAATTGACTGCCCACCCATGAAATTAATTTGCATTGAACTGCCTTTTTTCTGTGGATAACAGTGCTCTCTCCAGGCTTTCTTTTCTTATTTATTTTTCTTACTTTTTGCTTATTTCTATTCTCAAAAATATAGCTTTGGGGAAAGTGGGGTGTTTCATAATCCTAGAAGAGTATAGGGACATAGTTTCTAATAACTTTTTTTCATGAGATAACCATTTCACTTTCCTTATAAATGAACAATTTTTTTGCCATGGGTTTTAAATTTGGCATATATTTCAGTATTTTACTTCAGAATAAGATTAACATAAACACCAAAATGTTTCCACCATTTAAGATTTTGAATTGCCTCACCTTAATGTTAATTACTTTCAATCCCTCTTTCTTGCTCATGTTCCAAAGATTCCATTTTCTCTTCACACTCAAAATCCTTATTGTCATCTCTAATATTATCTTCTCTCCCCCATTCTTTATCTACCACCGCCTTTTCTCTACCAAAATTTTTGGAAATCTATACACATGGTCTGATGTACAAATTTGTGCTGCCTGTTTTGTGTCCTCTCATACATGTCTAAGAGCAAGAAGACAATTCCCTTAGGATTTTATCTGGGTGCATGGTTACTTTGGCAGGCTTTCAAATTTTTCCAACAAACTGAATCTGCTTCCCTTCTCAAAGACTACCTTAAGTAAGAGTAAAGGAAATGCTAATTTGTTTTTATTGTGGGAGAGGTGTGAGATAACTTTTTCCAACACTTTCCTGGAAGGTCTGTTGCTACAACACACACACACACACACACACACACACACACACACACACACACACACACACACACTTTAACTGACAAGTACAATCTTTCAGCAAAGTTCTAAATTTCCCATTGCTCAAAATTACACTCCAACTACATTAGATTATCCAAAAGCTCTAAATCATTCACCCTTTTTAGAGGGAAAGTGGATAGGATTGGTTTTAGTCTAAGCACTATTAGGGCATGTATAGTATTAGAATTACCAGCATTATCTAAGAAGGAGGAAGACAGTATCATTACAGATTTAGAATTGTAAAGGATCTTTGACATTATCTGTTCTAATCCTCTCATTTTAGAGTTGAGGAAGCTGAAGGACAGAGAGGTTAAACCATTTACCCAAGACCACTTGGATATTAGCAGAGCTAATATTTAAACCTCAGTCCTCAGACTCCATGTTTAGTATTCCTTCCACTGCACTGAGAGAAAAGGCTTCAAAAAGAAGATTGAATTAGTGCCTAGTGGAGTGTAGGTATTCAATAAATATATGCTGAGTTGCATTCATTTCTCCAAATTCAGATAATTTGTCCAAGATGGAGAAAATCAGCATATAGACAAAGTGCTGCTTTAAAGATGCCTACTGAGATACTTCATCTTGCCTAGTAACTGTTGCTAAGTGGAGGAGATGCTTGGGGTATGAGACTCAAGAAAATGAATCTCATGATACAACAATTGGCCCTTGATCACTGCCCTTATATTCTCAGGGTCATGGCTTTCAATACGTGTTTTAGCAAGCATGACTCTCATTTTTAGGCTCTTTTTGTCTTCTACCCTGGCATTTTCTGATTCATTACTCAAGATACATTCCAAATAATGTGTGTTGGAAAGTGCTTGAAAAAAAATCAGCCTTTAACTGTGAACAGTCTCATGGACCAGAGATAGGTATCCTAGTAGCCATATCTGTACAGGTACAGTAAAACAGACAATCTGCATGGCTTATGCTGCCAGTTTCTAAGATTGGCATGGATCTCTACAGTGACTAATTTTATCAGGTGCTGTGTCACTGAGGCCCCTTAGATACATAAGAATGCTACAAAACACACTCATTGGAGATCTCATTTACCACCTGCCCTATAGATTGTGTTTTTGTCATGTGCTGCCATACAGAGGGACAACCACATAGTTTGCAATGGTTTTATAAGTTGCCAGTCTCTCCGTGGCACTAAATATCCCTTCTCATCCATCCCCAAAATAGAAAAACAGAGCTTTAGCTCCTTAATAATAGCTCACCGAAAACTCAAGTAGGATATGTTACAGTGGAAAGAACATCAACCTTGGAATTACAGGACCTGGGTTTATATCCTTCCTCCCCAGAGCAACTCTTTCTTTATCTATAAAATGAGGTGGCTGGATTATGTGGTCTTTGAGGTCAGTTCCAACTCTAGATCTATGATACTATGATAATTACTTTGGTAGAAATCTACAAGAGTTTCTAAGAAATACCCTAGAAGCATTGAATACAGTATTGACTTTCCCCCTTTTCTGTTCTGACATTAACCCCTCAATCTGCCCCTTTCCCTCAGCACTCCTAGGAAGGCAAGCAGACAGGGCCAAATGGGGAACCAGAGCTGAATGTGTGTACCATTCCAATTATTATCACATTCTAATAACAACAATTCTGGCTTCAATCTGCTCTCTATTTCCTACAGTTAGGTAAACTGCATAAGTATAATTTCTATTGGTGGTGATATGGCAATGGTAATATTGCTGTCATAAATCTTATGTTCAGCTTTAGCAATCTTCTTTTTTCTCCTGAGAATTAATGGAATTTAAATTACTCTGGGACTTATATAGATGATACCAATTTCAGTGTTACTTGGATACTTTATCATAGAACTTCTCTCAAAATGTCTATGAAATAGGAGGACATGATTATGGTTCCTACTCTACAAAGACAATCATGCAACTCTTCTATTTAATCTCTGGTGGATCTAGGATGAAATAAAAATTCCTTGACCTGGCATTTAAGGTCTCCCTCAAACTGAGCCCAGTCTACCCCTCCATCTTCACTTGACATTGTCCCATACAATGTTGTTATTCAGTCATTTCAGTCGTGTTTGGCTCTTCATGACCCCATTTGGAGTTTTCTTGGCAAAGATACTGGAGGGGTTTGCCACTTCCTTCTCCAACTCCTTTTACACATGAGGAAATTAAGGCAAACAGGGTCAAGTGATTTGCCCAGGGTCCCATAGCTAGTAAGTATCCGAGGGGAGATTTGAACGGAGGTTTTCCTGACTCCAGGTCTCGTGCTCTATCTATTCCACCATCTAGTGGCTTCTAATACTCCAGCACGCTAGAGCACTGTTGCATGACCTTGTTGTGCCTTCTCTTTTTTCACAGGTCAACCCATCCCCTTTCTCAATGCTGGAATTCACTCTTCCTCCTCTCTCCCTGTTGAAATCCTCTCCTCTTCAAGGAAAGGAAGAGCTCCACTCGGTTATTGTCTGTTCCAAGAAGGCTTCCCTCATTGTTCCAGTGCAAAGTGAAATCTAGCTTCAGGCTTTCCTAAAATACGTTTTCTGAATTTCACTCTTTGCCTGATCACGGCCCACTTTATATTCCACTTATTTGTGAAGGGGCTGTAAAATCCCCCTTATAAGACAATAAGCTCTTGGAGGGTAGGGGTTGTAGCATTTTTGACCTTCAGAAAGCATCAACACCCAGCCCAGGAGTTTACTTATGTTAGTTGTTTAGTAAATGTTTGTTGAGTTGACGTGAATTTGCTGAAGGTGACTGAATATGTTAGTGCCCTTTATAGTACTAGTTAAGGGCATTAAGAGGCAGGAGGATCCCTGGCTGTAATGCCTTGGGTGAGGGTCCTATCCAGGATGCCTCAGGATAAGTGACCTGAATTTGGCTCAGGCAGGTAGCTCAGCCCACCTCTCTGGGAAATAAAGCAATTTGGGGCCATTTTGCTGTACCTAACAAGTTAATGTTTCTGTAGCTCCATGTCACAAGCAATTTGATTCTACACCCTCTGCCATCAGGATCCTGGGAAAAATGTCCACAATCATTTTCTAAGAGAGGAGCTGATGACGGACTAAGTGATTTGCCTCCTTTCTAAAGAGCAGGGGAAACTTATTTAAGACACTTCCCATCACAAGACTGCATAGTCAGCATCCATTCTCCTCCCCTCTTCCTTCTGAGATCTCTGACAGCAATGAGCAATGACTGATAGGCCCATCCCCTATCCCTGGACAGCTGATCTCTAATTCAAGAAAGCCTAGAGCATTTGTTAGTTGGCCTCTGAAACTCTATGTTGCCAAAGAAAATGCAAATGGGAAACAGTGAGAGGTTTCCAGAATTTCAACTCTGACCTAATTCTCAGGAAGAGCTGCAAGAAAGGTGGTTTAGAAAATGCCACACTGGGCAGGTATGATGCTATAGGAGAAGGCTATTCTATCCCTTTCTTTGGTCCTTGCCCCATTTTGAAAGTGCTGCCTAATCTGCCTCTCTTCTCTAAGCCTTCTCACACCCCCTCCCCCCACTGTCCATTGAGTCATTTGGTCATATCCAACTGCTGTAAATGAGGATGGGGTAAAGCATATTTAGGTACTTATAGCAGTTACCAGGAAACCACATCCTGACCTGGTACTCAGGATGGAGCACTTGGCCTTTATGAAGGCCTAGCGATATAGAAAATAATAATTTGTGACATCCTTTCATACAGTGAAAGATAAATGGTAGGAAAAAAATGGGATATGTGCTCCAACAGAAGGCAGGAGGACAAACGGGAGGCAGGTGCCGCAGAATAATGTTCACTTTGAAGACTAAGGTAATCAACAAAGGACCCTCACCTTGTCAGAGATCTCAGACCAGCTCCTCATTCAAAGAAGAGCCTAAATTCTGTTGAGGGCATGGAGTGAATGCGGGAAACTAGTTTAAACACGTTATCTAGGGAGGTGTTCAGAGATATAGCTCTGGCCCATTTCTTTACTCTGATTTTTCAGCTTTGTGCCAAGCAATCCTGAACAGAAGCCAAGCAGAGCAGGAAAAAGGAGTTGGTTCTGTGGGATGATATTGGGGGTGTGTGTATGTGGAAGGTTACCTTTTGTTCCTGATAAAATTAAAACTAGGAATCTCCAAGTAGTAAAACTTTAAGACCAGACTGTACTTCTCATGTGATTCCTTCTGGGTCACAGAGACAACCTTACAAACATCTCTGTTCTTAAAAACACCCCTTTGGCTGTGGTGAATCCTACAGCATCAGGGAGCAATAACTGATTTCTGTACCAAACTGATACAGTTGTTTCTCCATTCACCCTTAACAACATAGGTTTCTATTTTCAAAGGTGATGGACAGATGCTTAGAGTAGTAGACGCCCCACACCAGATGCTTAACTTGATGAAGAGGAATTCCTTGCAATCTAACTGTGGAATAGACAAAACTGGACTCCTTTCTCGTTTTGAATCTACAGCTGCTCAATCAGCCCCAACTGGAATAGACTGTGATGGAAATTAGAAGGTAAAGTAACATGATTTGTTTTTTGACAAATATTTCACTTGAAATACAGTACAGGCAGTCCTGGACATACAAAAGTTCAATTATTAGTTTACTGCTTAGAGTTTGGAGGATATTCTCCCATAGTAACAATGTTATATGATTACACACCCAGGCCAGCCCACAAAAAAACTTTAACCCATAATAGAGTTGAAACAGTTTCCCAAGGTACTGTTTGTGACCATCCTTGACGCAAACGTGAAAAGGCAACAGGAAGACCCTTCAGGAAACAAGACATCATGGATTGGAGCTGAAGGGGACCTCGGAGCTAATCTAATCTAACACCCTCCTTCTATAGATGAAGAAATTAAAACTATAGGTTGATGACTTGCCCAAGGTCACACAGCTAGTAAGGACTTTAAACCAAAGTCCTATAACTCCAAATTCAGGTTCTTTCCTTACATGATGTTGTAATTTTCTACAAATGACCACATCTTTATGTTTTTTAAGAGCTCTACTGAAATCATAAGAGAAGCAGTGTGGATTGACAGATAAAAAGCTACTCTCATAGTAGGAAGACAAAGACTCAAGCTTTGTTCTGGCATGTACTAGCTCTTTGACTTTGGGGAAGTCTTTTAAACCCTTTCCACTCCCAGGCAACTATCCAAAAATTATTACTTCCAAAACAAATGCTGATCTGTACCTTGGAAGATAGGCTGTTTGAAGTCCAAAAAATGTAGAATTTTCAGTTGATGATTTGTCTGCAAATGCTCCTAACTGAACTAAGTGCAATGAGTACCAGACCACTATAATGTTTCATCAGAGTCCCTGATAATGTAAAAGAGATTTGTCTACCAATCCACACTGGAAAAACAAAGTGCACAAACACTGTGTCCAGTTTATGATACAGACCTTGGCAGGCGGCCTATCTAATTAGTTTGTCATTGGATACATCTTGGGCCAGACGCTGTGAGCAGAAAATAATCTGAGCCTGAAATTGAGTAGTAATAGAAGCCTAGGTTGGATTGCTTTGGGAGACAGAAAAGTGCTTTCAATAATTCAAAACTGTTTGTTGCTGAAAAAGGTTCCTTTTTTTCAACACCAATGTTCTCTTATGGAGGTTATACAACTGTAAATCAGAGAACACAAGTATCTCAGAAAAATAAAAATCGCAATTAACTTCAAAGTGCAATGGAAAGTTTAATGGTGGGCTTAGGCATATTCTTAATAAAGAATAATTTGCATACTTTTGCTAGTGGTATAAGAGCCATTAAGAAAGATAGGTTTGACCAGTAAAGGAGAAAGATCATAATCATGTAGCTTAAATGTGAGTCATTAATGACAAACCAAGTCATATACTGATACCCTTGAAATACACACACACACACACACACACACACACACACACACACACACACATCCAAGAAGAAAACATCTGGCATGTTAGAGGATGTATAAGAAAAATATGGAGGCAGAGCAAAGATGGCAGAGTAAAAGCAGGAACTTGTTTCAGCTCTCACACCAACCACCTCCAATACCTGTAAAATATGATTCTAAAACAAAATTCAGAGTTAGAGAACCCACAAAGTGACAAAGAGAAAAAAATCTCCTGCTGAAGGCAGCCTGTCAGGCCAACAGAAAAGATCTGTCATATTGCATTGGGAGCCAAGCGCAGTTCCGTGTGAGTGGCTGGGCCCAGACCCAGGTCAGCCCCTACCAGTGACCCATACTGGCTGCAGCAGAGGTGGTTTCAAGACTCTTCAACCCATAAATGCCAAAGAGAAAGTAAAAGGTCAGTAGGGGAACTCTGTTAGAACTGGGAGGCAAAAGAGGGCAGTCCAACCCCTGCCCCTTGGACGAGAGGTGGCAGAGGTGCTGCAGCTGCAGCTGCTGCCCTTTGACTGCCTCTGGAGCTCCTGGCCTGCAGATCATAGGGTGACCAAGTGGCCATTCAGAGGGTAATTGTTCTTGGTTTGACCTGCTTGGATTTGGGTCACAGTCTTGGGTGGTGGTCCTTGGGTGTGTGGTCAGAGCTTGTGGGGGTTGTAGAGAGGACACCCTCCTCATTGCCCAGACAACATCTGCAAAAACTCCAGCGATTTGGGACATAGCTCTCTCCACTCTGGAAGCAGAGTTCTACCATGACAAAGAACTCAAAAGTCAAGTAATTGGCTGGCAAAATGAGCAAGCAGAGGAAGCACAATAAGATCACAGAATCCTTTTTTTGGGGACAAAAAGGATAAAAACATGGGACCAGAAGAAAACAAAGTCAAAACTCCTGCATCAAAAGCCTCCAAGAAACATATGAAGTCATTACAGGGTATGTAGGAGCTCAAGAAGAATTTTGAAAATCAAGTAAGAGAAGTGGAGGAAAAACTTGGAAGAGAAATGATAATGATGCAAGAAAATCATGAAAAGCTAATCAACAGCCTGCTAAATGAGAACCAAAAAATACTGAAGAAAATAACGCCTTAAAAAATGGATTAACTCAAATAGCAAAAGGGGCCCAAAAAGCCAATGAGGAGAAGAATGCCTTAAAAAGTCAAATATGCCAGATGGAAAAGGAATTTCAAAAACTCACTGAAAAGAATAATTCCTTCAAAATTAGATTGGAGCAAAAGGAAGCGAATGACTTTATGAAAAATCAAGATACTATGAAACAGATCCAAACAAATGAAAAAATAGAAGGCAATGTGAAATATCTCTTTGGAAAAACCCCTGACCTGGAAAATAGATCCAGGAGAGATAATTTAAAAATTATTGAACTACTTGAAAGTCATGATCAAAAAAAAAACATAGAAATCATCCTTCAAGAAATTCTCAAGATAAATTGCCCTGATATTCTAGAACCAGAGGGCAAAATAGAACTTGAAAGAATTCACCAATTGCCTCTTGAAAAAAAAATCTCCAAAAGATAACCCCAGGAATATCATAGCCAAAGTCCAAATCAAGGAGAAAATATTACAAGCAGCCAGGAAGAAACAATTTGAATATTGTGGAAACACAATCAGGATAACACAGATCTAGCAGCTTCTACATTAAGGGATCAAAGGGCTTGGAATATGATATTTTGGAGGTCAAAGGAGCTAGGATTAAAATGAAGAATCACCTACCCAGCAAAACTGATTATAATGTTTCAGGGGAAAATAGGGTCATTCAATGAAATAGAGGACTTTCAAGTATTTTTGATGAAAAAATCAGAGTTGAACAGAAAATTTGACTTTCAGATACAAGAAGCAAGAGAAGCATGAGAAGGTAAACAGGAAAAAGAAATCATAAGGAACTTATTAAAGTTGAACTATTTATATTCCTACATGGAAAAAAAAAGATAATTATAACTTATGAGACTTTTCAACTATGAGGATAGTTGAAGGGAATATATATGTGTACATAAATATATGCATATCTATATATTACATATATATGTATGTATTGGAGGGTATATGTGTGTATGAATACATATGTAAGTATGTGTAGATGTGTTCATGTATACATAGACGGCACAGGATCAGTTGATTAGGAAGTGTTGATATCTAAAAATTAAAATCAAGAGATCAGAGAGGAATATAATGGCAGAAGGAGAAAGGAAGAGATAGAATAGGGTAAATTATCTCATATAAAAGAAGCAAGAGAAAACTGTTACAATGGAGGGGAAGAGCAGGAAGGTGAAAGGGAATGGGTCAACTTTACTCACACTGGATTTGGCTTAAGGAGGGAATAACATACACACTCAATTGGATATCTTACCTTACAGGAAAGTAGGAGGGCAGGTGATACAAGGGGGATGATAGAAGGGAGGGCAGATTGGGGGAGAGGGTACTTAGAGGCAATCACTTTTGAAAAGGGACAGGGTCAAAGTAGAAAATAGAATAAGTGGGGAATGAGATAGGATGCAGGGAAATACAGTTAATCTTTCACAATATAACTACTATGGAAATGGTATCTAACTACACATGTAAAACCTGTATTGAATTGCTTTTCTTCTCAGTGGGGGTGGGTGAGGATGGAAGAAGGGAAAGAATCTGGAAATAAAAGTTTTTTAAAAATTTTAAAAAATTGTTTTTTTACATGCAGCAGAGAAATAAGGTATATAGGCACTGGGGTATAGAAATCCATCTTGCCCTACCAGAAAGTTGGGGGGGGGGGGAAGGGATGGGGGAGGATATAAGAGAGAGCAGATTGGGGGAAGGAGTATTCAGTAGGCTTGCTATCATTGGGTGGGGGGGGCATAGAGGAAAGATGGGTAGAAAATATGTAACTCAAAATCTTATGGAAATGAATGTTGAAAACTAAAAATATCAAAATATTAATTAAAAAAGAAAAGAAAAATATGGACAAGAATTACACTGGAAAAAGAAGGCATATGGGAATTTGCATTTGTAGTAGTAGGAATGTCCATACCAAACATGTCACAGGTTAATCAATCAACAAGCATTTTGTAAGACCAGCAATGGATTTTTCAAGTATACATAGGAAATCATTTTAATGGTAAATCATAGGCCCAACTCTTTGACTCTACTAATCCCCTCTGACTCATAAGCCCTAAACCCTAAGGCTTGGCCTCTTCCATCTCCTAGTCATGGACTTCCTTTGAGACTCAAATCTCAGTCAATATGCTGAGTCCTGAGGGACGTTAGAATTTCTTTGAGCCTTGAGATTCTAAGAGACTTGTAAGTCACAAATCTCGAGCCTATGGTTCTGAGCCCTAGAGATTTAAGGTCTCAGCTCTGATCTGAGTGGAAACAGCAAGAGGGCTTCAGTGGCTGAGCAGCTTATGTGAGAAATGTGTGGGATGGGAAAAAAAAGTCTTCAAGAAATAGCATTCATAAAGATGTGTCTACCTGAAAATCATTCATTTCTTCTTACCAGCAAATATTAATAATAAATCTTCAAGACCATTCTAGCAAGTACCGAGTTGACTTTGTAGCCCCAATGCTACAAATCAGACACAGATTAATAGCTTACCTGGGGATTGGGGGAAGGGAGATGAGAATTTAGCCCCCATTCTTCCATTTCATGATCTTTTCAGGGTACAGAGATAGCAGGAAAGGGTCAGGTTAATATACTATTTGGTATGCAAGAGTAAGAGAATCTCATACTTCAAATAAATAAACAAAAGATCAGAAAAATGAGCAACAAACACTTTGAAAGAGGTCTTGAAAATTAGACGTCTGAAAATATTTGAATGAAAATGAAAAAAAAAATCCGTGAAAATACATCACAACCCTGGTCCTGTCTTGTAGTACATAAGCAGGTAGAAAAGGGAATGCAATCTGTAGTATTTTACCATGTGGGATGGGAGAAAGGACCAGATTTGTGATTTTATTGGTTAAGGAACTCCTTCCCAATTAGGAACTTCCTTTACCATTGCAAGTCAACACCTTCTCTTCAGCTTCCTTTGGTCAATTCCAACTCCATGCCATCCTGAGTTCTCTCTAACTCTACCCCTGATGTTGAATGCTCTTAGGCTCTGATTGATGAGAATTAATTTTGTCATGTACCATCTCAGGTCCAAGTCACTTTCTGATCATATTCAGGCCATGCCACCATCTATGTACCTTCCCCACCTGCTTTCCAACTTCATCTCTGAGGATGATAAACTTACCAAGATAGGCATTCCTAGAAAGGAGATGCCATTCTTTCCCTCTATGACTTCAATTCCCATTCCCTCTAAAGCAGCAATTCTCCACCTGTGGGTTGCCACCTCTTTAGAGGCTGAATATGGGGTCACCTAAGACCATTGGAAAACACATATTTCCGATGATCTTAGGAACTGAGACACAGCTCCTCTATCTGTCTCCAGGTGGGTCCGCCCACATGCAGATACACCCACATACAAGTATTAAAGGGTCGCGGCATTAGGAAGGTTGAGAACCACTGCTCTAAAGCATCTGTCCAAAACACTCTCCCTGGCTACCATTCCCTTTTATGTATTTCCTTTCCTTTTTTTGAAAGTAAGCTATTTGAGGGCACATACTGTTTTACTTGGTTGTATTTCTGTCCCCAGAGCTTAGCAGAATACCGGGCACATAATAAACATTTGATAAATATTTTCTCATTTTTTCATTCTTTCAAGCATTCCTGCGTTCATTCATTCATCCATAATCACCTTCTCTTACATTTATAGTTATAGAGATTTTTCTGGAAGTACTAAGTGATGAAGTGACTTTTCCCTCGGTACCCACAGTACTTACACGGTACCAATATAAGTTAGTTGAGCCCATGTCTTCCTAACTCTCTATTCACTACATCATGATGCCTCTATCTATTCCTCTTTCATCATACTTTAGCAAAATACTTACCAACTCAGCCTGTTTCTAGAACAGAAAATCCCTGCAGATCTATCAATCAACAAGCACTTTTTGAAAGTATCTACCAAATGCTTGGTGCTGTGCTAGGTCTTAGGGATAAAATGAGACAACTGTGCATAAGCATCTTATTTCTCCCTCTCCCTCTCTCTCCTCCTAAAAATCTTAGTGCAATTTTAAGTTTTATTAGCCTAAAACTGCACTAAAGTTTTTGGGATACCAGTACATTACATGCCTTTATAACAGCGGTTCTCAACCTGTGGGTCGCAACCCCTTTGGGGGTCGAACAACCCTTTCACAGGGGTTGCCTAAGGCCATCGGAAAACACATATCTCTGATGATCTTAGGAACCGAGACACCACTCCTCTATCCATCTCCAGGCGGGTCTGCCCACATGCAGATATGTCCACATATGAGTATTAAAGGGTCGCGGCATTAGGAAGGTTGAGAACCACTGCTTTAGAAGGCACTGCATACATACACACAAAAATAAATACATTCATCCATTTATATTTATATTACATTCACGCATATAAAATATAATGCAAGGTAAATTTCATAGGCTGTCATATTAGCATTAGCTTTTAAAAAGATGTACCAAACTTCTTTCTTTTTTGCAAGGATGCCTTTAGTACAGAAGAAGAAAAAAAATTAAAAACAGCTTCCTTTGCACTATGCATGGTAGGAAGGTTTCTTTCCAACTAGAGAACATTTCATTTCAAGGCGTACCACCTGGAGCCTTAATCTGCCAAGCTGAAAACACATCCCCCAATTTTAACGTGGCATCTAGCCAGTATGGGACATTGGACACTATATTTTGCAGTTCTGCCAGCAGGCAAAGCTTCCACAAGCAACATTGGGGGGGAAATAAATTCTATTATATTATCCTTTGAACTGGTTTCCCTTCATTTTTTTAAAGCCCATGGTGACATTCTTGGCATCACACTGATAGATTGCAAAGGAAAACAGAATCAAAGTCCAATACTCTATTAACTCATATCTTTCTCACACATCTGGACTCCTCTAAACTTTTAGACTTTGAGAAAGCTTGGTTCATAGGTCTATATGTGCTCATGTATTGCCAGGTATAAAAGAAAAGGACTAATTAATGAAAAGTTGGTTTAACAGGGAATTATTTTAAGTTAATATTTGGAAGGAGTACTGAAAATGGAAGTATTTTATATAAGAAGGCACACTGCTCTGAGCAGCTTCATGGGAGGCAGGATGCAAGGTGGAAGGCACACCTTCTCTGGAGTCCACAGATCCATGTTCAAATCCTGTTTCTGACACTTGCTACTTATATTAGTGTGAACAAAACACTGTATGTCTCTAGACCTCAATTTTCTTATCTGAAAGGTGAAGGGAACTAGATGATTGGTAAGGTCCCTTTCAGAGTATTTGAGAGAGGATTTAGTCATGTAGCCTTTCTGAAAAAGGAGGGGGGGGAGTATGTCTTTAGGAGCTCTTGCCAGTGAAGTTTGCTACCTTCTCATGTAAAGCTGTGGTGCTTAAAGTCACCAAAGTGAATGCAAACCAAATTACCTTAAGCAAAAGAATCTACTCTGAATCATCCCTTAATAGATTGACCTGGGGTCTCTGTTAGATTTAATCACTGTATCAATTCCCAGAGCAGATGGAATGCTATGAACTATGGTCCCAATCCCGATAATAAGCTATTCTTTATCTTGATCACTCCATTAAGCCAATATTTTCTTGAGAGGGAGATTAATGGCTGCTGAGTAAATACAATAAAATAGCTGAAAGACAATATTAAATGCTTTTCATATTTACGATGAACTTTGATTACACCACAGGGCTCAAACTCAGTGAAAAGAAATCGACCACAAATATACAAACTACTGGGAAAGGTGGCTAATATGACTGAGCTTGGTACTAGGCTGTGGCAGCCATGTTTTCTTTTTCAGTCCTTTTCCCTCAGATTTGTACTGCCCTGGATCCTGCAAGAATGAAGAGTTAGGGGAAATGTTAGAAACTCTGCTCTAATCTAGAAAGGGGAGAAGGAAACAAGCTGCAGCCAGAACCTGAAATTCTAATGTTATCACCACTTTTTCAAACATGGGAGATTTTGGGGCCATCACATAGAGACTCTGAGGATTTTCTTTCTTCCAATGAATCTAAAGGACACATATGCTAGCAGAGCTTGGAGTCTGTCCAGACTGCTGATTTTCAGCCATGTAGGCTCCAGACCTTTGGCCTTCCATGGGTTTCTTAATCTGCCCAGTCCCTTTCTATAGTTAGATTTCTTGGCAGCTCGAGATTTATCTCTCTTCCCACTGGTTTCTTAGGGCCTCCTTCTGCTCCTTTTCTTCCCCCAGACACAGTCATAACTAGAAATCCTGTTACCCAAAGTAAATACTGTAAAATGGGCCATGGAGTAAACAGCAAGATAGATGTACTCACACCACATTTTAGAGGCAAATTCAACTAGGGAAGGACACTGGAAAAAGACACTGGACGCTGGGGCACAAAACCTCATATGTTTAGACCCCAGGATACTAGGAGGCCATTGTTGAGGAGGGGACAAGTAAGATACATTCTCAGAATAGCTCATGGGCTACAAACAAGTTTCTTGGGGAGGAAGTCCATATGAGAATGATAACAGTAAGAATAATAAAAAGATGGAAGAAACAGAGGAATCTTAACAATAGTGACAGCTGACATTTAAAAGTGCTTAAAGGTATGAGAAGTAATATATGTAGATATATTATCAGAATACATTTTCATACTATACTCTTGTGCCATGGTGTTCAATCACTTGACTCTCCCACAGATGAACTGAGGCTGAGATAGACTAGATGACTCACCAAGGTGACACCACTAGTGAATTTAGAGTCAGGATCAGAATCTGTTTCTTCCTGACTCCAGTTGATGTTCTGTGTTTCTGTCTAGTACCTTTGAATTTTTTATGAATTATCCATGCTAATGTCATTTATTTCTACCTGTTAAAGGGCTACAAGTATTTGAGGTACTCTTTAAATTTGGGTGCTCCGAAATAATGCACACAAATGGACACAAACACTAAAAGTTCACTACTCTCCATCAGCACAGTGTCCTTCATAGAAATTCACATTACATTTCAAACAGTCAGCCAGTTAACAATAATTTATTAAATGCCTACTATGTACATAGTATTATTGATACAAAGACAAAACAAAACAAAACATTATTCAATTCAAGGTCTTCACGTTTTGTTGGCAGGAAACAAAGTAAATACACACATATACATATATATGTGTATGTAATAATATATACATATATACAGTACGTAGTATGTATTAGGGACTGGTGCTAAATACTTGACAAATATCACCTCATTTGATCCTTATAACAACCCTGTAAGGTAGGTGCTGTTATTATCTTCATTTTACAGTTGAGGAAACTGAGGCAAACAGACACTAAGTGACTTGCCCAGAATCACACAGCTAGTAATTACTTTGAGGCCAAACTTAAACTCATCTTCCTGACTTTAGGCCCACTTCTCTATCTACGGTGCCACCCAGCTGTCCAGGGAAGGTGAGGGGAATAAAGGGAGGCAGGCCACTCCATACACACATATATACTACAAGTAATTGGGGGGAAGGACTGGCTTCTGGGAGGGTTAGGGCCAATTTGGTTGGAATGTAGAATATATAAAGGGGACCAACATACAATAGATTTGAAAAAAAATGAGCTGAAATTAAACCTTGAAGAACTTTAAATGACAGAAGAGCTTTTTTCTGGTCTTAGAAGCAAAAGAAAGTCAATGGAGTTCCTTGAGTAGGAAAAGAAGTGACATGGCCACTGTGTCTGAGGAACACTAATTTGGTAGTTTTGTGGAGGACAGATTGGAAAGTGCTGAGATTAGGGGTAGGAAGATCAATAGGGAAGTTACTGCAATAGTACAGGAGAGAAGTGATGAGGGTGTGAACCATGGTGACTATGATGAGAGCAGAAAGAAAGGGGTGGATGTGAGAAATGTAGACTGAAGGTCAATGAATCTAAAGGATAAGTTAAAGAAAGCTACAAAGCCAAGATTAGAGCCTAGATGTTCCCCCTGAAAGTCCAGGGTTCTTCTCATAATATCACATTGCTTCCTTCTGCAAAGGCAGTTGGATAATCCAAAAATGGGGCAGGGTAAGGGGCAAGCTATGGAGTCCTGTAACATGAAGTACTTACACAGAATTGACTAGGTGTATAACAAAGGAAAGAAAAATCATATAATTCAGACGAAGAGTATGCACTTTTCTTAAAATGAAACTTCTGCAATAATAAACAATACCACCTCCCCAAAGCAGTTTAGCTACTCAATGGCTCTCCTTTACAGAATCAAATTTTAAAATGACAAATAATATGAGATCCAGAAAGAAAATCAAGCAGAATGACACAACAGGAAGTCTGGCTATTGCAGACGTTACAATCCTCTCTAATAGACTACAACCTCTTCTCGCATGTGCTTTAGTGAGGATGGATGCATTTCTGAGGGCTCAAAGATTTCATGCTGCTCCTGGCTAACATCTGCCACCATCCAGATGAGCAGCAAACAAGCAGGCAGATAAATGAGCACAAAGGACAGAGACTACTTGAACAACCTAAGGTAAGGGCCTTAAGAATATAGCTCATAAAAATCAGCATAAGTGACATTGTGGCTGAACAAAGGGCCAGATCAGCAGACTTGTGATTTCTTTGACAGAATATGGGGAAAAGGAAAAAGAACAGAATCAAGGCACGTATTACTAAGATCTCACAAAACTTCAAATCCATATCCTTAATTTTTAATATCTTTCATCTTGTCCCTCTCTCCTTTCCTTCCTTCCTCCCTTCCTTCCTCCCTTCCTTCCTCCCTCCCTTCCTTCCTCCCTCCCTTCCTTCCTTCCTCCCTTCCTTTCTCCCTTCCTTCCTTCCTTCTTTTCTTCCTCCCTCCCTCCCTTCCTTCCTTCCTTCTTTCCTTCTTTCCTTTCTTCTTTTCCTCCTTCTTTCCTTCCTTCCTTCCTTTTCCTTTTGAGACATGAAAAGTGAAAGGGAATAAAAGGAACACTGAAAGGTGGATTGGTGATAGACCAAGCAGACCATGCCAGTCAAGCAAATAGTTGGTATGTTGTGTTATCTCCCAATATGTCCATTGTATAGCATCACTCACACTCCAAGGACATCGGTGACTTTTAATAACCTAGAAAATTTCAGTGAAAATTTGGCCAAATGACAGAAAAGTTTTCTTTGAAAGAAGGCCCAAGAAGTGGGTGAAGCCTCTGCTCTGAGTCTTCCAATAAAGGAGAAATTTCAAAGGTGGCTCAGCCTACTTTGGGACATCTGTAATTGATAGGAAGGTTTTGTTTTGTACTGGTTTTTTTTGTTTTTATTTTCTCTGACATCAAACTGAATACTTCTTCCTTTTGGCTTCTGCCTCTTGGGCCTAATTCTGGCTTCAAAACTAATTGAATCATTTTCCCACACGATACCTCTTCAAACACTTGAACATAGATATAATACACACCCCTGACTCTTTTTTATCCAGACAAACTCTCCCTAGATCCCTTGACCAGGCATCAGATAGCTTGGACTTGAGGATTTTCACATCCTAGTAGGACTCCTTTGGACATTGACCAGTTTGTCAATTTCATTCCCAAAGTGTTATGCCCCAAAATGAATGTGAGATTGTGAACGTGGTCTAACCTAAGCAGAGTCTACAGGGATTGTCACCTCCTTATTCCTAGAAACTATTCCTCTTCTTAGTGAATACCAAGTTCTCACTAGGTCTTTTGGCCTCCATATCTACATTTGGATTCATATTTAACTTTCATTGCATGAAAAGCCCTACATCTTTCACACAATATTGAAGTAGTCTTTTAAATTTTATAATACTGTTCCTAAGTACTTATCAACGTCCTCTTGGAGAAAAGAGGAAATATTACAAATTATCAGCATAAAAATAATGCCATCCCTGATCAAACTGGAACTTCACACACACACACACACACACACACACACACACACACACACATCGAAAAGCAGTCTCAATTCTTAAAAATCTTCACCTCCTATTTTAACCCAAGATCACACTTACTTTTTAGTCACCATGTCCCACTGTTGACTCCCTGAGCTTGTTGATGGTAGTCCCAGACTCCACTTAGGTAGTATTTTAAATTTTACAAGACATTTGGGGTCGGAGCCAAGATGGCAGCGTAGCAGCAGCAACATATCGCAGCTCTCACATAGCCACCCCAAAATACCCATAAAACAGGACTCTAAACCAATCCCAGAACTCCAAAACGCACACAAAGATACTTCCCACTAAAGTCAGCTCAGCTATGAGGAACCATATCAGCACTGCGAACGGAAACCAGCCTGCCCTGAAGCCGCGGCTGTGCCCCAGGGGCGACTGGACGGAAGGAGTGGAGGAGCCTCTCAGGTGAGCGGATTAGCAGCAGCTGCGAGTGGGATTTGCGAAAGGGG
>CM053581.1:68933097-68968097 GCA_028627135.1 Pseudochirops cupreus
ATATGTAACTCAAAATCTTGTGGAAATGAATGATGCAAACTATAATAAAATTAAAAAAAAATTTTACAAGACATTTTCAAAACACTTAACAGGGCTTGAGGGAAAGAACTCTCCTAGGAATTCTAAATGCTTAGGAAGGGCTTGAAAAACTGTAAAACATTATATAATCACTTTTTATACATGCTTTATAAGCCATTAATGCTACTAAATAAACGTGAATTGTCCTTAGAAATAAGCAATCAGTTAATAAAAGAAAGGAGAAATTAATAAAGCAAAAATAAAGTTTTTTGTTTTCTTTTTAGTACAAAAGGATAATCAAGATTGACTATAAGGATCACTTAGATTTCAAAAATATTCCCTTTGATTGCTATCATAAGCACTTTCTATTTTTTTGTTGAGTAGTGATTAATTTTGAAGCCCTATAAATATCTCAAAAAAAGATGGTGTGCTGTCTTCAGGATGTGGTTGTTTTTGTTGTTCAGTCATGCCTGACTCTAAGTGACTCCATTTGGAGTTTTTTTGGTAAGGATACTGAAATTATCTGCCATTTCCTTCTTGAGCTAATTTGACATATGGAGAAACTGAGGCAAAAAAGGTTAAGTAAGTGACTTGCCCAGGGTCACACATCTACAAAGTATCTGAGGCCAGATTTGAACTCAGAAAGATGAGTCTTCCTTACTCCAGGCTGAGCACTCTATTCACTGTGCCACTTAGACGCCCCTATCTTCAGAGATAAGGCATAGGAAAAGGTCTGTTTTTCTATTACAGGCCAGCCAGGTATTGGGAGATCCAGTCCAGGGAGCAGAGAGTCACATCTGGAACTAGTAGGGGATGTTAACAATTTCTGTGGTATGCTGGAAAGAATATTGAATTTGATATCACAGTACTTGTGATGGAATTACAGCACATGACCTTGCTTTCTTCACTTGTAAAATGAAGGTACAGATGATTTCTTATGTTCTTTCCAACACCAAGTCAATGATTCTGTTAAGTTCTTAAGCTTGATGGTGGAAAAAAGGAGTGGTATTATACTAGAGGTTATCCAGGGAGCTGAAAGGATCTATTATGGTGTCTCAAAAGTAAAAAATGCTTTTAAATGTAAATTTTATGGAAGTTTGGATTTGCAGGGGGAAGGGGTGGAATGAAGGAGAATGGAGAAGGCTGTTGGAAATGGTAAGGCCTCAGTAAGTGTATCTGAGAGTAGTGGTTGAGATGCAGCCTAATGGGAAAAGTGTAAAGGTAATTAGAAAATGTGAATCGAACTAATCTTACTTCTCTTTTGAACAATCACATGATAGATAGCTGCCCAATGGGAGACTGTTACTAGGAGACATTGACTGTAACATATGGTAATGATACTGGGTGGGTCAGGTGAAGGAGGAGATAATAAGGAAATGATGCTCTGAAATATTATTTTAGGCCTTAGCCAATCTGCAGCAAAACATATTCTGTCTCTTCAATATCCCCTCCCTTTATTTGTTAATGATATCTTTCTGGTGTTTTGTGTTACTCAGTGACTGCAATTCACCTTCTGAAAACATAGAATATGGCAGTTCATAGTGGTCACTAGTCAGGAAACAAGGCTAATTAAGTAAGCTAACTGACAGGCACCAAGAAGATGAGTCAAAGTAACTGGAATGTTGATGGAGGCAGAGCTCTGTTCTCTAGTAAAGAAGCCAGATAGGCTTCCCAGAGGGTCATGAGGGCATACCTCAGTGGACAGTGTTTCCATTAGAGGGTAAAGGGCAACTCTCAAGGAAGGACAGGAAGAATGCTCAAAGGGTCATCAGGTAGAAGTCTCCCAAGAAGGAATAGTATATTTAAATTATAAATTTAATAATTATTTATAGTGAGTTCTAAATGAATTGTATCCCATAATTCATGAGGTATGGTTTATTATCACCCAGCCAATGGTTTAGTCTTTTCCATTTCAAACAAGGAGAAGCTTCTCTTAAAGGGATATAGAACATAAGTATTTTACAATTAGTTTAACCTCTCAATAAGGGAGCCTTACCTCCCTCCCTCCCTTCCTCTTTCCTTTTTTCTTTCCTACCTTCCTTCCTTCCCTCCTTCCTTCCTTCCTTCCTTCTTTCCTTCCTTCCTTCTTTCCTCCTTCCTTCCTTCCTTCTTTCCAACCTTCCTTCCTTCCTTCCTCCTTCCTTCCTTCTCTCTCTCTCGATTGGGGGAGTTGTTGCCTTTTCTAATTGGTCAGGTGGAAGCAGATTTGGGGAAGAAGTGGCAGCTTTAGTCTATGATAATGTAACCTTACTTAATAGGTCACCTCTGGGATAAAAAGGCATTGGGGATCATCATAAGGGAAGTGCATTCCCAGGCTAACATTCAAGGGGCCCAACCCAAACAACAATCAAATAATTTTGCAATCAATCACCACCACTAGTTTTGGTCCTATGTAAGACACAGAGCGCTTTTTGACCCATGCTGAACCCTACAGATAGAAATAGAGCTCATACAATTTTAAGAGCTACGAGAAATTGTCATGGCAGATCGGTGTTCTATAGAAAGGAGCACTAAAGAGAAGCAGGAAACCATGAGTTCAAATCCTTTCAAAGACACTTAAACTGGTTGTCTAACTATGAGCAAAGCCTTTAACCTCTCTGACCTTCAGTTTCCTCATTGGTAAAATGGGCTTAATACTACAGTATTTGGAGGGTCCACCTCACAGGGTTGAATCAATGTATTTAAATCACTTTCCATACCTTAAAATACTATAATAATGGAAAACTCCTATTAGACTAACCTCCTCATTTCATAGATTAGGAAACTGATATTCAGAGAGAGTAACTGATAAAAATGTCCAGAGTCATTGAGCAAGATAACAGGGAAAGGTTAAATTAGAATATGGTCTCCTGCATATGTTCATTTGATTCCACAACAGTGTTCCTCCAAGCCATCTGATCTTGGCTAGTCACCTTAAACCTTATGAGTTTCCTTTTCCTCATTCATAAAGAGGGCACAACAATATCTCACAGGTAATTGAGTTATTGTTGCTTAGCATTGCTCTTTCCAGCGTGTTCTTGATGTTTTCTAGCATCCCACAAACACACCATGCTCATTCCCTTAATTCCTGTTATTCCCTTCTCCCTATTCAAATTCTACTTCTCCTGTATGATCCAATGGCAGTAAGCAGCTCTTCAGTGAAGTGCTTGCTACTCTCAACCACTGAACTTCTGTATGTTTATAACACAATTATTTTTCAATAGTCTATTTTTTTTCAAAATTTTTTCAAAAATTTTTCAATTTTTCAATATTTTCATCTATGGACGGGCTGTCTCCATAACGAGATTGTAAACTCTTTGAAAGCAGTGGGGAGGGCTTCAGAGAAGAAATAGTTACTGGAGTTGAATCTACTTGTCTCTCTAACAGTGTCTGAATCTATGACAATATCCCCTGAAGCTGAAAAAGAAGGGCAGTATTTAGTAGACTGCCACCATAAAGGAGATTGTCTTGACCAGATAAATTACAGGAGACAAACCATCATTTTGCCAGTTTTCTTCATAGCTCATTTCTCTTGCCAATTCTGTATTAGATTCCTTAGCTTGGATTATCTGTAAGAAACCCTTCAGAATTCTGTTCAAACCTTGGATTTGTTATTCCTATTGATTTGACCTTTTTATCCCTAGGAAATTTCTTTATCCCAAGTACTGTTAATTACCTCCAATTACCCAAGTTCATTGACCACCCTCATCCCCAAGGTTCATGTTGACTAAAGGGCTGATTGTAAGAGCACCCTATACTAGAAAATGTCTACTAATACAAAAGTATACAGTTATGCAAAAGTGAATCCATATCAGTCAAGCGCGCTCTCTCTCTTTCTCTTTTACTCTCTGTCTTTCACACACACACACACACACACACACACACACACACACACACACACACACACACACACAGAGATGAAAGAAAGAGAACATGGATGTAAATGGGAACATTCAAGGTCCCTTCCAATACTAAAATTCTTGTCATTTGATGAATCACAAGGAACTACTGACATGGTCAATTAACAAGGTATTCTTCAATGAAAAAACACCAGTGTCCAGAAGCTGTATTGTGAATAACAAATGATGACTTCATACCATCAAGATGTCAAGGGATTTAAAATTATATATGAGTCCTATACCTGATTTCATAAATGGAAGGAATTTCCCTTCTGGAAAAACATGGCTAAATATTTGGCAGGTTGGTTCACAATTATTTCTGATAATAATTCAGTCCTAAGGGAAAGGAATGAGCCTTGTAGACACCAAGGAGCTCAGACAACTGTTTGATTAGCTCCACTGGGGCTGTTTTTGTTAAAGCTTTATATCTTCTTCGTAGGAGCTCCTTCTCTAGAGATTGCCAAAAATAGGACAGCCTGGGATGGTAAAGTGCATCTTACTTCCCCAGATTCCTCAGACCTATTTGTTTGACTGCTCCCATTCATGGAATAATTTTCTAAGTTGTATCATAGGTGTATGTATACAAGAGTCATTTCTCTCCCATCCCCTCTCTTGTTTACTAAGTTGAAAATTCCTTGAACGGTAGAGACTATGTTTTTGATTACATCTTTGTATTCTTGGTACCAAGTATGATGCCTTGCACATAGTAGAAAACAGAATTATAGATTAGAAAAATAGATTTAGAACTATAATGCAACCTAAGGGTCCTCTAATTGAGCCCCCATATTTTACATATGGGGAAACTGAGGCCCAAAGAGATGAAATAACTTGCCCAGGATCATATAGCTAATAAATTGCAGGGACAAGATCTGAATTCAGATTTTTAACTCTAAGTTAAATACAACCCCTTTTCATTATAATGTTATACTAAAAAGAAGATGCCAGCATGTCAAGTATAGCATTCTCATTTATCACTATGGGGAAACTAAGGCATGGAGAAACTATGCTATGACATAACACAGCTATGTCAGAACTGAGCTCTAATAAGCAACCAAGTTTCCTGACTCCCAGTGTGTTCTTTTCTTTTAACACTATACTACAGTGCCAGAATTCTAACAAAGGGATTTAAATTAGATTAGAAGAAAAGCCTGGCATTGCAGGGTCTAATCCTTGTTAGCTAATGAATTAAGCAACTAAATAAGTCTTGCTATGGATTCTTGAATTTTAAAACAGCCATATAAAGGAAAGAGATTCAGAATCTGACAAAAGTTGATCCAGACCTCTATAAGGGAAATATTGATTCTTTAAGGTGATTGCACAGTAATGTCCCTGAGCATATGCACAAATAAGTGATTCTCTTAATAGAAGGAATGTAAAGTCCTTGAAGCCAAGGATTTTTTCTAAGTTTTTCTTTGTATAAATCAAATTTAGTCCAATGTCTTGAACATAGAAGGTACTGAATAAATGTCCATTTTATTGGATTAGAATGGAAATAACACTCAGAAAATTGAATGTCCATAGCAATTTGGAACTGAATAGCTAATGAGGGGCATTTCTATAAGAATATTTCACTTGAAGTACAAAATTATCACTTTTAAATTAATCTAATTCTTCCAGGAAAGCTTCTGAACAAGAAGTTGGTATTATTCCAGGAAAAGAAGACAAGAAATGACTTTAAAAAGCAATAATCGACCTCCTCCATTTTTAGTAGTATGTTAGCAAACCTGGCTCATTCTTCCTTTCTTCCTACAACCAGTGGGTTTAGAGTAGGCATTATGAACCTGGAGTCCATGAATGGACAAATATCGTGGAGTTCATGTACTTCGGTTGGGGAAAAAAGTATCTCATTTTCACCAACCCCAAGACGAAATGTAGCATTCCCTTCAATGAAAATGAAAAATATTATTTTGAGATGACAGATAATTATATCTTGAATATGTTGTCTTCATCTCTGCTACTACCTATCTCCCTAATGCTTTCTGTTGGCCCTTAGCCTCACATTCCTCTCTACATCAAAGTGTCTCAACATTTTTTTTTACTTAACTATGAGTTGGATTTCTCTCTCCTGTCAATATCTTTTCTCAAAGATATTTCTCAAAGAAAATATGATTTAGATTTACCCCAAATTTGGCACAAGCAGCTACATCAACATATCCACCAAAGGAGTCATCCCTGCTTTAGAGAAGAGTTCATTGTTTTATATCTTTTGAAGAGCAATTATTCATTTTATTACATCTTAACTGAACTGCATTTTAGCCTGCCTCTTTCTGTGCCATCAGACTATTATCAGAACAAAGTTCACTTGATTATAGATCAATGCAATCTGCGGCAAGTGCCAAGGTTTCAACTGCCCTGTTTGGGTTAACTTCTGAATGGCAGATGCATCAAAATTGAATCTGTATTTGCGTTAAAACGCACTAAATCAAATTTCACATTACTAAGGAATAATTTCTTGTTTGATATTATGGACTTTTTGTTTGTTTGTTTGTAAGAATTCTCTATAAAGGGCAGATTTTGGCAAAGATTTTCTTGAAGATTTGATGATGTATTAGAAAAATTATATATTTGTTATGTATATACTTGGTATCAAAATGCTCTTTAGTCTCAATTATATATTGCTTCAACATTTACAAATCATTTTGTTCACAACAACCCTTTGAGATAGATGGTGGAGATATTATTAGCATCCTTCTTTAGATGAGATAACTGAAGGTCAGAGAAATGATATGGTTTACCTTGGATCACAGACCTAGCAAGAGTCAGAGGGAGGATTCACATTGACTCTATTCACACCAATGCCAGGTATGAATCATTGAAGAGATTCAATATCAGAAAAAGGATAGGAGGGTGATATGGGGGAAAACGAGAAAGGACTGATGGACAGTTTTTATGTGTCACTGACACCCTCATAATGTCAAAAGTTCAAAAGAAAGTCCTTGTAACATGATTTATTAAAAGATGTGGACATGAGTCACACAGGATGAGAAAACACAGATGGGTTGCAATGTATATAGTGATAGATCCATGGAAAAGTCCAAGTATTGAGGTGTTGCTACACAGGGAATTGTTTGTGATATCAATAAGAAAAAGAAAAGTGTGAATTTGGTTAAAAATATGTTTAAAAGATGTCAAACTGAGGCAGCTAGGTGGTGCAGTGAATAGAGCACAGACCCTGAAGTCAGGAGGACCTGAGTTCAAATGCGGACTCAGACACTTAACACAAAAAAACTAGCCATGTGACCTTGGGCAAGTCACTTAACCCCAACTGCCCTCCAAAAAGCAAAAAAAAAAAAGAGAGAGAGAGATGTCAAACCATTGTTTTCCTGGATTTTCCCCTTTTTAGCAAATTATATTGGTATCATGTTGACAAGTAAGTATGTAGATAGTCCTAACATGGCACAAGTGAATAAAGTGCTAGATCTTAAGTCAGGAAGAGATGAGTTCAAATGTCACCTCTGACATTCACCCTGGCAAAGTCAATTAAATGCTATGTACCCCAATTTCTTTTCTTTATGTTTTGAGGGGGGAAGGCAAGGCAACTGGTGTTAAGTGACTTGCCCAAGGTCACACAGCTAGTAAGAGTCAAATGTCTGAGGCCGGATTTGAATTCAGGTCCTCCTGACTCTAGGGCCAGTGTTCTACTCACTGTGCCACCCAGCTGGCTCAAGTCCCAGTTTCTTTATCTACAGAATGAAAATAATAATAGCCCCTAGCACGAATGATCATTGTGAGGATCCAATGAGGTAATATTGGTAAAGGGCTTTGTAAACCAAAAGCATTAAATAAATGCAAAATATTACAAAGAGTAGGAATAGTATACAAAGTGCACATTAAATATTGTATGAGGAAGAGGGCAATCATGGTTATAATAAATTGTTCTCTGGAGCTGATGAGTCTAATGTGACTTCAACCCACTTAACATTTTTTGAGCATGCTATTAAAACATCACTAAAGGAATTGGAGTCAGCAAGCTATTTGAATTTTCTTTATAGACATCATATGAAGATTGAAACATTTCTATCCAGGTTTTCTGAGGAACAATACCATGAATAGTTCATTATCGGTGCTGTCATTAAGTCCAGTAATGTGCTACTCTCTAGACAAGATGAATAAAAAACACTCTATGTGGAGGACATATAATTAGACAAAGTGAATAGAAGGGAGGTGAAATAACTATGAACTAGGAGATGACTGATCAGTCAGAGACATTTTATTTTTCTGAATACTCACAAACTAAATCAAAGCATCTGTTTTGATGATACTTGAAGCTGCTCAATTTTGTTACCTCTTGGCTGGGATTTCAAAAAGGAATTTGGGTAAATTAATATTCAGGTAGTTGTAATGTAAGCTACATCATGACTACATACCATGGATTTTGTCTGCCAGACTTCTGGCAATAAATTTGAGGGGCTGCTCTTGTGGAACTCAGTAATTATAATTTCAAAAACAAAGATAAAAGAAAATGGACATCATGCCTTTAATGGCAGCCTTTTCTTACAAGGGAATTCTCAGGATTATTTTTATTAAAACTTTTTTTATAAGGCCATAGTGATTATCACTTAGTAGAGTTATTTTCCAGACACAGAGGTCTGGATTTATCAGAATTACACCTTGGTTCTATGTAGCCTTTGGCAAGAGACTATAATACATAAAGAAACAAAAGACGGAAAAAAAGCACTGAAAAGTTTCTTGCAATGAGAACATTTGTCACTTGGATATATCATGGGATAAATTCTGGGCACGGAACCAAGGTAAGTAATTGCACTGGCCCTGGTCCACATTTAAGACATGCACTGTAGACCTTCTAAGTAGGAAAAGCTTATTGAGTTTCATATCCAAGTAGTGAATGGGATGAAAAAATGATTTTCATTTCTTTTGTACTTCAGGCAAAACCTGAGGTCCTGTTGGCAAGATAGTGTCTGTGGAACCCGGGAATTCCACAAGTTCACTTTATAAGGAATGAGTCAGAATTGTTGGTTGGTGTTGATCACAGTTAGTAAAAGTGTCTGTAAGGACCATCTAGGGTCTGTTCAATCTGGCATTGTTCCATATCAGAACTAGAACTTTCAGATCACCAGGCTGGTAAAGAGCTTAGTCATCTGATACAACCTCCTTCATTTTACAGATGAGGAAACTGAGACTCAAAGACAATGAGGGACTTGCCCAGGGGAACATTGACAATCACAGACCAAAATTTGATGCTGTCTATGAGCAGAGTATTATGAATATCCTGTAAGAGATTATTTAGTAAAGGGTAACCAGGTAGCTTAACAGAATTCCACATCTAAACAATGTAACTGAACATATTTGCATCTTTTAGAAGGGGACAGATACATGATGCTCAAAAGAATTTGAACCTGGTGTAGAAATAGAGTGTCTTTCCTATAAATCTTATTCTGATACCTCTTATGATACTGATCATAATATTCAGGTCCTTGAATTCTTCTTAATAAACACAGTTCTCAATATACCATTTCCCTTATGAAGAAAGAAATTCCAGTAGCTTACTTTTGCCTTTAGGATAAAAAACAAAATTCCGTTTTGCTTTTAAATTCTCCCACAACCTTTTCCTTCCTTCCTTCCTTCCCTCCCTCCCTCCCTCTCTCTCTCTCTCTCCCTCCCTCCCTCCTTCTTTCTTTCCTTCCTTCCTTCTTTCCTTCTTTTGTTCCTTCCTTCCTAGCAGGTTTTATTATGTAATCTCCAAACAAGTGTAGGTAAAGAAAAAAACCTCAGTATGGATAAAGAAGAAAGTGTAAATATAGGGACCTAAAGATATACAATCTTAAAACTAGGTACAATTGAGATTGTTGTGTTTTAAAGAGACTTGATGGGAAAAGAGATACAGAGGTTAGGTGAAGAATGGTATGCAAATATACTGTAGGCAGAAGAGAAGTAACAAGCACATTTACATCAGATTTGGGGTAGTATACTCAGCTATATCTTTTTTTCTGGATGTAGCTAAGAGGTGTTGGGATCCACTGTGGTGGATCTCAGGGGTGTATATAGGTATCTTTTGGTTCTGGATGTAGGACATAGAGTTGGTATCCATGAATCATAAGTTCATTTAGAGACAAAAGAAACCTTAGAGACTGTCAAATCCAACCCTCTCCTTGTACAAATGAGTAAACTGAGGCCCAGAAAGGGTCAGAAAGAGTAAATTTCTGAGGCCTTGCTTGCATGCAGCTCTTCCTGACTCTAAACTCAGCTGTTTATCTACTACACCACCTCCCACAGTAGCATCTACCTAAGTCAGGGAGGTATGCATTCTGATATGGAGCTCCAACTACAAGGTCCTGAGGACTCTAGACTTCAGACTAAGTCATAAATTTGAAGTTCAAAGATTTCATTATGGGCAGCTCTGAATCCTAATACTCTGTCCATTTCCTAAAAATAAAAAGGGGGGGATGCTGACCTTTCTGACCTTTCTGTTGTTAGATGGCCTCAATGACATTCCAGTTCAAGAGTCCTCTAAGGACAGAATCATGACCTGATGTGTATACCACCAGCTCTGCTTCAGAGCCACCTTCCTTAATAGTTGGCTACTGTCTTGTAGATGACACATATTCCATGCTTCTTTCTCATTTGGGATATCTAAGGAGGAGCAGAAATGTGTTCTACAATTCTAGCCAACTAGACTCTATGTTCTCTATGTCTCTCTTCCTTAGTTTCCACAGATGTATAATGAGGTTATAATAGATGCCTAAGATAACTTTCAGCTCTAAATCTTATGATCTTTTGATCTTAATGTTCATCCTCTTTCACTCAGTACATATATAGAAATGCCATTGCAGATTGTCACAAAACAGCCTGCTTCAACATGAGCTCCCAAAGACTCAGGAACCAAACACTTTGGTGGAGAGGGAGAGGGTAGATAGATATTGGTGGGAAAGGTTTTTTGTTTGTTTGTTTGTTTTGTCAAATGGATAGTTTCTATACACAACACAGTTGGGATTACTGCTAGATTAAATTCTATACTCTTTGATTTCTTCTCATTGACATATTCTGAAGATAAGAGGAGCAGATTTTGAATTCTAGGAATAATTAAATTCTCAGGGAGCTTCAAATGACCAGCAGAACAGCGCAATGGCACTTTGCCCAGGGGAAGGACTTTGGCCTTTGACAGACCCTGGTGAGTGAACAAACTAGATTTCTCATTTCACAAATTATGCCCTAGGGGCAGAATGCTTGTATTTTTTTTCTTTGTCTTTTTTTCTCCTTAACTCTGAGTCCCTTGTTCTGAATGATTAAACTCGATGAATATCTCACAAGGTTAGTTCTTGAAAGAATATGTGGAAATGGTACAGATGCTTGTTTTGCCAAATTTAGATGGAAAGAACATTTTGTTCAAGGCATAGAATTAAAAGAAAAAGTTGACTCTATTAGCTATGTTTTCTCAGAGTTAATCTGTGCTGTGTATAGATGTGATGACCATTGGCTCATCTTAATGCTTTCCTTCAGAATTTATTATAGTAATATTGTTTGCAATATATTCCATTAGTGTCCATTTTAAAATCTACATAGGCTCTGTCTTCAAAAATGAAACAAAAAGCAAACGAATCGGTTTGATCAATTTAGGAAAAAAATAAGTCAAACTTCATATCTTCTTGAAATGAATTATTTTACTTACTTAAATGGTCAATTCAATGAAAATGCTAGATTCAACAGTCCTGAATTTTTTCACCTTTCATGGGGTATACAAGGCCAAAACTATTTTCATAAAAATACTAAGGCATTTAAATTTTCTAATGCAGTAAATATAATCAATGTAAACAAAATATTTTGGGAAATCCTCAATAATTTTCAGGTGCGAAGGCATCCTGGGACCAAAAAAATCAGAGAATCAGTGGGCTCAGGGAGTTAGTTATCTGAGAGTATAAGAGGCTAAGTGACTTGACTAGGGTCACAAAATCAGTATGCATCAGAGGTAGGGTTTGAATTCAGGTCTTGGTGATTCAAAATCAGCTGTCTATATACTACAAGTTATAATTCTGAAAAATATTTGTTATTACTCTGAAAAACTGATCCCTACAACTGACTTTATTCCTGTAGGTGATATTCCTCTTCTGGTGAGATGATTTTCCTTTGTTTTAGGTGGAACAGAGGATAGAATGCTAGACCTAGAATCAAGAACTATGTTCAAATCCTGACTCAGACACACTAGCTGTGCGACCCTGGGGCAAGTCACTTAATCTCTGTCTCCCTCAGTTTCCTCATCTGGTAAATGGGGATAATACCTGAACAATCCCTAGATGGCTGTCTGGATAAAATGAGATAAATTTTGTAAGATGCTTTCTAAACTCACTAAAGTGCTCGTGTAAAGGCTAGTAATTATTATTGTGTTGTTGTTGTCCTGATGGTACTCAATCATTTTGACTGCTTATTGTTTCTTGTGACCTGATGGGAATTGGTGTTGAGGAACATTGTCGTCCTCAGCTTTCTGAAACATAAGGCCTTAAATAGGGCATGATGGGGAGAAGATGATTGATGACTGTTTTTTATGTACATTGTAGACAGCAGTGATTCTCAAATGGTATACCATTGAACAGCTATATACCCTAAAGTCTCACTAGGAGTGCTGCAAAATGCATAGAATTTAATGCATATTTTTACTGCATACACAGCAACAGATACATGACATTCATTGCAACTTTTTTGCCTGTATGTACACTGTATATCATTGATTCTCAAAAAATAGATTGTGTCCTCACTAGGATTTGTTCTGGCCAGAATCTCTGAGTGTCTTCCACTCCCAGTTTGACTTTTTTTTTCTGTTTTGAAGTAGGAAAACTAAGTCATTGTTTGCTTCATTTCTTACCTAGCCTTAAATCACTGAATAGGTATTGCCTCAGACAAAGTGGACAAATTGAAACCTGGAAAAGATCTTAGCTTAAAAAGACCAAGGTCTCCCACTGCATCTGGGGGTCATCTCCATTTGTCCTGACTTATATCTTACCATTGGACTCAGATGACCCTGAAGGAGAGACTGAGGCTGATGACTTTGCACAGCCCTGCCTTACTTAAATCCAATTCACTTTCCAGTCAAGACATCATCCTCCTGATGTCATTTGTCCTCTTCGAGAACAAAGAACAAATAACAACCGCCAAGAAGAATTTGTATGGAACTTATTTTTATACTCTCATGGAAGACAGCATACACTTACTATAGCACACGCATGCCTGATCTGCCCCAAATTGTATAGAACTTACATTTGCAACTGGATGAGTCCCCTGACTCTCGTTTAGTGTGCCCCAGTTCCTCAAGGAAAAAACAAAACAAAACAACAAAACCAGTTCAAGAACCACTGACTGGGAAGCAATCTTATCAGGAGACAACCTTCTTTCTTACTACCACAGAAAGACTTATAGACAAGTATAGCCAAAAGATAATTTATGTCTAATATGCTTATTTTCCTCATATGGAAAACGAAGCCCTGAGGAGTGAAATTACTTACTCCAAGGTCAGGCAGAGAATGGAAGAAGAAGAATTACAGTCCAGACTTCATGATTTTCTGGGCACTGCTCTTTCTATACTGTTTTTTCTACTCAGTACTCTCAAATATGGAAAGGAAGAGGGTAGAGAGATTGGTACCTGTTATCCAGAATCACAATGGATGACCCAACCACTGGAATCAAAGCAATCTTCTTAAGGAATTATTACTACTGTGACTGGAAGATGGCTGTTTGGCAACTTTTAAGCACTTGAGAAACTATCTTCAGCAAGTAAGACTTACAAGTGCTGGTTGAGTAGCTCAAAGAGTGTGGAGCCAAAGAGAAGGTCTTTGGTTCCCAGCATGTTCTTGTTCATGGGCTGTGTGAGAATGACTAGATGGCTTGTTTCTACCCTGGAGAGAAATCAGAGTAACAAATGGTTTTCTAAAATGCAGGAGATTCCATCAGGTGCCTAAATGAAACAATTAGCAGGTGCTCATACAGCCCCTAGCTCATCACAGTGCTGAAAATTCCATATGAATTGAAATTGGCCATGATTAGATGATCTACTTAATTATGCTTCACTTCACTCTATTCAAAGGAAGTTTGTTTAAAACTCTCAGGTTGCCTTACCCAATGTCATTAGATTCTTAGGCTTCATTCCTATACCCTCCGGCAGAACCTTTGCAATTCTTTGTCATCCGGTTCATGAAGCCTCCCTGGTCATTTAAATATCGGGAAGTTTGGCAGCTCTAATAATACTGTGACCAGCCGTAGGGCATTATTCGCAGCTCCCAACACCTTAAACCTCCTAAAAGTACATAAACCCCTAAAGGTAAATTGCCTACTCTACTGCGATTTTGTGTGGCAGTATTAAAGACATGTTAAAGTGTCTATATTAGGTTGTTTGCACTGAACTCATAATTAAAAATGCATTATTCCAGTAGAACAATGAAGTATAGAATATAGGATTTAGATTTCAGTGTTTCCCACCTATTTGATTTTCTTAAGGTCCCCTGGGCATAATCCTTGTCATGCTGTCTGTCCCTTAGCCACTTTTTTTTTCCTTTTTCCCCCCTTCACAGAAGGGAAGCATTTTAGACTTACTCACTTAAGTCACTAGAAACAATTTGCCCTGTTGGTGATCTTTTCTTATCTTAGAATATCCAATGCATTTTCAGTCAAGTACTTAGTTTAAAAGTCGACTCCTATCATCCCCCAGGGTTGTTTCCAATTGTCTAAGGTTCCTTTCACATCCAAGTAGAGGCAGGGGCATGATCCCTGTAAATACTCTACAAGAAAGATGTTTTCTATCTTCCAAAGGTTTGCAGAGAGAGGTTAATAGAACATGAAAACTGACATGGAGCCAAAAAAGTGGCCAGTAGCGAGCAGGAAGGAGTCATGGGCAGGAAACAAGGTCTGTCTGATGGTGATGCTGGTGGAAGAATCCTGGAGATAGTATAACTTTCTCCAGACTTAAAGTGTCTAATGACTTTATCTATCCCTTCTGACCCCTCATCATCTGAGTTCCCCTTCTCAGCAGAAATTACAATTTGGTAATGTTCCTTCAAAAATGTGAAGCCTCAGACTTAATCTATTATGATGAGAGATGGTCTGAACAGTTCAGAGGACTCTAGAACTATTGTTAACTTCATTTTCAAGACTACACTTCTTTTAATTTAGTAGAATATAATATCAAGGTTTTGGTTTTTACCCCTAAAATCTAAATGGGTTTGTAGCACCCAGTCAGTAGACATGTAATGAGAATGCCCTTCAAATAGAACTGAATGCAGCCTGAGATTACACTAAACTTTTTGATTGCCATATCCCCCAGTTGTGTCATGAACTAGCCATCAACTAAAATCCTCTAGGTTTCTTTTTTTGCCATATGAACCATTACAAGACAGATGTCTCCATTCTATAATTTAGGACTGAATGTTTTTTTTAAAAATAGCACATTCACAGAAATCTCTAATGAAATGAATTTCACTAGTTGCATCCATTCCTCTAACCAAGATCTGTCTGGCCTTTGTTATGCCACCATTCAGAACAATCCCGTGCACATTTGATTTTTGAAAAATATTCTGAACAGGACAGGCTGCTTGGAGGGCAGTCAACCCTAAACTCCAGTGTTCTAGTAATATGCCCAATCATAGAATGTTCTGGACACATTCTCCTCTTTTTCAGGAAGCCTACTTTGGAAATTAGTACAAGGTTTTCAAGTACAACTGTCATGTAGTCTTCAACATACTTGTACCGATTTCTCTGGTTGTGTTTTTGTTTTTTGCTTCAAATTGTTTTGATACTTTATTGGGGGTGGTGATAGAGAAAAGGTATATTTGACCTTCCAAAATAGTTAAAAAATGAAACTCCAAATTGATGATAAAACATAAAATCAATTGGATATATCCAGGGGCTGAGATATGCTATATATAACAAGAACTTGCTCTGAACTCTTACAATGTTCTCTTTGAATATACTTTGAAGTATTTCTCATTGTTAAGTGAGTGAAGAACAGTTTGATGTTAAATTGATCAAGTAACATAGATGAAATAGACTTTACAAGGAAGAATTCTCCTTATTTTGACCTTTTTCCTAGAAAAAGATCTTACAAAAGGTTCCAAAGAATGTGCCTTACACTAATAAAAAGTATGTATTAAAATGCATGAACAGAGAATGGTCTTCTAAGGCTATGATAGTGTCTTGATTTTTTAGGCAGCCAGATGGTGCTGTGGATAGAGACAAGACAACCTGAATTCAAATTTCACCTCACATACTTACTGTCTGTATGGCCCTGGGCAAGTCACTAAGCTTCAGTTTCTTCATCTGTCAAATGGGAATAATAACTGCACTTACCTCCAAGGGTTGTTCTGAGCATCGAAGGAGATATTTTTAAAAGTAGTGGTTGTATTATTATTATTATTATTATTATTCTAGCAGTAGATCTCTAACCTTTGAAGGTCACCTCAGAAAGAATTACTCTCAGACTCTCACCAAACATATCTTGGTACAAATAGAATCCTGGATTGCTAGGGACTTCTTGAAACCTCAAATCACAGACATACAGTCCTTCTGGAGGGGAAGAAAGCTCATTTTGGCTCTTCTCTCTAATAGTTCCCATTCAGAAAATAAACTAAAACCAGAAAAATGAGTCTAATTGACTTTCATGAAGAGCTGCAGCTGATACATAACTCAGAGATCTGGAAGATGAACTTGGCATTCCTAAGCCTCTGAACTGATTCATTCACCTGGAAAAGCAATGTCAGCTCCCATATTCTCTCCCATCAAATAACCAAAAATGATTTATCGACTCAAAACAAATTGAAATCTGTATTTCTGACTTGCTATTGTCTCTCATAATCTTGTTTTCTTTTTACAATAAATCCTAATTAGAAATCCCACCAAGAAAAATTCGGTAAAAATCTTAATGGTAAATTTCAAGAAACAGGAAATGTCACAATGTGGAATTTGCAGGGCTATACTCTGATGAAACATATGATTAAAACAGCTGTAATTGTGTTGAATATTTGTCCCATTGCCCAGTCTACAGAGGAAAAGGTGGTGGTGGGGGAGCTCTCCTAGCAAACAAACCCAACTAGTCAAATAGCTTCTGGAAGTTCTCATCCAAGGACATTGTTTGGGATTGTAAATATGGCTTAGCACAGACTCTGCATCTCATTTCTTTTTAGAATGGTGTGATCCCCAAAAAGATTCCATCAGCCTTCTAGATAAATCTATTTAAAAAGAGTCAAAGTCTAACTTAAACTTCTCCAACCTTACTGAACCACATATCTCCCATATAATCTGGAAGGAGTAATTTGTTTTACAGAAGAGATAATCTGTACTTAGGTCATTGAAAAGTGATCTGTATGGCATTCAGTTCTACCATGGACATGTATTCCATCTTTAACATGTGAATTGTCAAATTTTAAGAGATTCTATGTTCCAGATTTTTTAAAGGAGTGTTTGAGATTTAATAACATTAAAACAGAGGGACTGCCATAAGCCCTGGGCCCATTTTCTCCCATTAGTCTCATTCCAAAGAGATGCTGATAATTGTATGATGGTATTAAATAGGAAAATCACCACCCTCCCCCATTCTTAAATGTTGTTTCTATTCTCAAAGGCTATAAAGTTAGTTATTCTAACAAAAGATAAGAAATGCAGATAGTAAAGGGTAGGGGAGGAAGGGTCACTAGATGGGACTTTCCTAAGCAGAAAGTGAGGGACTAAAAATTGCTGAGTCTAGCAGAATTAACAAAGAGCCCTTAACCTTCAACCCCACATTAGAGGGAAAGAAAATAAATGGCACTGGAAGCTCCTTTAGGCTGGAGGTTAAGAGATTTTAAATATCTAAGGGGAAAAAAGAGACACTCTGCAAAACAAGTAGTCTATGCTCTATTTGGCTACTGTGTAGTGAATTATAGAATGAGGCCTAAAACTAAGATGATGCTATTTCAGTGGCACTGTCCCAAATCTATAAGCCACAAGAGACTGATTAATAAAACTTTTTAAATTTTTACTGAAATCCTAAATGAGACCACCTATTAAGGAAATTTTTCCAAAGTGTCAAATACTTTTTTTTTTCTTCTTTTTATGACCTTAAATGCCTTCTGGCTAGGAGGGATTTCCTACATTCCTTTTCTGAATGCAGTTCAGTGTATAGAGAAGAATCCACCCTTCTGCTACCTTACAGAGAAGATGTCTTTGTAAACTCTTGGGAAACAATCATGTCAAAGGGTAGTAACTTCAAGGACTGGAGTTCCAGTTACTGACAATTTCACAAAACTACAACTTCCCCTCTCCTCTTATGCCCCTGAGAAACCACCTCAGAAAGTGATATATTATCTAGTTTCATCTGTCCTGAAATTTGATGCCACTCTGTCTGCTTAGAGTTGAAGCCAGCATGATTTAGCAGAGGCGATGTGCTGTGATAGACTAAGAGACAGGGACACTCTGAGTTCCAGTCGCAAAATTCCTTACAAACATCTGATTTTATCTTCACAACAACCTTGGGAGACAGGCATGATGATTGAGTGCATTTTACAGATGAGGAATCAGAGGCAGACAGGGATTGAATGACTGGCCTAGGTTCACACAGCTAATAAATGTCTGAAGCTAGATTGGAACTTCCTGAATCCAGGGCCAGCACTCCATCCACAGTGCCACAGAGCTGCCACTAAGCCTCCCTAAGCTTCATTTTCCCATCTTTAAAAGAGAGTTGATAAAATCTACCCTGCCTACAAAACAATATTGGTGTAATGAACAAATGAGATAATTTATATGAAAACACTCTGTAAATGAAAACAATTCAAGGCTATCCAACCCATTTATTACGAGCCCTCTTTTGACACGATGCTCAGCTGCTGGGGACATCAGCTAAAAACAAAACCCTCAAGGAGGTTATATTTTAGAGAATAGGGGGCGGGTGGGGTGGGGTGGGGAACGCGTACATAGAAACTTTACAAAAAAACCACTCTACTTTCTGGGAGAAATTCACTAGAAAAAAGGCTATAAATAAGTGCATACCCTTTGACCCAGTAAGACCCCTTCTGGGGTTGCATCCCAAAGAGATCATAGAAGTGGGAGGAAGACCCATATGCACAAAAATATTTATTGCAGCTCTCTTTGTGGTGGCAAAAAACTGGAAATGAAGGGGATGCCCATCAATTGGGGAATGGCTCAACAAGTTGTGGTATATGAATGTAATGGAATACTATTGTGCTATAAGAGATGGGGAGGAGACGGTCTTCATATTCACCTGGAAAGCGTCAGGCAGGTCATGGCATATTGACAACAGTGACTGGCATATAGGAAGTAGCTTTGAAAACCTCAAGAACATATATAAGTAGAAAAGGATCTGGGAAGCTCACATACTATAATGGGAATCTGAAGATCTTCCCTCCCCCTAGGCCCCTCGATAGGCTTAAGGGAATCTGAGAATCTTCCCTGATTTGAAAATGTACTCCGTCCCCTAATAGGCTGAATGTGGTCACATGGAGCCTGTGATGGGAAGTTTGTTTTTCAGGAACTCCCACACCTTGTTACTTTGTGATTGGGCAGTGGGTCAAGAGGGTTGTGACATTCTTTGACCCAGGAGAAGACTATGTATACCCTTATGTGAGGATTTGGTCTGAGGCTCGCTTTGGGAATAGTTGTGTGATTTGGCCAGATGAATCTGTGGGCAGCCATTGAGCCCCTTGGCTTTGAAAACCCAGATGTTAGTGCTTCCCTCTCTGGTAATTGACTAGGTATGGATGTGATGGTCAGACAACTGGAAGCCCTGTCTGTTGATATGTTCTTGTGTATTTTTTTTTGTCTGCTTGTAACTTCTGTTTGTATTCTCCAAAGTTCAGGGTGCTGACTTTTTCTCTTGAACAAGGTAAATGATATGTTTGATTCAAGTAAGATTATTAACCCATTTTGAGTTGCTTTCCTTTAGAAAAGCAGATCTAAGAACCTGTGCTAGCATCCATCCTCGGTATGCTAGGATGCTTGCTGCTACACATACTGAGAGTTAAGGATAGTATGCAGAAAGCTCACATATTACATTTATATGCACAAAATCTTAAGACAGCCAGAGGAAAGCAACTGGAATATTGTACAGCTACAATGGAGGACTTCCCAAAAGACATGGAAAAGAACACAGGATGAGATGGAATGAAAGGGTTATGATTGGCACAAGTGAAGAAATGTCCCTATACCTTGAAATTAAAGACCTGTTAAGATATTGTAGATTTGGCTCCTATAGCTGCCAGAAATTACTGTTATTTATCTCCTAGGACATTTATACAAGCACATGTGCTGTTCTCCTTTAAAGCTACCTTTCTTCTTTGTTGTCTTTCTTCTCTAAAGTGTTCCTAACATTTTTTTCCATTCTAACATTTTCATTCTTTCCATTGACACACCAGGAATCCTAAGTGCCCTATTAATCTTCCATCAAGTGAGCAGTTTCCTGAAGGTGTTGAACTCATATGCTCCCAAGCTACAGGTGGAAAATCCCTGGTTGAAGGCAAAGCCCCAAGTTCACCATAGCACTCACAATATGGTTTGCTAAATTTTCAATGAGGAAAAGCTACAGAAAATTAACCTACCTTTAATTAATGGGAGAACATGACTATTTTGATTTGTGGCCAAGAAAAAGACCAAAAACCAAATAAACATTCACATAAGGCATAAAAGAATGAAAAGAATCTTTTAAAACATCAAGGTTATTCAATCATTCATTCATCCTAAATTCCTTTCTGAAGTTTTCTAAGAATTCATTTATATCAATGACAAACAAAAAGTTAAAACCATTCTTTCAAGACATTCCTCTACCTCCCTACACTTCCTCCATATTTCTATACTTCCCAGAGATCTGGCAGTGATGGGTACAAAATTCAGGGCAGAATGGGTATTCCCTCCTGCCCTTCCTCTTTCTTCATATTCTGATATTGGGAATATAAACATTGTTGTCATGGCTAGAAACAGATGAATTAGGCAGTTGGGATCTTGAAGAGGAGGGACATTTCAGGCAAACTATAAATAGGTTGCAGTTTCACTATGAAAGGAAGAATGGACTCTCATGTATCCTCTTCAGAAGTTTCTTATGTTCTTTCCCATCAGGTTTTTTTCTCTTTTGTAATATACAGTCACTACTATTTTCCTATCCCCAGGGTGGCTTCTGAATATATGCAGCCTGGGGAAATGGAAAAAGTCCTGGATTTGGAGGCAGAATATATGGATTCAAATCCTGTCTCTTCTACTTAATCATGCAACCTTTGGCAAGTCTCTCCACTTCTCTAGCTTCTGTTTGTTAGTTGTAAAATGAAAGGTCTTGGTGGAGATGACTTGTAAGTTTCTTTTTAGTGTTACATTAAAAAATCCCTAGTTTGTTAATTAGAACAAACAGAAAATGTATTTAGTGCAATGCCCTGGGCACTGTGTGGATGAAAACTAACTTAAGAATGAGTTGACAGGCTCAAGGAGTTTATCATCCAATTAGGGAAACAAACATGTGAAAAGCTAAATATTGACATGATAGTTAAACTGAGATTCATTATAACAATTCAAGGGACATCACTGGGCAATCCATGATAACTACAGATTAGTGCTCTAAGGGTGCAAAAGAGGAAGTTGAAGGGGTCCTAGGATCATGGATCTAGACTCAAGAAGCAATCTTTGAGGTCACTCACCTCAACCTCCTCAATTTACAGGTGAGGGAACTGGAACCAATAGAAGTTAAATGACTTGTCCAAAGTCACACAAATAAGTAACAAAGTTTAGATTTGAATCCAGGTCCTCTGACTTCAAATGCAGCATAGCTTTCATGTGCCAGGTTGACCTTCAATCTGAGGACTCAACAAAAGAGAGATTTATCCTAAAAGAAGTGGGATTTGAATAGTCAAAAAGGATTTTCTAGAATAACAGGCTATGCAGTTGGAGAGTTAGAGTTCATATAATCTAGTAATTCTTAAAGTGTAGATAAGGGACCACAAGGAGTATCTAGACCCTTTTAGAGAGTCCAGGAGGTCAAATCTATTTTTAAAGCAACAGTTAAATGTTTTGAATTCCTATTTTTTTTTTGCTTTTTTTTCTTGCTTTTTGGAGGGGAGAGGGCAGGGAAGTTGGGGTTAAGTGACTTGCCCAAGGTCACATGGCTAGTAAGTGTTAAGTGTCTGAGGCCAGATTTGAACTCAGGTCCTCCTGACTCCAGGGTCAGTGCTCCATTCACTGTGCCACCTAGCCACCCCCAATGTTTGAATTTCTAATTTGCCATAGCAAATATCAATAGATATAACCCACATAAACAAAAATTGTTTGGGATCCTCCATATTTTGTAAAGTATGAAAAGTTCTTCAGACCAAAAAAGTTTGAGAAATCAATATAGTCCAATACCTTCATATTTCCATGGCCCAGAAAAGTGACTTGAACATAGTGGGTATTTAATTAAAGTTAGGTGAATTTAATTTACGGAATGAGAAAACTGAGACCCAGAATTTAAATGGATGACACAAGATCACCTAGAAAACAAACAACAAAGTCAGATATTCTGAACCTAGCTCCAAGGGGGTTTCCATTGGAACTGCAATGCCTCCCATGATAGAAGGGAAGGGCCTGAGTAAAAAATATAGCAGTGGAACCTTATGTGATGTATCCGGAGAAAGCAGAGCTAACCAACTCAGTGAGAGCAGAAGGTCAAGGAAGATGTGGAGTTGGAAACGAGGCTAGAAAGGTCAGCTAGGTCTCTTTTATGAAGCCTCCTTATAGGCCAAGAATTTTGAATCTTATCTTTTAGGCAATGAGGAGCAATAAAATATTTTGAGGATGGAAATGACAAAATCACAGTGTTTTGTGAATGTTCATTCAATAAACCAAGTGCATATTGAGTAAATGACAATAAATTTGTACTTTTGACTTGACCAATGACAGCTGCCATGGGTATAGCACTTTGAGCTCTGCAAAAGCACTTCATCTATGTCATCCCATTTGGTTGACTGATTGCAGACTAAACCTACTTGGAAATCACCACTTCATCCTTAGCAAAGAGGTACTATTGGAAATGCCCTCCTTCTTCATTGTCTATTAGAATTGTCTATTAGAACCCCTAGTTTCTCTGAAAACACAGCTCAGGTCCTACCAACCTTCATCTCCTTAGATACCATCACTCTTGGTCTTGAAAATACATTGTAGAGTTGCATATGTTTTATATTTACTTATCTGAACACAGAATTATATCCAACCAGTAAAATGCAAGTCCCCTGAGGGCAGGGGAACAGAAGGGTCACTTTTTTCTTATATTCCTAGATCCCACCACAATGTCTTGCATCTTATAGTTACTTAATAAATGTTTGTTGAATTAGATTAAATTATAAACAAAGAAATAAATATCTTATTTTTATTCAGCATGTTATTAGATCCATGACTATAAAATTATTAAATTCTTTTAGAAAATTATACTCAATCTACAAAGTATCCATAAACAGTCAAAAGAGAACAACAACAACAACAAAACGTGTGAAAGTCATTTCATAACTCTTTGTTCATTTAAGTCAAGCAAAATGAATTAAAGAGAGGGGGTGAGAAGTGAAAAGGCATTAGATGGAATATGATGGTTAATAGCTCTGCCATCCTCAGCTTTCTTATATCTGGGAAACGTAAAACTCTATTGATGCTGAAGCTTGCAATATTCTCTCTACTTTTGTCATAGGTGGATTTCTTTATGTCCTTTTTACAGTCTTAGGTATGGGGGCAGGAATGGGTTCAACCAAATAAAAATGGTTAAAAGTGTTAATTGAAAATGTAATTATTTATCAAAGATGAATTATTTTTAGTACAAATATATGAAGAGGAACAGGTTTTGTGATGGGCACAAGAGCTAAATGATTGATGTATTAATAACCAGAATAAACCAAAGTCAATGCTGCATTCAGGAACCAATCATGTGTTAATTGTAGCTATCTGATTTAAGTGCAGCTGTCTAATATTGATTACTACATTAATAGAACAAGAAAATAATTATAAGAACCAAATCTGATTTAATTCTATTATGGTTTTTAAAAGTGTGTGTATATGTACAGAGAGTGAGAGGAGGGAAATAAACACTTATTCAGGGCTTACTAAGTGTTAGGCACCGTACTAAGCACTTTATACAAATATTCTCTCATCTGATCCTTACAACAACCCTGGAAGATAAATGCTATTATTATTCCTATTTGAGGCAACTGAAGCAAACAGAGTGACTTGCCCAGGGTCACACAGCTAGTAAGAATCTGAGGTCAGATTTGAATTGATGTCTTCCTGACTCCAGACCCAATAATCAATCCACTGTACCACCTAGTTAGAGAGAGAGTGACAGAGAAAGAGACAGAGACTTTATATTGTTCACATTCGAATGAAATATTCCTTAACCTAGTACTGAATTGACGAAAATATATAAGGAGCTAAAGAATGACATCAGGGTCTTCCTAGGATCATGGGGTCATACTGGAAGGGGATACAGAAGCTTTCCAGTCCCAGCTTCTCATTTTACACATGAGGAAACAGGCCCAATGAGGTTAAGGTCCTTACCCAACGTCACTCAGGTAGTTAATGTCCAAAGGAAAATAAAGCCTTTCCATCTCCCCCAAAGTTTGATGACTAGGATGTCATATAAAAGAAGGACAACAGGATTTGAAAAAGCCCCCAATCATATTGCCAATTCAAGGGTATCACACCAAAAAACTTCAAACAAAGCAAAGCAGACAGATATTGCCAATTCTGCCAGTCTTGAGTAATAACTTAAGATTTTTTTTTATAGGAATGAATCTAGCAAAACAGGGCAGCTAGATGGCACAACGGATAGAGTAATAAGCCGTAGCACCAGGCAGATTCATTTTCCTGAGTTCAAATTTGGTCTCAGATACTTACTAGCTATGTCACCCTGGACAAGTCACTTCATCCTATTTGCCTCAGTTTCCTGATCTGTAAAATGAGCTGGAGGAGGATATGACAAACCACTCCAGTGTCTTTGCCAAGAAAACCCCAAATGGGGGTCACCAAGAGTTGGCCATGACTAAAACAACTGAACAGTAACAGCAACAACAATACCGTTGAACAAAATGGGGCTCTTTGGAGGAAGACTCCATCGTACACCCAAGGAAGTCACTGTTATGGCTTATTTATTTAATTTTTAATTTATGGAGTAAAACAAGCATTTCCACAACATAGCACAATTAAAAAAAAAAGAGTGCCCATGAAACTGCAAATCTAAGTTTTCTGCATATCCTCCAAGTGGGACCTGGCTCCTACCTAAGATAGGATGGTCAGTGGTCATACAGTGAGTTTCCCTCACTGGAAATACTCAAGAAACAGCAGTTTTTCCAAGATGTTATAGATTCCTGTTTAGAGGCAGGTTGAACTAGGGGGCCTCTGCATTCCTTTCTAATTCTGGGAGCTAGAGATAATACAAATTATGTGCATCTACATATGGGGATAAATTAATGAATGAAAACGTCTGTGAATGTCTGGGATGAGTGGGCATTCATAAGTGTACAATGTGCTTGAGTATATACCAGGACTGATAAAGTTTATTAGTCCTTAGACATCTGAGAGTTAATGAACCTTTGAGACTAAAAACTCCTATGTCCTTTATCTGATCAAATCTATTTCAACATATTATCCTAATTTGGAACTTCATTAATTTGACCACTGAGTCTCAGAAAACAGTATGATGTAGTGAGAAAAGCAAGAATTTGGAGTTAGGAGATTTCTGCTGAAAGTTAGCTCTGCCCCTTTCCTACCTCTGAGACCTAAGTCAAATTATTTAGCTTCTGTGGGCTTCATTTTCCTCATCTGCAAAATGGGGAAGTGGCTCTTTAGGCTAGATCACTGCTAAAATCCTTTCTATTTTTAAATCCTCTGACTGATGAAATATAAGGTCAGTTTAAATCCTGTAACTGCTTCTCTTCTTTTCAGTAGGCTTATTTATGTAAATATCCAGCAAAGAGGAGGATATGGCATCAGCAAGCAGCTGCCTAGCTGATGGCATTCTGGACAGAGGCCAGAGACCAAACCTCAATTTAAAACTGGAAATGCTCAAAGGAAGATGCCAAGAAATAATTCCCTCCTGCCAGATGAGGCAAGGTTTATAGCACATGCCATGGACACAAGGCAATGGCCAGACGTACAGTGAAAATGTGCTTGCCTCTAGCTTAATTCCCACCAAACCCTCTGAATCAAAGGACAACAAGTCAACCATGTCATCATTTACTACCACTTTCAACAGTAAATCCAGCTCTTTGCTTCCTCATTACAATTCTCCACCGTATTTTTGATCTTGCACTTAACGTCCAGCATCCCTCTTCTATTCTTCCTTCTCTGCTTCTCCCTACTGGGCTTCCTACCACACGTGAGCCAGCATTCATTCCATCCTTTAACAGTTTCAGGAAAAGAATGTAACAGAAGAGTGGCAAATGTCACCCTACCTTTACATCTGCTATGGCAGTAGTATTAGTAGCTTGAAGCAATGTCTCACCAGTGTTGAAGGCAGGAATTCTCAAAATAAAAATTTTGTTGACAACTGTATTTTAACCAAAATGGTTTCCTTTATAATACTATGTATTTTATTTTATTTAAAATTAGTATTCTAAGAAGAAGTTCATAGGTTTCACTAGACTTCCAAAGGGGGCACAACACATGAGAAATGATCAAGAACCCAGGTTCTCTAGGGTCTGTTTCAAAGATTGTTAACAAGTCCATCCTGCCTCCAGATCTCTTTCTATTAAGCCAGGCTCAATACTTTTCAGGCTCCAGGCCAATCTGCATTGATAATTGACTTAATGTCATCAAGAAAAGGCACCTGTCAATTGACCCGAGTGTCCTTTTGCCACTCATAGTTCCTAATAGGTCACTGCCCTAGTTTAGGTATTAGGGTAAGCTGTATACCAATGACTAGGCTGCAGAACTCTGCTGAAACCCACTACAATGTGTTAGCTTGGACATATGCTCTTTATTAGCTCCACAGGGACATTCTACTGTATAACAGCTGGTCTACAACCTTTAAACCCTTCTCAATGCCAGCAGTTCCATAATACTTTTTTTGTAACAGTTGTGCAGTTTATGGTGAGGTGAATCACAAATCACTTTCAACCAGTCCTAGGAAGTGTGTGTGTGTGTGTGTGTGTGTGTGTGTGCAGGCCTGAGTTGCTACAATTTAGGACTACCTTTCATCTACCTTAGAACATCAGGAAGCTCAAAGTTAGGGACGCGGATATGTGAAAGGACCAATGGGCCCCAGTATCTAATCCCACAATTACAAGCTTTGCCTCCTCGCTGTCTCCTGCCTGAACACCAACATTATTACATTTACCCATTGCTTTGTTGTTTTCTGCTATGTCATCTGACCTTCTGAGATAGAGAGCACCCTATGGCTGTGAAAGCCTGAGGGAACTTGGGTAGTCTAGAAAGACTTCTTTGATCAACTTAGATGTGAGGGCTCTCTTCATCCCCTGGCTCTCTTGTCTTTACTCCCCTATGTAGCTGGTCTGTCTTCCCCAAGACTGTGAGATCCTTTGAAGAGAAGGATTGTTTCAATTTATCTTTCTATCTCTTGGATAATCTTTTTTTTTTTTTTGCACCATTGGTTCTTAATGAATGCCTACCGAATGAATTCATCTGAATTGAATAAAACCACTTATTGAATTGAGTAGATGAAGTGTCTTTGCTGTACACCTCAGTCCATGCATTGAAAGAAATAGATCAGGAATAATTTAGGCTTTGTAAACTAGAGATACTGAGAAAGGCTTACTAGATATTAAAAGAAAAGCCCAAGTTAAAAAAAAAGAATTAGAGAAAAAGAAAATGCATTTCTTTGGTTTTTTCCTTTCTCAAATGATTTTTATCTTAGCATCATAGTTTTAAAGATAGGATACTTAGGGTCTACATTCCAGACCAATCTTCTCATTTTACAGATGAGAAAACTAAAGCCTAGAATCTGGCCAAAGTCAGAGGCAATAATCATAAGAAGCAGAATTGACTCAGATCCTCTGCCACCAAGATCATTGATGCCCCCTTCCCCTTCCCCATAGATATCAAAGATAGGATTTACATATATTTCCTGACTGAAGACCTACCATCCTGGGTGTTATGCTACTCCCTTATCATAAGTATCCCATTGGCAGTATGATCAATAAGAATGTTTTCATTCCTCAGCACATTGTTGAGTCACTCCTCTTCTGACTGTAATTTCCTCTTTTCCAGTTCCTACACAATAGCTATTTCTCCTTGACACTGTCCTCTGCTAGAGAATCCTTTGCCTCTTTCTCTAAAAACTACTCATTTCTTAGCTCAGATCCAGATTCTCTCACTACCCACTTCTTCTATTTCTATTTATGAGCCACAGAATACAGCAGGGGAAGTCTCATATCTGTGCTCACATTTCAGTTCATGCTACTGAACCTCAACTGGTCCCTCACTGCAGCAAGACACTCCTCTGAGGCCTCCCTAATTGACTCTTTTTCTCATCCTCCATAGAAGCTATTTCAAACCTTTTTCTTCCAAAAACCTTCCCATACCACCTCTATCCCCACCCCCTACCTCCATGAAGGACCTTTTTTCTTATATTCTTGAGAAAATTGAGGCCAAACTGCCCTTTTTCTTGTTTATCACACAAGTCACAGGGTTTACTATCTACTTGCTTTTGCACAGGCCATACTCCATGCTGGGAATGCATTCTCTTTATACTTCTACTTAGCTTAAGTACAACCATCTTCTGCATGAAACACTTACTGATCCCTCAACCAACCATTTTATTACCTCCTTTCCAAATTGCCCTGTATTTGTTCACTTAAAATATATTTATTTTACTCAATTACATTTATGATATACACATATTTATATGTGCACATACACAGACTTGTTGTCTCCCCATTAGAATGGTAGTTACAAGCTGATTGTGTGTCATGCCACCAGAGACAAGAATATTTGGTTCTATTATGCCCAGATTACTAGAAGGCAACTGGAAATTACCTTGATTGATTGGTCTCATCAAATATATTGGGAACTAAAGCAAGTCTCAAATGTATGGGGAAAATGTCTTATTTGATTAGCATAGGTAATTTGCCAGCAAGAGCTATTGGCCAGAGGAAGAAAATTCCAGAATATTCTAGGATGTTGGCATAATCCAAAGTGAAAATTAGTGAGACAGGTGGAAAGTAAGTAAGGAAAGCTTCAAGGAAGACATGATATTTGATTTGGGCTTTAATGGGTAGAGAGGGAGCCAGCGGTTTCAGGAGAGGGAGGATATTGCATGCAATGGGAAGAGTGTAAGCAAAAGCAGAGTTCCACTGAGTGTTTGGAGGGCAAAGATTAGTCTGACTTTGCTGGAACATATTTCTAGAGGATTTTGCCGGATGCTGGCATTAGCTCCATTGAGCCTTAATGGCTTTTTAAATGAAATTTAATTATTGCTTCCCATTATGAAGGATTTCTCCTTCAGTATTAACTTAAAGGACTTTTGCTGTAATTTGGCAGGCATATGGCCTCTTAACTCTCAAGTCTTTTACAAGATCCTAAAGGTAAAGGGCCTAGTGTGAAGAATTTTCTTCGTATAATGCCTACTACAGAAGAAGCACATCCACTTAACTATTTAATAAACTCTTTTTGACAACTGAAGACCTCTGCTTCTCATTGTGTGGCTTCCAAGTTTTGGAAAACTGAATCCCAGCTCCTTTTTTCCTTAACTGTCACTGTACAGAAATCAAAGGGAAAACCAATTTCCCTCCCCCCCCCCCCGATTTATATTCCCCTGTAACTTTTCATTTTCTGTTGCCTTAATCACCTTTTCATTCAGACTTTATTTTAATAAGAAGAAAATTTCCTTTTACCCTGATCTTTCTTATTCTTACACTTCACCTAACCTTAGGCTCAAGAGCTATGTGATGATGCTAGAGAGGGAAAAAGCTGACCAGTAAGTAAAAAATAGTTGGGAATAGATTGCTACAAAACTACAGAGGAGGAATAAGGAGTGCTGGTTTAAATCCAAAGGTCAAATACATGTGAGGTTTCCTATGGGAAAGGAATGTCAAAACCTGTTCCAAGTCTTCAGACGGAAGTATATAATCCCAAGCTGACCAAACCAGCTGTCCTCTTCTCATACTTCTCTAGAAAAATAATGAACTGATTAGTTTTTAGAGTAATCTGTTATTAAATATTTTTAAAAATAGTTTTCAATGGAAATATTCTTGTCTCTGGTGGCATGGCACAGAATCAGGAAGAAGATGTCAGGGCCAGAGAAAGGACTTTAGAGCATTCCTAAGACAGAAATAAAAGTATTTTTTTCTTGTATTATTTTAGGGACTTGACACAAGGCAAAAATGTTACGCACATTGTTCAATTCCTTATTTTATTTTTGTTTAATCCCTAAAACAGGATTGTTTTAAGACCTCCAAATGGGAGAAACTATGTGGTTAGAGCCTTGAATTGCTTTAGATATTATGTTGACAAGAAAGCTTCTCTTCCTCTTTTTTGCAAAGTTTCCTGGGCCTCTCCTTGGTAATAATAATAGAAGACATTGATATGCCAATTTAAGATTTGCAAAGAAATTTATGCACATAATATAATTTGATTCTCACAACAGCCTAGTGAGATAATAATAGCTAACATTTCTACAATGCTTTGAGGTTTGCAAAGTGCTTTCAATATATTATCTCATTTTAGCATTCCAAAAACTTTGAGAGACAGGTGCTATTACTACTTTAGATTTTACAGATGAGGAAATTAAAGCAAACAGAAACAAGTGACTTTCTCCGGGTCACACAAAATAATAATTAGATGAGGTAGCATTTGAATTCAGGTCTTTCTGCTACCACGTTCCCCTGTTTATCATCTGTCCCACGATCTTGCCTCTAGATGATGTGTTGAGATAAGAACCAGAGGTATCTCCATGTTATAGATGAGTGAAACAAGGGTCAGAGTGGTCAAGTCACTGTGTACATCCAAAGAGCTGCTAGGTGTGAAAAGTAGGATTCTAACATAGGTCTCTAGGTCTTTCACATTATTTGATACACCATGATGCCCCTCTTTCATGCCTGAGACAGATAGCTCTACCAAGCCATTTCCTATTCCACTCTTATAAAGCAAATATGTTACATGAGAAAAGACTTTGGCATCATCAAACTCATTCAAAGTTGACACATTGTATTTCTATCTTTAAAGTGTTTTTTTTTCAAAAGCTCACATTAATGTTCTGACTCATCTCTCCACTCCTTTTAAGAAAAGGTCCAAATTGCCCATTCAATTCGTACTGTTGAGGGCTCTGAAATGTTCAGTTCTTGTAGTGAAAGGTATGCTTTACATTTCTAGACAATACCTATAATTTCCTAAAAGCATTGTAGGAGGTTAAATGAATAACTTCACTTTGATTTTAAGGGTATGCTTAAACTGGGTGACATTTTATAATTCAGTCATTTGGTCCTCATTAACTTAGAGTCAATAATCATCCTATTATGTAAATGTCATGAACATTGTCACAGACACAACCCTCCTCCAGCTTGCCATTACTTTTATCTACCATTGACAAAATGTATTCCGTTTGCTAAAAGACATGAGGTCCTCAAGATTCATTTAAAAGCCATTACTCCTAAATTTGATCAAATCATAGTTTCTCTATGCAAAGTTCATGGTGTGTGTGTGTGTGTGTGTGTGTGTGTGTGTGTGTGTGTGTGTGTGTGTGTGTGTGTGTGTGTGTGAAAAGTTTAGAATAATATACTCTGGGGACATGGCTTGCCCCCAAAAAAGTCTCCTGCATCTCAAGGATGCTTCCTCTATGAACTTCTGGAATACATATTCCTCTGAACCATTCATTTGTCTATTGGACATTTCCATTCATTGTCATCTCTCTTCTCGTGTCTACTCTCTGGACAGATAAAAACACTTTAAAGGCAGGGAATGTCTCAGATTTATCCAAATCTCTACAGTCCAACGCCTACCTCTGTATTCATAATATATGCCATGAATGTTGTTAATTATGATAAGCTGTTGCTGAGTATGTCATATCCAATAATCCAAGCTAAAACACTTGCAAAAGTTCATAAATACCTTTTTTGGATAAAAATTCATTAATTTTCCTTCTAACATGTCCTTGATTCATTCTCAAACATCTGTAGCATGTGCTCTTGAGAAAAGAGCACTGGACTAAAAAGCCGATAATCTGTATTTTTAGCAATTTGTCTTACCAAGAGGAAAACGCTTTTTATACCTGGATATTAATCTCCTTATCTGCCAAATGTGTATGATATCAGTTTTAATTATCTCCAGTTTTGTCTTATTACTAATATCAATAATGGCAAAATAGTACTTTATATCTACACAACATTTGACATCTATTATTTTTTTTTATTGTTACAGTTGAGTCTTTTTAGTTGTGTCTGACTCTTTGTGACCCTCTTTGGCTTTTTCTAGGCAGAGATACTGGATTGGTTTGCCATTTCCTTCTCCAGCTCATTTTCCAGATGAGGAAACTGAGGCAAACAGGGGTGAGTGACTTGTCCAGGGTCACATAGCTAGTAAGTGCTTGGGGCAGGATATGAATTCAAGAAGATGAATCTTCCTAATTTCCAGCCCAGTGCTCTATGCATGTCACCACCTAACTGCTTTCTGTTCTTACTCAACCCTTATACATTTCTGTGAGATAGGTAGAGCACAGATTACTAGTCTAATTTTCCACTGGAAAAGTAGGGCTCACAAAGACTTGATCAATACTGAATCCAGGTTTTCAGGGATTTTTATATGAGCTCACATTTACTTGGTGTTCTAAGATTTTTCATATGCTTTTTATATATGCAGTATCTTATTTCTTACAATTCCATACAGTAGGTTCTATAATTATCCCCATTTTACAGATGAAGAAACTAAGGTTCTGAAAGATTAAGTGACCCACCCAGGGTCTCAGAGTTAGTGAGCTTCAAAGGCAATAGCTGAACCGAGGTCTTTTTGATTGGGATTGAGTCAAGGACTCTATACAATGTACCATACTTCCACTTTATCTTGCACCTATGTTATGTTCTCTAGTAATTCTGACGTTTACTGCATGTTGACATTGATATGCAAGTTCAATGAGGGAAGTGGCTGTTCCATTTTTTCTTTTAGCCCTAGATCCTAGCATATCACCTTGCACACAGCACGCATTTAACAAATGTTTATTAAATTAATTCAAATGAGGGAGATGAAGGTACTGTGAAAATAATACATATCTGTATTTATGTAAAGATACATATCATAAGTCATTGAAGCTTGAAGTTTATATTACTGGCAATAGTGTTGAAAGTAACAGAGACCAAAATGCTTATATTACCATTTGTGAAGAAAGGGTGAATCTTGGTGAAGTCTTTCTGAATCCAAGTTTATTTTTAATAATTATTTATTAAGTGATAGTGCCATGCTCCCATGCTATGTTCTGTGAACAGCTGCTACCTTTAAGGAGATTACAGTTCTAATGGGGAGAAGACAATAAATACAAAATATAGACATGTAACCCAAGTGTCTTCTTCAGTCATTTCAGTTACATCCAACTCTCCTGACTCCATTTGGGGTTTTCTTGGCAAAGAACCTAGAGTGGGATGCTATTTCCTTCTCCAGCTCATTTTCTAGATGAGGAACCTGAAACAAATTGGGTTAAGTGACTTGCCTAGGGTCACAAAACTAGGAATTGTCTGAGGCTAGAATTTGAACTCAGAAAGATCAGTCTTCCTGACTTTAGGTCTGCCATTCTATCCACTATGCCACCTAGATGCTAACCCAAATCTCAATATCCTTAAATTCTGAGATCACATAAATCAGTTTTGAACCTTGAAGATATTATATTCTTTGGCTCATTATTTCACCCACCAAAAATATGTTTTGGAAAATCAGAATGTAGCTTCTGCTTAGGTTTTTAAAGATGTGGGTAAAAGAGGGATTATGAATAGGCAAAAACACATATTAAGGGCTTATCAATATGCGTACTGGGGTCCCTAGCTCATATACAAGCACTCACTATAAAAACCAAACCAAATGGAGTTATTGGACATAGGTCAACTTTCATCTTTCCCTACAGAAAACATATAAAATACAAAGAAAACATGGAAGCAGAAAAAAAAATGTAGGAAATACATGCAGCGGCTTAGCCAATAACTGACTAACACAATGTTCCACCTTTGCTGGGTATCACCTTTCCAGAAGTAAATTGATGAACAAAAAAGTATTTTTTCCCACCAGCATTATGACCAATCTAAATAAAAACTAAAAATCTTAACAATAAAGTTCTCAGTCAAGCTGTCAAATTATTCACCATTTTGGTGGCCACGTTAGAATCTGATTATTTATCTAAATGTAAAAAGTATTGATGATTTATGTTAGTATAACATTTTTCAAGCAAGGGTCACTACCTCAGCCAAGAGCAAAGAGAGTCAAGTGGGGCATTTTAAATGATAAAAAGCAAAAGAAAGAGGCAGAGAATAATGCCAGGACTATTTCTTGCCAATCCTTCCCCCCACCCCCACCCCAAGCTTAGCCCAGTTTACTGAGCAATAGAGCTCACAAGCAGTCTCTCTCTCATGTGGAATCTAGCTATTCCTTGAGTTCAATTCTCCATTTCCTTAATTGGATTTCTCCTTCTTATCATCACCACATATCAGCCTATGTGCAAGATACCAACAGGACATGGTGAAATGCTTAATGGTGTATGTTTTCAGCAGGCATGTTATTTTCAGAAGATGTAGAAAGGAAGAGAGGAGCTAGATCACAGTGTTCAGTTGGAGATTTGGGATGAAAGTACATTCTATAGAGGGATGTAGAGGAAGAAAGGATGGAGTGGAGGAAGTAGTAGAAGGGATAGCCCTATTTGTTTATATTCTCCTTTATGATCTACAGTTTCCTTTAGTTTGATTTATAAAACTTTAATTGTTTTAATAGACTGTGATAATGGAGTCCTAGTGTGGAAGGAAAAGACAGAACATCAGAATTTTCTCTGCTGGAGTGATTGAGACACTTGAAATATACTTTGGATGGGGGAGGAGAAGGTGAGCTAGATGACGAATTAGGGGTAGGGAATTCATAGTCAAGGAAAGGAACTATGGAGGATTGAGTTCAGAGGGTCATTGCAATATTCATAATAATAATTACTGATATGTACACATATACTTCACACAAACAATATGTACACACATATATGCACAT
>CM053581.1:68970597-68982571 GCA_028627135.1 Pseudochirops cupreus
ATAAACACACACAATTTTAAAAGGACACACGTTGGCATATTACACTGTGACTGCTGCACGCATATATACTACAGCTGGGTATATACATATATACCATTAGTTTAAGCACCAGAAAAGATCTCAAATGGCTAAATTTCAAAATAAACCCCCCTTAATGTTTTGTACAACCATATCTGTTCCAAGGTTGACTTGGTCCAGAACAAAGAGCCTTGGAAGACAAGGAATGAATCTGACCAGCAGTTAACCCAGTAATCAGAGGTGATCATCGAGGTAAAACACTTTACAAACTTTAAAACCAAAAAGAAATGTCTGTTGCTGTCCTTGGTGCTGCTGTTATGACTACCACTACAAATGAACCTACAAACTAGTCATATTACAAACACAGACTTCAAAATAGTCTTTAATTAAACAAATAAATTATATTAAAAGCAGAGAATTATCACAGACAAAAATACTGCCCACCAATGCCTGGACATAATATTGATCCATAAAAATTGAAGACTAACATTTTTAATAGATGTTGCCATACCAAATAGTAGAAGTCTCCAAACTATATAAAATGAAAATCTCTCAAAACGTAGAGACTTAATAGAAGAATCAAAAGACAAACAAAGTACACAGCCTTTCTAATCATCCTGTCTGCTATTGAATTTTGTCAAAGACACTTTTGGTGTATCAACAAAAATTGAGCTTAGTTTTCAATGTTTTAATTCAATTAAAAATCGTTGTTACATGCACCTGTGCAATACTCTGCAAAGCATTAAATATAAAAGATTAATAGAAAGATAGTAACTTTTCCCAAGAATTTCTATCCAATGAAAAAGAGAATGAAAGATTAGATATAATATTATTTTAATATATTATAAGTTATTGTACACAAATATTATGCATAATAATATATAATTATTATTTTTGCTGTCCTTTTCATTCTGCCAAGGCTGGGGATCTGCCTAGCAATGAGACAAGTTAGAGGAGGGCTGAGGGTTCTAAGTTGGTCTAACAGGCTTCTGCAAGGTCCAAGAGACCACTGACAACCTGAACTTCTTTCCTTACAAACCCCCTCAATGTTTCTGCAGGGAGATTTTCCAAAACAAATCCCTAATTTGTGAGTATTCCAGATTGAGGTCTGACTCAGATCTAAGCAGAGTTCTCCTAGAGTATTTGTGGATTTCATAAGTCAGTTTTGATCCCCGTATATTAAAGCTTTCCAGTGACCATTAGACTATAAACTCCTTGAGACCAGGATTTATCCTTTGCTGTTCTTTGGATTCCATACACTCAGCATAGTGGGTGGCACAGAACAGGCGCTTAATAAATGGTTATTGACTGACCTATGAATCCCCAGTATTCAAGAAATGGCTGCCACCTGTCACTTCAGGGCAACAGATGTAGGATTAGTAGCTTTTATAACAAACATTCTCTTGAAAAACGTGGTTAAGAACTTTGGCATCTGCTTGGTTGCATATTGGTACATTATAGTTTTTTAAACTCCAGAAAAACTAATAATTCTGTCCAAGACATCTGCTACAGACACAAAACCTTTTCCTGTCTCTTAGTAGCTAAAGTATGCCAAATATTGTTACCTGCATTAAAGTGAAGACGTGGTATTTGTGTTATTTGTTTTAGGAGCCCAACTATTATGATTGCTCTATTTTCCAGATTCTAGATAACTTTTTGTTTTTTTAACATTTTAAATCAACTTTCTGGTTGAAAAAAAAAATATTGAAAGAAGAAAAAAATATATATATATCTATAAACTCACTTTCCCAGAGCTGTGTTTTAATAGCTGTACTAAAATTACAGTGACTTGTCAAGAAAAGGATGTATCTATCAATGTAAACAGGGATATTACTTTGCAAACGTTCTGATGCTGCTCCCAAAAAAACTGGTTCACAATAAGTTTTTTCACTTCCCCTCTTTGTGAGCCTGGATTATCCTAGGCTTAGGTAAAAGACTGGCCGTCTTCTCAAGAGAGGGGTCATCAATGAAGTTACAGCAAAACAGAAAATAAAAACAAGTCAATAACCCTTTGCCAGTAGATAACAGCTTCATATAGACTATACCTCAAGAGGTCCTTCCATTATCTTTTAACTTTCCCACTTTTTCCCCATTCTCCTAGATAACAGCCCCATAGTCTTCTACAATTACTTATTTGTGAATTTTTTCCCCCTGAATTCCATGTAATGTTTTTTTTTTCCCCTCTCTAAGTCCTGTCATGTGGTCCTCCCTGAATACGCTGGTAGGGTCTTCAAAAATCATTTTCCATTCATGGTATACATTGCTTTCAAACGCTTTTGGGTAGTCACTTTATCCCTATTTTCTATTGACTTGACAAGATGATGTTATAAATATCAAATCCCTTGAATATTCATTTACGTCAAACAACTCTGCTGGCCACTTAATCATTTTAGCCTTCTCTTTGAATTGCTTATGAGATGCAAAGTAACCTACAATTAAAGTCACATCCATGATAGGTGATACCACATATTTCCATATGTTAACCATATGTATGTTATATAACAGTGGCTAAACTTCTGTTCAACCTAATTCCTCAACTCTTAATTAATACTAAGTATTTTCCACTTGTAGAATATCTGCATTTTGAATTATGGCAGGCATCAAAACAGTTAGCATTTCTTCCAGATTGCATCTTATTTTATTTTTAGTTTTAATTCTTGCCCATATTTTAAAGTGTCCTGATGGCTTCCTTACATTAGTTCTCTGGTAACTTAGAAATTCAAAGCATCCCAAGTTACAGTCTTCTGCTCACAGTGCACAGTATTTTCATTTAGATTGCTTTTAATAATAATAAAGTCAGTTCATTATATGGTCCTTTAAGAATACCAGAACACTTTATATATACTGTCTCATCTGATCTTTATGATAATCCTATGAGGGAGGCACTACATTATTATTACCTCTATTTTATAGAATAGGTGATTGTGACTTGGAGAGAAATAATTACTTATCTAAGTTCTTCCAGTAGGAAGATAGTAGGAAATCAGGAAGATTCTGATTCCAAATTTGGGGAGCACCATATTCACTCTCATAGAAACTGTGACAGTGTTAAGTAATTTGAATAAAAATTGAATCTTATTTGTACCATGCAAGGCAGCTGAGTGGTACAGTAAATAGAGCACAGGAGTTGGAGGCTGGAAGAGCTGAATTCAAATCCTGCCTCAGACACTTAACTAGTGATGTAATCCTGGGCAAATAAATTGATTTCTCTCAGCCTCAGTTTCCTCATCTGAAAAACGGGATAATAATAACATCTATCTCAAAGGTGGTTGTCAGGCTCAACAAAGACAACATATGTAAAGCTTCTTGTATTTCTGAAAGTGCTACATAAATGCTAGATTTCCATTATCTAATCTGTGATTGTGGTGAAATTAAAGACAACATTCTTGAGATTGCAATGATAATGGGAATGTGAAGATCTTCCCTTTCCCTTAATAAGCCTAAAGAGGGGTGGCTAGGTGGTACAGTGAATAGAGCATGGGCCCTGGAGTCAGAAGGACCTGAGTTCAAATCCGGCCTCAGACACTTAAGACAAAACTAATCATGTGACCTTGGGCAAGTCACTTAACCCCAATTGCCCTACTTTCCCCTCCAAAAAAAGCAAAAACAAAACAACACAACAACAACAAACCAAGTCTAAAGGAATTTGAAGACCTTCTCTGCTTTGAAAATATACTCTACTCCCTAATAGCAATGTAACCATGTTCCACATGGAAACTGTGGTGGGTGGACTTTGCTGATGGGTGGAGCAAAGTCCCCAGGAAGCTGGGAGTCAGAGTAGCTAGACACTGTTGGGAGGAGAGGATGCATCCCAGGGAGATAGGCTCATGAGTAAATATTGGTTTGAGAGAAAGCTAAAGGATGGTGTGGCTATCTATGCTATTGTGGCTTATTAACTTCTTTGCTATGATGATGGAATCGGTTTACTGGTTTTGGGATTTGGTTCTCTGATGTCTGAATAAATGCTTTGCTTCTGTCTTCTATATGGAGAGTCTGTTATATTTTGTGATTGAGCACTATGCAGGTATATTTATAATGATCCTTGGTGCTGTGAATATTGCATTGACACTACACTGTACTGGAATTAAAGACAACATTCTTGAGATATATGAAGAGCTTTATATCTGTAGAAATTCACAGGCCTACATACAAAAATGTGTTACTTAATCTGACACTGATACTTCACTGTGGCATGGAGGTAACCATGGCATCTTGAAGGTCATGCCGGTGGAACACAAGCTCAGCATGCATACTCCCATGATGGGAGTTGGCATAGATGACTTCTAAGATCTCTCCCAACTCTAACATTTTATGATCCATGATCTTTGCTCCAAAGTTTTTATGTAGCAATAAATATTATGAATCAAGACACAACTGGAATGTTTATAGAGAAATAGGTAGATTCTGTTATGTGTTTAAGTGTTTATATAACCATATAGCGTAAAATCATTTAGTCTACCTGACGAGAAGTAGTGTGTCTATTTCATCCTAGGTCATGACAGGGGAACCAAATGAATTAGTTCTGTCACTATTCCAATTCAAAATATGCACAGATAAGATGTTAACTAAATAAAATTCCTATGCCCATTCTGTCACTGCTGTAGAAAACTACTCTAAGGAGTAGATTGCCTTTGTGAACTATACACAAAAGAAGGGTCAGTACAGTAGTGCTTGAAAGTGTTAGAGAATTGATGAGGGGATAAAGTTTGAGGGTAAAAAAGAAGCATATGCCATGTAAAAGGCAGTTGATGAACATGGCTGGTATGATGACTGAAACATTAAAATTTCATCCAATCAATCACCACAGACACAATGCAAAATACACAAGAGACAGCGGGGGTGGAAGGGGAATACTCAATATGATAAAAGGATAAAAGTAGCATTGTAGTAATTATTTTAAAGATGCAGAGGAAATGTTTTAAATGTGAGAATTATAGAGAGTTACAGGGCTTTAAAGTTTGTTTTTTTCAAGCATAAATTGAATAGGAACAAGAAATGACTCCGTATTTTTAAAGCATTCCTTAACCAGGATTTAACCAAAATTTGGTATTTAAGAAGAAAGGGTAATAAGGAGTGAAAAAAAGAGACAGGGACAGAGAGAGAGAGGAGAAATAGAGACAGAGACAGAGACAGAGACACAGAGAGACAGAGAGACAGAGACAGAGATAGAAACAGAGACATAAAGAGAGGTTTCACTGTCTTTTTTGAATCAGGATTATTATCAATAGGCCTGGGAAACAAAGACAACTAGAATGAGGGTGGGGTGAAACCTGACAAATTTCTTATGAAAACTAAAATATTAACCATCCATACTGGTGATAAGCATGGCTTTCTGGTATGATGGAGAATTTCTAACATTAAAGCTACAGTGCTACCTGCCACGCAGGAGAAAAATATTATGGACAGAAATGTTCTTGTTTGTAGATCTGAAAGATGAAAGTAATATAAACTCTTGAAATCACAGTGCTTGTCGATTTACCAAATATTGCTTTGAATGAAAGAAAATAACTCTCAGCTCCATCAGCAAGGGAATGAAGGCCCCAGGCTGATAAATGTTTCAGCCCAGTCACACCAACTCCCCAAGACTATCAATGAAATTATATCAGGGTTCCAGTCTTTGTCATTGGAGGGACAACAAAATCACAGATCATTGAAAAGAATAGTTCCACTTTATTTATTCTGCATAGTATCAGGCCCAGGGCTCAATCAATTTCGAAAAATGATAAGAGATAATATCCTGTTATTATTGATATGTAGGATCAGCAGTGTCATGTGGACTACATCATCAATGGTTCACATTTTTTTTTAGTCTTTCAGGGTGTGCTTCTTGGAATAATGGTGCTAATAATAACTGATATATGAATATTTAAATTATCAAAGCATATTATGTACATGTTAATTACAAAATTAAGTCACATATATTCATGTGTATATATAGTTTAAAAAGATATATATATGAACACATACATATATACATGCATAGTCATCTCAATTCTCTCTAATTAAAGCATGAACAGAGCAGATAGAGACTACTATCCTTTAGTAGTCTCCAGATCTTACACATTACAACCAAATTCTTGTTAACCACTAATAGTCCAGCTCACTGTGTCTCACTATCCTGAGGGTTGGGATGAGGCTGGAAGATCTCTCAGGTCTCTTCTAGTTCTGACATTCTATGATTCTATGGCTCTGGATATTTTTTCTATACTTTACCCTCAAGAATTTGAAAATCTCTAGCTGGAGGTAAATTCTGTCTTTCACAGTTTTCATTTTCCTAGGTCCTAGAAACTCCCTTCCTGACTAGAGACATGTTATAGACCTTCATTCAATTCATCTGTTTGGATTCTTCAGCAGGAAGGCTCTTGTTAAGGCTGGTAGTCCCTCATGATGCCAATGTGGCATAAATTATAGAAAGACAAAAGTAATGCTTGCTGGTACTACATTGCCAACATCTGTAAGTAAGAGACCTAGTGCTTCCCTGGAGGCAAAGTTGTTACCACCATAAGAAGAGCTCATGATGAAATGATAACAAGGGACCAAATGGCGAACACAATTTTCAGGCCCTTCTTCAGGCACTGACCTGGATTATTAAACCAGGTCGATGGCTTTTTTCCTCTCTTCCATAGTTCTTCATTTAGCCTTCCTTGGGCATCATTACCAAAGATTCATCAAGCGACTAAAGATTGACCAAAGATTCCTATTCCAAAGCTGTGAGTGGGAGATGGATATTGTCAGCAGCAGCTGTGGGTTACTAATCAATAACAACTCCCTGTAACTATACTTCAATTTCTAGATCAGCTGTGATTAGAAAAAGCTACAAGGAAGTAAATAACATTCCCTTAAACATGCCTCTCCAAGAAGGTAGAAGTATCATTATGAGGAATGAAGGAGGCCTGCTAGGTTCACATTTTGAGTTATTCTGTGGAAATTTACCTACAGAGCCAAGGTGAAAATTTGTTTAGATAAAGCCCTAGAATGAGGAGGATATGCCAATAACCAGAATAACTGAAGAATATTCATGACTCCAGTGAATTCTTCCTATAGCTATGTTTGGCCTCATATGATATACTCACGACTGGTACATTCAAATGGCAGCTGTGGTTTGTTTACTCTGGATTAGAATATGTATTTCCCTTTTCTAACTCATATCACATAAGATCTTTGGGTAACCTGGAGTCCAGGCTATTCATTTGGCTAAAACCAACCTCCTGGGAACAATTATTTATGAAATTTCATTTCCCTAGAACAGACAAAGAAAGGGAATAGGTGGAAGGGAAGTAGACGATCATATATCTCCTTGTAAACTTTCTATATGGGTGAATATGTCTATATGGTTCTTATATTATTCCATAAACCTTATGTCTGGTTTGAGGACAAAACTTTGTCTTTCTTGGCACCCCTAATTAATATGACACATTCTCCCATATTTGCACTGGGTTTATATCTCATTTTTTGTTTTCATATCTGTATAGTTTTACAATGTTTCAGGAGCCTCTGGCTTTTAACTCTTAATTTGATGACTTATCTGAAGCTTACTAAAAAGAAGCCAAGATTAGCTACAGGGCAGAAGCTATAATATTCAAAATAAAATTTATATTTTCAATCAATCAACAAGAATTGATCAAGCACCAACTATGAGACAGGTGCTGGTGATACAAAGAAAAAAAGAAACAACTTTGCTTTTACAGAGAATATATTCTATGAGAAAAGATAACATGGGCATATATAAATACTGAATAAATGGAAAATTAATTCAAAGCAACTAAGGAGGAAAGACACTAGCAACTGGGATGACCAGTAATGGCTTCATGTTGAAATTTGTACTTAAGCTACATCTTGAAGGAAGGGAAGGTTTTATGATTCTGCCCATAACTCACAACTAGTACAAAGACACAGAGATGAGAGACAAGAGGGTTGTACATAGGAACAGAGAGAGGGAATAAGTTTGGCTGTGTGGTAAAGTATTTAAAGGGGAGTAGAGTCTAATGAGGCTGGAAAGATAGGTCAGGGTCAGGATATACAAGGATTTAAAACACAAACAAAAGAGTTTTTATTTTTGTCTTAGTGGCAACAGGGAGCCACTGGAATTTTTTGAGTTAGAGAGTGACATATTTGTGTCTTCTGCTCTTCTGGAAAAATCACTTTGACAGCTGTAAAGAGGATTCATTGAAGTGGCAAAAGGCTTGAGACAGGGATATGATGGATAATAGTTTAAAGCGCCATTCCTCTTAAGTAATAATAAAATAAAAAATAACTTTTTATGGGGATAATTTAACTGGTCTTAAAGTTAAGGCCCTTCTACCTCTAAATCTTCTGATTCTATTTCATTAATTTCTAGCACTAATTTAATACTAAAAATTAATTCTAGGCATTTTAATTATCAGCTAGTAGGTGAGGGAGGTAATATTTTAGTCAGAGGAGAGGACAGATATAAGGAAGAACCAGTTGTGCTGAAGTCCAATTATCTATTAGGACTGAATGTATGATTTTTCCTTCTTTCTCTTCCTCCCTCCCCTCCATATTTCTGAAGGTAGCAGAACACATATGGTGGTATAACCCATCCATCTGGTTGTCTAAAAACAGGACCCTCAGCAACTGGCCTGCAGGAAGGCAGTCAGAAGGCACCTACTCAATCAAGAATCTCTTGCTCAGAGTCAGTTTAATTTGCATGTGCATATTTCATTCAAGCCTGCCAAAGAGACAGGTGGTGGTAAACAGCTGTCTTCCAAACAGGCCTTGACCTGTGGCCTTACTGAGTCCCAACTTTATTTACTCTCCAATTAGAACAATAATACTAGAACTCATTTAGAGTACATAGGAATGAATAGCCACCAAGAATCAGTGAAAATAGTTCTATTTCCTTGTAAAGTTGCTTTCAAAAACAGGTTATCAAACCTATTCTCCTTTAGGTAGTTTATAACATACTATATTATCTCATCATCTTCAGCTTTTTTTTTTTGTGGGGGGAAGAGAGGGGAAGGCAGGGCAATTGAGGTTAATGTGTTAATTGTACCCAAGGTCACACAGCTAGTAAGTGTTAAGTGTCTGAGGCTAGATTTGAACTCAGATCCTCCTGACTCTAGGGTCAGTACTCTATTCACTGTGCCACCTAGCCACCCTTTGAGCTTTTATTAAACTAAAAATTGTTAAAGCTTTACAGAAAGCCTCATGCTAAATTTCAGTGATCATTACTTTTTCTGGGTCTCCATCTTAAAACTCAAAGTAGTACTTTTTTGGGGGGCTTGAAAATTGGGGAACAAAGGTGTAAAAGGGAACACAGTATAACAAATAGTCAGTCTTGGATTTAGCAAGGCCTGCATTCAAGTCTTGCTCCAGACACGGACACATCATTTAACATCTGAAATGATTTTTTAAAAAAATTCAGAATTCTTATTTCATTATTGTTGGGAACTCCTAGCATGAAAGTTGGTTTTATTCATGCACATCCATAATTTTTCTCTAAATTATAGTTTTAGAGAGTTATCTGACACACTGAGGAGTTAAGTGAGTTGCTCATTTGAAAGGTAGGTCACTAATAATCTGTGTTTAAATGTTTCTTCTCACAGTGCAACATGTTTTACAACCATTCTAATTAATTAAATTCTCCCAAAGTTCAAGATTATTATCATACTTCATTTGAAAGATATATTTATTAATCTATTCTTTTAGAAAACATTTAAGTCCCTGCTATGCAATTTTTTGCATTCTTCTTCCACTGCCTTAATGTAATAGGGAAGTGATACTGGATTTTTGGAGGCTGCCCCTGCAGAATATAAACTCTGGACTGTGCTACCAAGATGGAAAAGCATCTCATAGGAGTGTCAACTTGTTGTCTGTTTAAGAACCAAAGGTAGCAAGGTGACTCAGTGGGTAGAGGGCCAGGCCTAGAATCAGGAAGACATGAGTTCAAATTCAGCTTCAGACACTGACTAGCTTGTGATACTGGACAAGTCACTTAACTCTGACTGCCTCAGCTTCCTCATCTGGCAAATGAGCTGGAGAAGGAAATGACAAACCACTCCAGTATCTCTGCCAAGAAAACCCCAAATGGGGTCACAAAGAGTCAGATACAAGTGAACAACAAGCCCAAGAACCAAACTGGCTAAATGCATAGAAGTGCATCATCAAGAGGTTGGTCACCAGGTGCTGACATTTTTCAGAGCAATTCCCAAAGACAACAGAGTTGCTGTGATCTACATCAGTATAAGCAGCACCCAAACTGGACAATTTACAGAACCTCAAAGTGCTGAAGGAAATTTGAGTGTAATTGCCTAATTTTGATCTCATAACAGGGATTTTAAAAAGGTCCCTAAAGGGTCTATGGATAGATTTCAGAGTGGAGGGGGACAAAGTACATCTTTACTTTTTCCTAACCTTACAGTGAAATTTGGTACCTCTACCAATTATTTACAGACACTATTTAGAGAAGCCCATAGGGTTCACCAGAGTACCCAACAGGGTCCATGACTCAAGAAAGGTCAGAAATCCCCATTCTATGGGATTTGACAGTGCAAAATCAAATTTGAGTAACTGAGCCACCTCAGAGAATAAGTAGGTATCCATCTGCACAGATAAAGCATTACTAGTGGGTGTGGACAGAGTGAATACTTTGAAGACCACTGCTAAACCCTAAAAAAGGCAAGAAATAGACCAAGAGAAACTTGAAAGGGGTCCTTAAAGAATCTTCATGAACCTGAGGATAAAATTCATGTCTCTACCCACTTATAACTAAAGTTTTCATCACAATTTATCACCTGAGCTATTTTAGGATAAGAATATAATATTTTAGCCCAGGCATACTTATAATGCGTTTAACCTAAAAGGCAGGTGGTAACATGAGGTGGTAAAAAAAATCTATATCCATAGTGTTGGAGGTATACAAGACGATCCAGGTGGTTGTCCACACAAAGAGTTTCATAGAAGATGATAAAAATTAAACAAATTAAACATATAATTGCTGTCTCTACTCATTAGGCATCTCACATTCCTGATAAGCTTTAAAAATAACAAAGGGAAAAATACATTTTGTAAACAACTTTGGAGAATGTTATTTGTAAGTGTCAAAAACCCAATCTAAGATTCTGAGATAATCCCCGCAACTCCCTGCCATTCCTCTCACAATCTGCTGTGCATGGTTACGGTTGTCTTCTTTTTCATTCACATCAAAGGGAAATTAAGTATGGTGGATAACAGATGCCTCAACTGTGTCAGTGTTATTCAAAATATTCAGAAGTCAAAGTGGAAGAAATGTGGCATATATCCTAGATACGATACCCCAGACCAACACTCTTCTCCATCCTTGGTATGTGAATCCCAAAATACGGGTGTTACGGATTCCACAGGGTATTTACAACGAAACATGGTGCAAGATTCCTTTGATGTGTCAAGTAAAGTTGGTGCCTGGGTCTGGGCCAATGTACATGAGTAAGTAAGTGCCTGGATGAGAAATTTATACAAACCTCATAAAAAGCTTCCTACTCAGCCTTCTACACAGAGGTAGACTAAGTCTTAATGAGTCAGTCAACAAGCATTTATTAAGCACTTACTGTGTTTACTTAAGTCAGTGAACTCCAGCGGCTCCCTATGACCTCTAGAATAAAATATGAAATCCCCTCTTTGACATTTAAAGCCCTTCACAAGTCAGCCCCTTCTTACCTTTCAGTCATCTTATATGTAATTCCTCCTCATGTACTCCATGATTCAGAGACACTGGCCTTCTTGGTATTCTTTATACAAAGTACTCATCTTCCTCATCAGCCTTTTTCCTGGCACTTTCCCAGGTCTAGAATTCCCTTGCTTCCTCATGTCACCTTCTGGCATCTTGAGCTTCCTTCAAGACTTAGATGAATGCCACCATCTGTAGAAGTCCTTTCTTGGTCCCCTCAGTTGATTTTAGTTTTGATTCTCAGTCTCGTTTTCTCTCTCTCTCTCTCTCTCTCTCTTTCTTTCTCTCTCT
>CM053581.1:68983071-69058071 GCA_028627135.1 Pseudochirops cupreus
TATATTCTCAAATAGAATGTGAGTTCCATGAGGGCAGGGCTCTAAGCTCAAAAGATATTTGAGGAATCACAAGTAGATCAGCATGGCAAGCCAGGAGTCAAGTGTAAGAAGACTAGAAGGGAAGTGGGGGGAAGTTGTGGATATCCCAAGTTTTCAGTGGGAATGCTGATGCCTTTCCTCTGTGATTACCTCCAGTTCAGATATCTGCATACAGATACACACACACATATGTACACATATTTTACATATAGTTGTTTGCAGCTTGCCTTCCCTATTAAGCTTTGAGCTCCTTGAAAACAGGACAACAAGAACTATGTTTATGTGATTTCAGGGAGTTTGGCCTTTGTTTATATCTTCAGAGTTTAGCACATTGCCCAGCACATGATAGACACTAAATAAATGCTTATTCACTCAATTTGACATAACATAGAGGTTAATTGCTATGAAAAAGTTCATGTTCCAGATATTAATATATTAAAAAAAAACTTGTAATGTTCAAAAACAGGAGTAAAGAGAGAGGAGAAATTAATTTAAGAAACATCTGCTAAGAATAATAATTCTGATGAAGTAATATTTGGATGTAAGAGTCAAGGTCAGAAGAGTTTTATTTTTATTTTTTCTTCTTCTTCTATTGTTCCCTATGACTGCAGCCAGTTTGGACCAGGGCACTCAGTTTAGAACATTTAGATTGCCCTAAGCCAATTGACTAGGCTTCCTGGAACAACCATGTAAGGGAACTGCCCCTTAGAATCTATCTGAGGCCAGACCCAAATTCCCAAAGTAACCCTAAGGATCCTGGAAGCTTGGACCCAAGACTGAGATGCACCAGAATGACTCTTGTCAAGGTCAAACAAGTATATTCTTTCCATTCAGTCACCTTACTTCTCAATCTCTAGAACACTGGTTTTGTGAACATGAACCAGGATGGGAAACATGGTAGGAAATTAGTGTTGTTAACCTTTGCCTTTCTGATAAAGAGGAAGAGAATATTCATTCTGTAACATTTCTAAACTTTGCAAATGAACTGAGTTGGGAAAATCAAGGACAATTTGATTTGTCTATGCATATATTAATATATGTGCATATATGTGAAGACATATAAAATATGTATATATGTATATGTGTGTATATACATACATATACACATATGTCTCTCTGTGTATATATATATGTATATATATTTACATATACATATATTCAAAACCTCAAAATTATTCTTAGCCTTGTGCTGCTGCTAACAGCTAAGGGCTATGACAGTGGCAATGACAGTAAAGGAGAATTAGTTTCCTAACATTAAATTTCATTTGTTGGTGATAAATGGATGTGGGGCAAGGGAAGCTTTCTTGTCTTTCAGCAGATCCCTCCGCTCCTCTCTAGCTTGCCTATCACCTCCCACAGGTTCTCAAAGGACAGGCAGGGAACTTCATCAATTGCAACATAAGAATTGAGCGTTTTTCCAGTATTTTTCATTTCAAAAATGGTTTGTAAATTACATTTCCATATACCTGTAAAAGAATGAAAACATCAAGACATAAAATATTCTTTCTTTTAAATTTGAATTTCAGGGGGCTACTGACTTGTTCTGATAATAAAGGAAAGAAGGGTATTCTGATCATCTCATATCCTCTTCTAGATGCAGTGCAGGATAATAATGGGAAGACTCCATTCTGAATAACTTAATTTTGTTGGAGACCCATCGATGCCTTATCCAATTCGGGTAAGAAATAGCTTAAGCTGTCATTAAGAATGCATTCATTTCTCCATGTTTTATTTATTTAAAGGGCTCTGGGTGCTGATTACATATCTCTGTTCAATATTTAGAGTTGTTCCAATTCCATTGCAATGGTGAATTACAAATAAGTTGATGAATGGAGTGAAAACTTGGCTAAGCATCACTCTTGGTTTTCCAAGTGTTTCAGTTTCTTTTGCTCTCACTACAAATGTAATGTGGGGCCTCTTGTCATGATAATCCTGTCATGACAAATCAACACCAATTCACTTTTTCCAGGTACCGTAAACTGGGAGAGAAGTTTGGACCCTGTCTGGGGTTTGGGAGCAGGCTAATGTCAGAAAGGTTTGTAACAATGGAACACATATTTGACCTTTAAAATGAAATCCTAGAAAAAGAATGTAAGAAACAGGGAAGAGGAGATGGGGCAGGAGGAAGGGGGTGGGAACTAGGTTATTCAACAAAGAAGAATGGTCCATGGAGCTAAGTTGTTTTGTCTGTATCCTGTCTCAAGGCACCAGAAATTATAGAGGATAAACTAAAGCAAGCAAGCAAGCTGAGACTCCATGATCTTCCAAGTTTGGGATAATTTTAAACTGAGCAATATTCCTAACATATTTGCAGCCAGCATCTGTCTGTGTTCCACCAAGTTTCAGTCTGTTTTTTTTAATCCCTAGAGTAATCAGCCCACATGCAGGCAGGTTAAGAAATGGAAAAATCACTCCCTTCTATTTCTATTTCCCATGGCTCTTTTTCGTACATGTCTCCAAGCACAGAGTGCAGTGGGAAAACATGACCCGTGCTGGAGGTATATAAGAATGGTTATGTGCGACTGGAGTCTGGGTCATCCTTAACAACAATGACTCCTTCCAAAAGAAAGGTAGTTTTGAAATCAGGTTAAAACAAAATAAGAAATGAAGAGAAAAAACCAATAGCAGTGGACCTTGGGTGTTCTAAAGAAGCACATGCAGATGTCAGAAATCTAGTGTTCTACTCATTGTTCATGATGAGATATTTGTTAAGGGTGTTTTTCATCTGTACAGATGCATTAAGGAACAAGACTAGGAAAGAAATGAACAGACTAGAGAGGCCATGCTACAGGTCTAGACCAATGTAAGGATTTTCTTTACTTGGGAGGATAGAATTTAGAGTGAGATATGTTTAGAAGGATTCTCAGGGATCCCAAAATCATAGAATTGTAGATCTAGGCTTAGAAGAGGCTATCTAAGAAGTTAGATGGCAGAATAGGATGTTGGACTTGAGGTCCAGAAGACCTGAATTCAAAACCTCCCTCAGAAAGATATTAACTATGCTACCTTTGACAAGTTGCTTAAGTATTCAATGGTTGAGTTTCCTTGTCTATAAGATAGGGATGATAGTCTCTAGCATCAACTTCAGAGGGTCATTACAAGGATCAAATGAGATGTTATGAAAACTTTAAAGTGCCTTATAAATGGTAGCTACTATTATTATTACTGTTTATTATTATTATCATCCTCAATGATAAATGGCCAACTAGGTTCAAATTCCAACTCAATGTTCTCTACTTGTGTGACCTTTGGTAAGATATTCAACCCCCCAGGGCTTCAGTTTCCCCATTTTTAAAATAAAGGGGTTGTACTAGATGGCTTCTGAAGACCTTTCTAACTCAGATTAAGGATTCTGTGATCATTAGAAAATAAATAAATATCAGATGGGGCTAAGCTATTGGTGTGAGAATCAGTCAACCTTCTGCCTGAGGTCATTTCTTTACAAGATGTGCTTTTAATGTGTCCTGATTGACAATGAATATTTGGAGCCTGTTTTACCCTGCTTTCCAATAAAGGGTCACATTTCAGCATTTATAGCAAAAGCCAAGGGAAGGAGCAGTTTCACAGTGTGACCTGGTAGTGTAGTTTTATTTGACAGATCCTGGGCTTTAGTCTCCTACATGAGAGAGCCTCTGGCCTGTCGACTCTGGACTCTGTCCTCATCTCAATTCTCCTGTTTTTATCTCTTCTGAGCTGACAAAACACACTAAAATGTTTCCGTGATGATGGCCATGAGGAAGGATTCCAGAATGAAGTAATCAGGGAGTATAGTCTAATCTAGTGCTCTGAAGAAATGGTGAGAAGAAAATGACATGTTCCTTCCCCTGAATGAAACCAAAGCATTAAGCAAAGTTCTCAGCTAAGACTGATGTCATTAGGCAGGAGCAGAATGAGAAAGGAAGCAGGAGACACTAATCTAGAGGCTGTCACAGCTTTCTGAGAGGCAGTTTGAGGCAGGGGAAAGATACTGGCTTTGCCTCCAAATGCTGCTACTTAGCATGTGGCCTGGGACAAGTCATCTGACCTCTCTGGGTCACATTAATCTAATCCATGAAACAGGGGGAAGGGTTGGATACAATAGTCTCTAAGGCCTCTTCTGGCTCCAAATCTACATCTGTCTTTGGCACCAAAACTCATCCCTGCTCTGTCCCAAAGCTCAGAGTGCTTGATTCTTGTACTTTTCTCTCCTCACTATTCATTCTCACTTCCATGACTCTAGTATAGCCCCACATATCAGCTGAGTAAATGATTAGAATGGCTCCCTTTTGAGTCTTTGTACTTCCAACCTCTCTCCACTGTAATTCTTTGTATGATAGCCAAATTAATCTTCCTCTTTCATAGAACTTGGTTGAAAACTTTCAATGGTCTCCTCATCTTACCAAGTAAACTTAAATTGGCATTTAAGGCCTTCTACAATCTAGCACCACTCTATTTTCCCAGAGCAATTGCTGCCACCTATTATTCATGTTAACCAATCTGGCCTACTTGCTGCACATCCTTCCTCTACAGTTTCTCCCATCGGTGCCTTTACTCATGCTATTTCACATTTCTGGAATGCCTTCCTCATTTCCTTGGCACTCCCTGTTGAGCTGCTGCCTATCCTTTATATATTGACTTCAATAGTACCTTTTCCTTAAAGTATTCCCTGATTCTCGCTATCGAGTGGTGTTCTATCTCCATCTGAGCCTCACATTGTATTTTCTATGAACCTTCTTTTGTACTTATTATGTATTATATTTGATTATAGTTTTAGTTATCAGCTGGGTAAATAATAAGCTCCCTGAAAGCCTGACCAGTGCCTTATCTAAAGTTTGTATATTTCTCAGTGCCCAGCCCAGTGCTCTTCACAAAGGAGACAATCAACACTTCTTGAACTTAATTAGTATACTGATGACCATACAGTTCTGACATCATTCATAGGAGGCAAATGGTCTTGAATGGATTGAAGGATGATAATACATGGGAGCAAAGCAAAAATGTGGATATCAATAGATAATGACTTGTGATTGACATGAACTGAATAGGAAATTAAATATGATCCTAAAAGGAAAACTCAGAAATTAGAGTAGGATGATTTTGTCCCTTTTGCTCACCACCCTACAAGAGGAGTTGGTAAATTCAAGACCTGGACATTGAAAAGGATGAGGAGGAAAGAAATGAAGAGGAAGGAGTTCATTTTCTGTATTTTCAATATAGACTGCATAAAGAGGAAGATTCATGTAGTACTACGGGAAATAACTGAAAAAACTGGCTTTGCCTTGTTCTACAGTAAGTAGCAAGGTTATAAATCTGAGATAGCTGAAAATCTTGAAATTATACCTGGCAACATGAAGAGAAATCCTGGTGTCTTGGACACAGGGTTGACTTTGGAATCAAAGAGATAGGCTTGAGCTCTAGCTTTGACACCTGATTAATTGTTTGACTGGAGGGACATCACGGTACTATTCTCCCTGAATTTCCTTATCTACAAAGTGGTGCTGATGAAACCCAAGACATCTACCTTACATAGTTGTGTCACACCTTCAACATTTTGCAAATCTTTGAAGCTGACATAAAGGGGAGTATACTATAGGAAATAAAAGTAAACCATTGGAAAAACATGACATTGAACCTAAATATTTTGATATCCAGATGAATCAAGTAATTTTAAGTGGTCAGAACCACAGGCATATATGAGACAGTATATCCAGCATTATAATTTTTTATTTTTATCTTTTAAAGTTCAACTCTTCCTATCTCATCCGGTATGAAAGTACAATAACTATTACTAGCCTGATCCCATCACTGATTAGCACCAGAGCTTTAATCTGTTGTTCCAACCTGGTCTGGTTTACCCCTCTTTGGGCAACCTGGCACACTTCCTAACCCCTTTCCTGGCGACTCAATATGTTGATCCTAGATTTAATTCAGACATCTAATATGCTTAGCTCATTGCCACTCAGAACTGCAGAGCTCAAGAGAACCACTGGCCTCAGTCTCCTTGATAGCAAGTATTATGGGTGTATACCACTATGCCCAGCTACAGCACAATGTTAAGTAGTAAAGGTAATATTCCATTTCTTTCCCATGCTACGTAAATACATTAATTTTGCAGTCAATTGATGTGGATAAAGCATGACTTCACCTTTCAAGTTCTGGGTTTCTATTAGTAATGCCACAAGAGGTCATTTTGCAATGAAAAGTCAAGCATTTCTCTGACATACTGTTATATTTCCCTCTAGTACCAGCTATACAAGATATTATCTCATAATTCTAATTTTAGTCATGGCCCAATACATAGTTTTTAATGGGGTTATTATTATTTATGTACACACTTATCCTTTCAAGAGAACATAAGCTCTTTGAGGACAAAGTCTGTTTCATTTTTGTCTTTCTATCCCTAACACCTAGAAAAACATATTTGTAACTGGTTGTATAAGGAGAGATTTTCCAAGACTCAGATTTTTGAGAGGAATAACAGATCTTCCTTCTGGCCTAATATCTATTGTATGTGTTGCTTAGTGTTATATGCCCATTAAAAAATAGAGCAGGTCATATCACTGCTGGCCAAAGAAGGTGCTCTTCCTGTAGGCATCTTCAATGTTTCTCTGCAGCTATCCCATTTTATTTTTTTTTAAGAAAAAGATAAATAAAGCAGTAGATTCCCCACTGTTCCCCAGGCTCCTTTTTATTTCAGTAAAGCAGATTGGCCCAATTCTGAAAAATTAGGACTCAAATTGGGGATATGGACCTGCAGACACAGGGTTTCAAGGTAGAGGAAAGAGAAAGATTATGTGGAAGGGTACAGTAGGAGGCAGGGAGCAATGAGAAGAAAGCCTATGGCTATGGAGAATCTCCAATTCCATTCCTTTTAGATATTTGCTAGGCTGGTGAGTGCAGACATGGCTTTCTTCCATTCATCTAAGTCAGTGGTTTTGAACCTTCCTAATGCCGAGACCCTTTAATACAGTTCCTCATGTTGTGGTGACCCCCAACCATAAATTTATTTTCGTTGCTACTTCATAACTGTAATTTTGCTACTGTTATGAATCGTAATGTACATATCTGATATGCAGGATGTATTTTCATTGTTACAAATTTAATGTAACCCACAGGTTGAGAACCGCTGATCTAAGTATTCTAGGGCTGAAATAATAAAGATGAAGAACTTAAATGGAAATATTCTTTATCATTCCAATATTATTTAGGTGAAGGAGTTTGGATTATATGGTTTTGATTTTCTTGTATGATACAAGATTTGTATAAGTAAATTATATTTGCTTCATAGTTCATGTATTTAAGATAATAAAAGAAGCATGTGAGTCATTTCAGAGTTACAACTGATATGACTGTGAAAACATGTTTTCAGGATTTTCATTATAGGACTAGAGTTGCTGTTTATGGCTACTCAGTCAATACTTGAAGTAAATCTCTCATTATCTGGGGACCAAATTATGTGATGATTTTGGAAGATTTGCCTCTTTTAATATTTTTTTTTCCAAAGCTGGTCCCAAGCAAATAAAGTTAGAGGGATTAGATGTGTCTATACAAGGAAAGATATCATCACTAAAAAAATAATCCATTATCTTTCTGAATGTCTTAAGAGCAAATTAACTTATTCTTTGAAGTCCTTTTGTACCTATCTCCAGCACTACAGACCTAGTCAAGAAAAAGCCAGCTCACAAGTTTCAAATGGACACAACTAGTAATGTGTGTGAGGCTGCTGGGTGATGCAGTGGATAGAGTGCTGGGTCTGGAGACAGGAAGACACATTTTCCCAAATTCAAATTTGGCCCCAAACGCTTTTTGGCTGTATGACCTTGGAAAAGCCACTTTATCTCTGCATCCTTTTTCCTCAATTGTAAATGGGAATAATAATAGCACCCACCTCCCAAAGATGCTGTTAGGATCAAATAATAAAATATTTGTAAAGCCCTTTATGTAGTATCTGGCATAGGTTAGGCACTATATAAAGGATCTTCATTATTACTACTAATATAATTTGCCCCACATTAAAGTTATGCTTTTACCTCCAAAGTTAGTGTTCTTCTGCTAAAAAAATACCCTGTATTTATCTACTTGAAATTTGTTTGCATTCATTCTATTTAAATGTGTTCTCTATCTATGTGTTCCTGTACCCCCACTGGAACATAAATACCTCGTGAGGAGAGATTGCATCATTCATTGCATTTGTAGCCTGATTGCCTGACACAGAAAATGGCAGAGAGAGATAAATACTCGATTGACTGGGAAAATGTTTATGAGGGGCCACACGTTGTCCCATTGGAGGGAAATGACATCATTTAGATTAAATAAAAAGTAAGTATTTAATGAGAGGTCTCAAAGAAGCAAAGTATTTATGTTAGCACTTTGGTCTGTTTTGCTTGTGTTCAGGGGATTCTAATACAAAATGACAAACTGAAAAGCTCGATATAAAATTCACATGTACTTTCATAAGACCTCTCTGTTGCTATGCTAACCATGCCTTAGTTTAAAGACTTTTTTTATCCCACCCCCCACACCCACAGAAAGCTGACCATTCAAAAAAAAAAAGGGAACTTAAAAAGAGATTGCTTTTTGCCTTCCCACATATCTACACAAAATGACTTGCCTTCACACATTCTGAGTTTCAGTGAAAATGAATATTAGCAACTCACATTTCCTAGATATCATCCTCCAATTTCCTACTTCTTCACTTCAGTATGCACTGTCCTTCCATTCTTAGAATTTTCTTCACATTCATGAATGAATGAAAAAGCTTTCATTAATTAATTACTAAGTGCCTAGCACTGTGCTAAGGGCAGGGGATATAAATAGGAAAGTGGAGAAGTCTGTCCTCCCAGGGATCTCATATTCTAACTGTAGGAAACTACACATAAAGGAAAGATTCAGCTTGCAAGACAGATGGAAAAGGTCCAGTGGTCCCTATTAGGATGCAGTGACAGGATGGAATGCAAGTCTCAGGGTGTATTATCAGGACAAGTGGCAATGCCGATGTCTCTAAAAATCACAGAAGCAGGGCAGATAATAAAGGCCCTTGTTCCATAACTTTCACTGACAGGGCAAATGACAAGGCTTTTTGTCCTCTCTCTTACTGAAAGGACTAAAGTTGGTGAATCCCTGGTTATCTGAGTGGTTTGAGGGAGATTTTCTGTCCTTCCTATGGGGAATGACAGATGGGGGCTTCGTCTATAACTATAGGAAGAAGGGAGTGGGGCCAAAGGTTTGAGTAAAGCAAGGATATTCAGTTCTTTCTTGTGAGGATGGAGATGGAAGGGGGGAGGGGGAAAGGGAACATTTAGCTGGGAGGGGAAAAGGTGAAGGGAACACTGACAGCAAGACAGAACCAGCTTTGATGGGCCCTCACTTTTTAGAAAACATCCTTTCCTCAAGGCCCAGATTAGGTACTACCAAATCTCCGGCCTTGCTAGAAAGAAGTGATTTTTCCTTCTTTGAACCCCTAATGCTGCTTTTTTGGTTCTTTCCTATGCATTTATAAATTGTATTATAGTTCTGTGTACTTATCTCCACCACTAATTTATCTACGCCTAAGAGCAACAACTTTAAATATCTAACAATACATAGTTTATAACATGTAGTAGGCGCTTAAAATATTATTAAAATTTGAATGTTTTAATTGGAGAATTAAGAGAATCTCTCAATTATCAAGAAATTCAAGCTAGATTTAATTTAACAAAAACCAAAATCACAACTCTTTACACATAATGAAAGCTTCAACATTCCCTTATACAGAGGTTTGCCTAGTGTTGCTATAACTTTAAGAAAAAATGGAATCTTGGGGAATTAGCAATTATATTATCATTTGTGAGGAATCTTTCAGAAGGCTAGAAATCAAACTGTCATTCGGATGAGAGATTTCAGAAAAGAAAGTAAGGTCAAAAGAGGTTAAGTATGCTGTCCAAGTCACACACATAATTATGAGAGATCGAATTTGAATCCAAGTTACATGGCTCCACAGCTAGTGATTTTCCTACTGCACCACACTGGAGAGAGACTATTTGAGGACCATCAGTAGTTAAGATTAAGAGAAATTCCTTCCTGAGAGAATGAATGATTTAAGTGTAAAAGGAAAAGATATGGAGAAACATTTACTAAGCAAGCTAAGCTTAACATTTATCTTGTGGGGAAACAAAACAGAACAAAACATTTTCAAGAGACACTTTCAATGCCATCCTAGGAGAGCTGAATTGTTGGACAATAGCGTGTGGAGAAGTTAGTGGCTCTGACGGATCATTTGAAGTGATTATGATCTTTCTCCATATGACACATTGTTGAAATATTGAAATATTTCTTTTTATATTTTTGTTTCATAGTTAATAAATAGTATAACCAGTGGAAAGAATTATGGGTCTAGAGTAAGGAAGACATGAGTTTAAATATGACCCCAGAGACATATTAGCTATGTAACCTTGTCACTTAATCTTTGTTCGCCTTATGTTCCTCATCTGTAAAATGGGTGTTAATAATATAGCACCTACCTTGCAGGGTTGTTGTGAAGACCAAATGAGAGAATGACTATAAAGTGACTATCACAGTGCCTAGCACATAATAAGTATGCTATATAGATATTAGCTATTCATATTTAAGCAGCTCAGACCACGGTGTTTTATATTGGAGGAGAAATGAATACAATCTCACGAGAAAAGAAATTTCTATGGTTAAATTAACAAAATGGAGTGGAGTCTCAGAAATAGTTGATTAATTAAGGTAAACTATTGTGAATTTCTATTAATTTATTATTATTATTATTATTGCTTTTTTTTGGAGGAGGGGATAGGGCAATTGGGGTTAAGTGACTTGCCCAAGGTCACACAGCTAGTTTTTGTGTTAAGTGTCTGAGGCTGCATTTTAACTCAGGTCCTCCTGACTCCAGAGCCAGTGCTACCACCTAGCCGCCCCTATTTCTATTAACTTTTGAGAAAACATCAGAATATACCCCAGCACTGAGAATGAGAATTAACAAGTCAAGCGGCAGTTAAAAAGAGAGGTTACCACTCTGCCCAGACTATATGTGGGAGGCAACACCTCCTATATTTTGATAAATGCATCAAACACAATGTATGCAATTTTACCATATAGAATCTCCACCTTGTTTTGTGATTCAATTCAAATTAATAGACATTCATTAAGTACTTCCCACATAATAGAGCGCCATACTAGGCACTGAGGGCGTTATACCTAAGAATTGGACTATTGCCATCATGGAAGTTACACTCTAGTATGGATTTAGGAGACAAACACAAATAAATATGGTACAAAAATAATATAAGTTTGTAAGGGTAAACACAATGGTATGTGAAATCCAAGGGAAGAAAGGTCAACACTACCTAAAAATATCAGATAAGGTTGCCTACAGGAAACAGAATATATAAATTTGGATTCAAAGAATGCATAGGTGGGGGCGGCTAGGTGGTGCCAGTGAATAGAGCACCAGCCCTGGAGTCAGGAGGACCTGAGTTCAAATCCAGCCTCAGACACTTGACACACTTACTAGCTGTGTGACTTTGGGCAAGTCACTTAACCCCAATTGCCCTCCAAAACAAACAAACAAACAAACAAAAAAAAAGAATGCATAGGAATCCAAGAGGCAGGAAGTAAGCAGAGGGTATTTTAGGCATATGTTAGAGTATGGGCATGAGCATATGATATGGATAGGCATTGGAAAAGAGCATCGAGGCAGAAATGTTCAGATTATAAATGGAAGATAGCAAGAAATAGAAGTTTATTAGCAGGCGGTGGTGGTAGGTTAGGGCTTAATTTAAAGATGGCTTCCATAGAAAGAGAATATTTGCAAAGAGAATATCACTATAAATCTAACACTGTACTTATAAGCTTTACTTTATGAGATACTTTCCTATTAGTTGATTTTATGTGTTTTTCCTCACTAAATTTGTGTTCCTCATGTTTATGTGAGTGTTTTCCATTTATTTTTTCCATCAAGCTGCCCCAAATTATTTTATAAAACTATTTTACCTTTGAATAATTCATTCCTAATCATTGTAGTGTACAAACATAACCATGAGTAGTTATTTTCTAAGACCAGCTGTTTCTTCTTTTTTTTTCCCTATCTTGTTCTGGTTGAAAATGTTTTTTTTTTTCCTCTAAGAGAATTTAAAAATGATCTTATGTGAGTTTTAGTTGTTTAAATAGAATAAATCCATTCAGATTGTTTTCAGTAGGTTTTGTATTTTTTTTTTAATAAATTAGAAGGGATGAAAGCTTAACAGATCTGTGAATAATGAATTGACTTAAAGAATATACCAAGAAAGTTTAGACAGTCCTGGGGAATTCTCTCTAATGGGATTTAACCAGAAACAATTCCTGTCTCATCTAAACAACTATATCACTTTGTAACATCTTATGGCATTTATAGTATACTCTCTTGTGCTGCAATTATATACAAAGAACCATGAGATATAAATCCAGAGTTGGAAAGGAATATAGAGGTCATTGAGTTCAGCATTCTCATTTTAATAATGAGGAAACTGAGGCCTGGGGAAAATAATTGGCCCATTACAGTTTATACAAGGTATTAAATGACAGAGAACTTTAAGTTTCTCCCCATGCAAAAACTCGCTCCATCCCACATCATTTCCATTGTACTCCACTTCCTTACTTTGTTTCTGATGTGAAAAATACTGCTCTTGTAATCAATCAATGTTTTTGTTGTTCAGTCATGTCCTAGTCTTTGTGACCCCATTTGAGATTTTCTTGGAAAAGATACTGAAGTGGTTCGCCTTTCCTTCTCCAGCTCATTTTACAGATGAGGAAACTGAGGCAATCAGGGTTAAGTGACTTGTCCAGGGTGGCACTTCTAGTAAGTTTCTGAGGCTGCATTTGTAGTCAGAGTTTCCTGACTCCAGGCCTGGAACTCTGTCATCTGCATCACTTATTACCTATCTTGGAATTAGATGAACAGTTCTCTGCCCTAATAATCAAGAGCTTTTTGGATGTGGCCTTTCTAAACCTCAGGTTTTCTTGTTTATTTGTTTTTTTTATGTGTTTGTTTATTTGTTTTTGTCCAGACTGGTGATTTCAGGGGTAGAAACAACTCCAGATAAATAAATTACTTACACCCAGGCAGAAGGTCTTGAAGTGTTATCTGGGGCACTTAGAATTGCACTATTTTATCACAGAGCCTGCATAATCAGTATGAATGAGAGGTCAGACTTAATTCCTTCTGCCTCTTTGGCTATTTCTCTCTCTACTAAAGCAGGCTGCCTCTTTCTTTATCATCCATAAAGAAGGGGGGGAAGGAGGGTGTGGTGGATACAGTACTTTCCTAACAAGGTAGCTGTGAGAAGATCCCTCTCTCAATCTTAAACTGCCTTGTAAAAGTGAATAATTGCTACCAGTTTTTAAGCTCTTGGTGGGAAAAGACTGAGTTTTGTTCTCTCTGTTCCCTCTATAGCATGTACACAGTATCAAGAAAAATTTGTCCAACAACGGAGTGGATGGAGGCAACCTAAGTAGCAACAGCAAGATAATCTGAGTCAATAGAGTTGGGTTGAAAGGATTGCTGTGCCTCCTAGTTATCCTGGCTGAATCACTTAGTTTCTCTGGTCTTCAGGTTTCTCAGCTGTAAAATGAAGGACTTTTATTACATAAGTTCTAAGGTTTCACTGAGGTTTAAGTCCTTGCAAGAATTTACGAATACTGGGCATTTGAGTATGGTATTTGAATACCACACATCATGGTATTCAGGGGGCAGCAGTTATATTAGCTTACCCTGAACCTTCCCACCCCGTCCCTTTCTCATTCCCTTTGCCAGCCTTTATCCCAGTTAGGAGCCTCAGCAACGAAAGCTGAATGTGAAGAAACTGGAGTCATTTCTAATCTTCTAGAAAGAAAGGGGAAGATTCACAAAGTGGTACGTGAGGTCTCCCCTCAGGTCTGTGGATGTGCCTTCTGTATGTTGATGTGACCAGCACCACTGATTGTGGCTTATTCCTTTACAATGCCTTTTGGCTGCCACCTTGGGCCCTTCTCCAGCATCCTCATCTTTGTGTAACGTTTCAAAACCATATCTCTCTGTAGTACTAAGGAAATTGGACTCCCATTTAATTTTTTTTTTCTGAGAGAGGAAGACATCAATTCCAATTTCATTATTCTTACACATTTAGGTTTTGAATAAAAAACAAAAAAAAATAATCAAAACTAAATGCTAACGAGGCTCATCCTGAGGCTGAGAAAGTCTTCATAGGGAGATCTGTCTGTATCTATCTGTCTCTGTCTAGTCGTGCCGCTTCCCCATACTCAGCTACTAAAACTGGCCCTCTGCCTATATTGATTACTAAGATCTATAACCCCTGTGACAATAGGAAGAATTCTGATTAACTTAGGCTATGATCAAGCAAAAACAAAATTCACTGTTTCCCTGACTGTTAATATTGATAAAATAAAGATAAAAATGATTACATTGTCCTTTGAAGACACAGAAATACTTTCTATGAAGGGGCCTGGCATTCCTTAGATAAAGGTTAGGGAACGTAGTATACATAGTATAAGACCTTTCCCCCCATTCCTCATGAAATCAGATGCATCTCTGTTCATATAGAATTTTGGTCAGAATGGAAGGAAGGAAAGAAGGAAGGAAGGAAGGAAGGAAGGAGGGAAGGAAGGAAGGGAGGGAGGAAGGGAAGGAAGGAAGGAAGGAAGGCAGGGAGGAAGGGAAGGAAGGAAGGAGGGAAGGAGGGAACGAAGGAGGGAAGGAAGAAGGGAAGGAAGGAAGGAAGACAAGAAAGAAGGAAGGAAGAAAAACAAAGAAAATTACTCCTAAGGGGAAATAAGAATGCTTTCAGAATCATTAGAGCTTTAAACTACGGAGTTTACAAACAGTTCTGCAGGGTACCTCTAAGCAGTTTTGGACAAGTTGTCTGTTAGAAGAACTCAACTCCAGTGGTTTTTATCTCCCTAGTCTGCCTTCAGGCCTTAAGGGTTCATTTCTCCCCAGCAAGCTACAAAGGAGAAAATCACAAATGTACTAGGTTTCTGAGCCAAAGCATTGTGTGACCAATTCAATTTAAGGATACGCTCAGTCAGGGGACTTAAGTAGCAGCAGCAGCTAAATATAGCCAGGAGAATAAAGACTGTTATCCATTAAAATAACAGACTCTCAATAGCAAAGAAAGCCAGCGTTCTGTGTACTTGGGGTGTTTAATTTCACAAAATTTCGGAAATGGCTCAAACAATGTTTAACCGTCCCAGGTCGCTAGAGACACAGGGGAAGTGAAATTTTTTCACTCTTATCAACGGTGGGTACTTAAATTCAAGCACTATAATTTGTGGAAATTTATATGAGGCCATGAGACATTAGCAGTAATAACCATAATAGGGTGTGGAATATCCTGTCCCAGAGACTTTTAAAAACTATTTTATGAAATTGCCTAGGAAGATTTTGGTACAGTATTGCCTATATGTTGAAGCATGAATATCATCATCATCATTGCCACAAGTTATATGTCTGTACCTCAATTATGATTAGAAATATTCCCAATATATCAATTATTATTAGGGATATAAAATATATTCTTATAATTGTCATAATTCATAGAGTGCTGAGCTTGCAGTCACGAAGACTCATCTTTCTGAGTTTAAATCTGGTCTCAGATACTTACTAGCTGTGGGACCCACAAATGGGAAGTCACTTAACCCTGTTTGCCTCAGTTTCCTCATCTGAAAAATGAGCTGGAGAAGGAAATGGCAAACTACTCCAGTATTTGTGCCAAGAAAACACAAATGAAAAACAGCTAAACAAAAGCAATAGATATTCCTTATATGTATATATATATATATATATGTATATATATATGTGTGTGTATATATATTCCTACATATATAATAATTATTATAAATCTATATATTAATTTCTAATAACTATATATGTATATATATCTGTGTGTATATATACACACACACACACACACACACACACACTCTTAGCACATAGTAGAAAATAAATCCTTACTGACTAATTCTATTGAGAGTATACATATATGTATATATATATATATATACACATGAATATTAATATATATGCCATTATATATACTTTATGTACATTATCCCAACTCTGAAACTCATAGAAATATATACACTCCACTGATTCTGCAACTTCATCAAAGAGGGCATCCCTTCTAATAATGCAGACCATAAATCATTCCTTCCTACCTGTCCTGTCTAACCCTCATCTGTTTCCTCCCATATGTTTGCCATAGAAGGTCTACTCTAAGTGCTAAGAGTCTTGCTATATGACACACCCACTGTTTTTTCCCCCCACTCATATGTACTCTTTGATGACTTCCTTCCTGCTGCCTCTCATGGTTCCTTGTTTATAATGTACTGCAGCCTGTTCATGCCAAACATGCTCCTCTCCCTTGTCTTCGGAGTGATCCTTAATTTCAGTTTTATAGAGACTATAGTGTTTTATGGCTCACAGTCTTAAAACATCACCAGAAAAATACTGTTGTTTAAAAAGATGGACCTTTGTTTCAGGGAAAAGCCAGAAGTCATAAAAAGAGCTTTGCGATTTCCCAAAGGAAATCCTGCCTCCTCAATTCTGGGCTAAGTCTCTGTCCATTGCATTTGTCTAACATTTGAATACTGATGAATGAGCTGTATGAGCTGGATGTCTAAATGTGCATCATTGTCTGGAAAATAATAATTATTCATTCACTTTTTTTCCTCTCTATGACTAACCATGCTGAATTCACTTAGAAGGTTTTAAAATATTTAAGGGCCCAATGCAGTTGGCCTAATACAATCTAAAAGGAGGAATAGAATCAGTCTTATCTATATGGACCTATAGATATATTACTTAAGTATCTTTTCATTTAATCCACAAAATAACTTCAAAAGGTAGGTATTGTACTTCCATTTTGCAAGTAAGGAAAAATCGGGTGCAAAGAGGTTAAGTCACTAGCCTGTGATAATACACCTACAATTCAGAAATGGGATTCAGAGGTTGATCCAGAGATAGAACATCAGACCTGGAATCAGAAAGACCTGAGTGAAAATCCAGCCTCAGACACTTGTTAGCTGTGTGACCCTGGGCAAGTCTCTTAACCACTGTCTGCCTCAGTTTCCACAACTGTTAAATGGGAATTTTAGCACCTACCTTTCAGGGTTGTTATGCTAATCAAATTAAATGATATTTGTAAAACACTTAGCAGAATGCACTTAATAGATACTTGTTTCCTTCCTTCCTTCTTCCATTTCAAACTAAGAGTCTCTCCAAAGTTCAGTTTTAAGTAAACAATACTTTTAGAACACCACTGAATTTCTCGTGAGGTGACTTAGAGGCCTAGGATTGTGGGGGACAATAACCAAGTATTCACATTCACATTCACAAGATGCAGTCATTAACATAGATTCTATAATGACACATTTTCAAAACAGCTTGAATGGTTTAAAAATTATTTTTTGATTAATGAAAAGAAAATTGTCCTGTACTGATAGCATTACTTGCTCTAAAATTAAAAAAGAAATAATTTTCTCCCATTCCTACACTGTGAAAAGGCCATATCTTTGCTAGATCTGTGTACATTGTCTACTGCCGTTTTAGATAAGGCTCAAGTTTTCCAGTAGCTCTGTATTGCTTGGCCCAGAACATTCTTTCTAACTTTCCTTAGGGCTTTGTCTACAAAAAAAAAAAATCAGGGAGGGTATAACAATTAGGACAAACTTGACTCACACCCTTCCTTATCTTTAAAGCCTTAAATAAAAGCCCTTATCTTTGACATCCCAGAGGGGTGGGGACATAATACCCCAATAGAGTCTGCTCACAGTTAATCTTGTAGCCTTTCCTTTGTCCACTTTCCCTTAGTACTACAGAAACTGAAGGTTCTGAAATGTTGCAAAGAAGAAAATTCAGTCTTTATTTAAGGCATTCTGGAATTTTTGAATGCTGGAGGAGGCAGGAATCTGAGAGATTACTTAGAGCAGAATGAATATCCATGGGCACCAATTTATTTGTTCTATAAACATCGGCTGAGCATCTTGCAGATCTGTCCTAAACACTCAGTCAATAATCCTTGGGTTTTCCCTTACTAACAGATAAATCCATAAAGAAGTGAGCTCAAATCACATGACATCATCTCTGGTCAATGACATTGTCATTCTTCTAGTCAGCTGGGTTTGAAAATTGAGTCAATTTTTACTTATGCTATTCTCTTACATCATAATCAAATAACCCATCAAATCCCAACAATTTTGCCTTTATAATAAATGACCCCTTTGGGCCCATCCCTTTCCATTCTAGTGAAGGACATTTATCATCTCACATTTGAAATATATCAATGATCTCTTCAATCTTACCTCCTGATTTCTAGTTTTTCTACTCCTCTGTATTCCATTTTTATAGATGATTATCAGATTCATTTTTTAAGCATTATTTTCATCAACTACACCAGGATTTTAGATCTACAGAGGATATCAGAGATCAAATACTCTACAGCTTTGTTAGAAGAAAAAGAAAACCGGTTAAAAAAACTGACAATCAATAAGCATTTATTCAGTACTCATTCCTTAGCAGGAAAAGTGTTTAATGCTGGAGATAAAAAGAAAGACAAAAGAACCCAAATCAGTTCTTAAACTCAAGCAGCTTACATTTTAATGAGGAAGACATCATGTAAATTATTAGGCATAAGCAAGATACAAATCATGGGTGAGTCAGTTGGAGCAGTGTGGTACTAGAATCAACTACTCCTTGAGACAACTATCCACTGTTCTTTACATTATTAGATGCATTTGATCTGGGGAGTCAAGGTCTCTGATGGTAGGGTCATTGGGTTACTGCTGTGATATAACTACACAATGGGAAACTGCTGCTCTCATACTTGTCCACCATCTTCTCTTGGCAAAGAAGAAAGACATCTAATCAATGAATTCACACTAAGTTGTTGGTGTTTAATGTGTCATCTTCCCAGGTTTTTTCATATCTTTGGTTACATCTCTGATAACAGCAGGGTTTAATTCCAAAGAATGAATTTCTCATGATAGAATTTCCAGTCAATCATGCAGTCTAAGAAAGTAGGGGCCAGGTTGGAGAGTCTCCTTTGATTCTCTAAAAATCATACTGTAAATAGCCCGACAAGTTGGCTAGGCCTGTGACCAAGCCTGCTGCTGATGGTCACATATAAAGTATTTGCAGCAGGACTGGCTGAGTGAGGGTGGGTATAGTATATGAAAGTGAAAACTGTCTGGTTATAGGATCCTAGATGTGAAGAATGAAAGGAGCCTGGAAATCAACTAACCAACCAGTTCATTCATTTCACAGATAAGAAAACACAGGCCTAGATTAGAGAAGTGACTTGTTATCATAGAGGCAGAAGGTCCTCCATTCATTGCCTAGACCTTCATTGCTGGATTGGCAAAAGTTGAATGAGGAATAAAAGGGATCAGTCTGCAATTTGAGGCACAGTAAGAAAGAACTGCCTGCTTCATGACTTGACACCCATATCTATTTTGGTATCTTGTCTATCAAGCTCGCCAGGTCATAATTCTAAAACATAATATTTACAATGCTGTAAGTTGTCTGAATCTCAAAAATAAATGAAGAGAAAAGGAAACTTGGCATAGAATCAAGAAAAATAAAATGGTTCTCACACCCACCCTTCAAAGTAATTTTTAGAATGCTTCCCTCTTTCCCTTCCCCCCACATAAAGGGGCCCTTTTCTGTTGAGAAACAGAATATGCTGAATCAAGAGCAAATTTGGGATAGCTATGGTCTGGTCTAAATGAATGCCTGCCATTTTGAATGGCTTAATGTTTATCCTGGGCACCCTGGATATCTTTGAGTTTTCTAGACAATTATGGAATAGATCCTCAGATTTCAGTATAGAAATAGTCCTGAGGCAAATCTACATAAGGTGTAGAAAGCACTTTTTAAACCTTAAAACTACATAAATTCAATGATGATGAATAATAAATAATAAATTATTACAATTGTAGAAAATCAATATTTTGCTGTTGTTACTACTGTAGCTCAAGAATATTATCAGTCCAGTTTCGAGGCCTTCTTGAAGAGTATTTATTGTATTAGAGTCCTGATGATTCCTCTAGATCAGCGGTTCTCAATCTGTGGGTTGCGACCCATTTGGGGGTCAAATGACCCTTTCACAGGGGTCACAGGGGTTGCCTAAGACCATTGGAAAACACATATTTCTGATGGTCTTAGGAACCAAGACACGGCTCCTCCATCCATCTCCAGGCTGGTCCACCCACATGCAGATACGCCCACATACAAGTATTAAAGGGTCATGGCATTAGGAAGGTTGAGAACCATTGCTCTAGATTATCTCTATAAGCGTTTTTTTTTTTTGTCCCCTACACTAGAACATCTGGGAGTATAGCCCTGAGCTAGGGAATCTGTGCATCTATGGAAGGATCATGGCATTTCTTACTCCATCTCCCCTCCCCCACTCCTTTTGGAAAGTAGATCTTGTCTGTGTTGCAATCTGCAGTGGCTTGACACCTTCCCAGTGACACATGTGACTGGCTACCACAAAACAAGTCCCTCTATGCTCTGAAGGGAGGAATTTCCTGGTGTTAAAAGTATGTGCCTTTGTAAAAATTAGTATTAGAAATATCCCTGGTTGCCACCCTTAAGTGTGTCATACCTGAAGCACCATCTGTTTTGCTTGCTCTTTCATCTCTGTTGAGTTCTTGATGAGTGTAATGTTAATGGGATTTAAGATCTTTCCTGCTCATTAATAGGCCTCATGTGGAGCCCATTAAGGGAAGCTTGCTTAGGGGAGGGTTGCTTGTAGGAAGGCTTTCACACTTTTTGCTAATTTCTAATTAGGCACTGAGTCAGAAGGGTTATGATGCCTTCTGGCTCTGAGAAGTTTATATATACTCTGAGTTGGTATTTTGCTTTGGGGGCTTGCTCATGAGAAGGATCTTGTGATTCTCTCATGGAGATTCTGAGTGGATGTATGTTCAGAGCTCCCCAACTGTTCAGATGTAAAGGCTCTCTTGATCCAGGGATGTATGTAAAGTATATAGTTGATTGAGGCAGTCAGAGCCCTGTCTGTTGGTCTTTATTTCTCTGCTTATATTTTCTCTGAAGTTCAGGGTGCTGACTTTCCCCCTGAACTAATGAATGTAATTTAAAAAGATTGTTGATCCCTTAAACAGTTATCTTTCCTAGTAAAGCATATCTAAGAACCTGTGTTAGCAACCATCCTGGGTATGCCAGTGTGCTTGTTGTTACACAGAGAACCAGAGAAATGTTGGTGATTTATCTGGTAAATCATTCCTCTGACCCTGAGAACCCAGACCTTCTCTGTCCTATACTGATCCAACCATGCATGGGCAATGTATCACAAAGATCCATTCTGTACCTCAACAATATCCTAGGCCTTCATGGCCCCTAGTACTTAGACTACCTTGTGAAATAGCAAAAAGGATTAAACAGCTAGAAATTTTCAGTGACTTTACTTCTCCTAGACACAGTTGTAATGTTGACCTTCTCCACTATGGTTGATGTGATCTGGTAAAGAGAGGACCCCGGTTCACATTGTGACTCTGACATTTACCACATGTGTGGTCTTGGGCAATTTAGTTGCCTTGTAGACCTCAGTTTCCTCATCTTTAAACTGAATGGGTTCAGGTAGATCAGAGGTATCAAACTCTAAGTCTGGCAGTGCATAAACCAGATTGAAATGTAGTTGGGAAATATTTAAGAAAATAAATGAACATATGGTACAACATGAATAATGTTAATTTGGGGTTTTCTAAGTTAATATAGGCAGATTGGTGGTACAGTGGATAGAGTGCTGGGATTAAGGAAGACTCACTTTCACAATTTCAAATCTGGTCTCAGACGTGCACTAGCTACGTACCTCTGGGCAAGTCACTTAACCCTGTTTGCCTCAGTTCTTCATCTGTAAAATTAACTGGAGAAGAAAATAGTGTGCCATCCAGTATCTTTGCCAAGAAAACCCCAAATAGGGTCAGGAAGAGTCAGACACAACTGATCAGTGACTTAAACAACAACAAAGTCAATATGCAGGGGGTAGCAGGGATCCCTTGCTATCTGAATTGATACACTCCTCTAGACAACTTCTCGGGTCCATCCTGACTAAATCTACAACACGATGATCTAAGCACTTATCTTTCTACAGAAGTGAGATACCAGATTGTTAGCACAATTAAGATACCTGCCCAGGGAAGCACATGAACTTGGGCTACTACTAAAGGTGTGTGCTAGGCCTTTCCTTGATCTCTGTTACCTACAACCCCAGGCTGTCAAAACTTCTCTATTTCTCACTGCTTTGAGGTGGGACAGAGGGACCCAGAAGAAAGAAAGAAAGTATGCTTATTAATTAATGAATTAATTAATGATTGCAAAACAAACCTAGAACTGTAACAAGGGTGGGGTGATTCTGGGTGGCCAAACTTAGAGAATAGTAAAGGCACTTACACACCTTCAGCAGATAGAAACAATTGAACTTAGCCCCAACTTAACAAGAAAAAAAAGATTATATAGGAATCTCCTCCATGATTCCAGAGCTCACCTTAATCTAGCCCTGTCCCACATTCCCTCCCTAGGGGCAGCTTCCTCAGTAAGTCTTCCAGTGTCTTCCTGGATATTATATTCTGAGGGCCCAGATTTCTCTCTAAGGTCCTTTCCAACTAAAAAAAAATAATGATAATTTGAGGGCAATTTTTGTACTGTTTGTGTCAACTGCATTCAGCTGCACTTACCCTTGGTTTCAAAATCCCTGGTTATGGCTCTGGAATGTATTTACCATCTTGATGCTTAATAAAAACAACAACATGCCTGTCACTTCTTGGGCACTACACAGAATGATGAGCCATATTTGTACACTTTGTAAACATGTGGAATATACTTTTTAAAAAGAAGGTCAATTTCGTTTGTAAACATAACCAAATGCTCTGCTAATTGCCAAGTGCTGGTCAGGAGTCAATGGTAGATGAAACCAAAAAAAAAAAAAAACCCAAAAAGAGGAGGCATCATCATGCACCACTGGAACAAATGTTGTCAAAAACACATTGATTTTGGTAGTATGCTCACAGCCTTCAAATGACTTTCCAAAATGATAATGGAATTAAGCTAAAATTAGAAATAATACAGCAAATTCTCTGTTCTTAATGCAGAATTAACCATTTTACATTAACTAGGATATAAAATGCTGAGCCATGCCACCAAATTCTAATTGTGTCTATTTGACTTGCTAAGGCTTAGTAGGAATTCCATTAACAATTCCAGATGCTCTGGAGGGGTGCTCTGCCTCATCCTTAGTCTTTTTCCACCTCTTAGGGTTGTAGGGACTTAAGAAAGCTTTAAATTGCTAGAAGAACATAAATCCTCACTTCTCAATTGCATGATTATACTTTGTTGTATTAACAAACCTAGATACTTTATCTTGATGTCTTATATAAAAGAAAATTCAACAAAAAATTATGTTTGCACAACCATTAAAGGCAATCCAATTCAACAAATGTGTGTGCTTGGTCAATCTGTTGCTAGGGGAATATAATACAGTAATACCTTTGGGGGGAGGTACCACATTTGAAGATTTCTTGGACAAAACAACAATTTAATAAAATGACAACAAAAGCAAAAACATTATCCTAAAAAGAGAACAGTATTTCAAATCTCCTTTACACAGGTGCATGGCTTGTAAAGGCCAACTATATTCTTTGTGGTGTATAGGAATTTAGTGGATGCTGCATATTTTAAGAAAGTCTTTTCAAACGCATTCTTTTGCATTAATTTTTAAAGAGAAGATTCTTGGCCACATCTTTATTTTTAGAGATCAAGCTATAATTAAGACATTTCTGTCTCTTCTAAGCATTGTGGGTTCTCTGTCAAAGAATCCCGTGAAGAGCAAAGATTTGTTTACATACGTTCTCGTGCTCAGTGGGACTTGAGAGAGCGCCTGGTCAAAATCACATCATTTTAAAGACGAGACCAAGAAGTGGTTCCTCCAAGGTTATATAGGAGATAAGTGGTGGGGTCAAGATTTGAATGTGATTCTCAGACTCCATATAAAGACTCCATCTTTCTCCTCCCTCCCTTCTACCACTACATTACTGACTCAGTTTGTTAAATCAGATTGATTGCATTGATTTTACATGTGAGCTCCTAGTGATTTTTGCAATAATTGCACCTGTTCCTTAAATGAAATCTCTAATTCTAGTTCTCTCTAATTTAATGTTACCCTACATTATTCAAAGATGTGGTGTCACAAATCACATCAGTAAGCATCATATAATAACATGGCACTTTCAGTTTTGCAAATTATTTTACCAAAATTATTTAATTTTCTTATCAAGACAATTTTGGGGAAGTAGGTACTATTATCATTCCTATTTTGAAGATAAGAACACTGAGACAGACAGTGGTTAAGTGACTTACCCAGAGTCACACATCTGACATGTGTCTGAGTCAGGATTTGAACTGGACTCTTTGACTTCAGGTCTCATGACATCTATCTGATATAATATCTTGTACCCACAACTTAAGCATTAGTCAGATATCAACCGCAGGAATAAAATAAAAATCAAATGCAAAATTCAGTTAATGCCCACATTCAAGAAATTCCTTAAGAACAAGAAAACAGAAAGGCAGAGCCCTTTTGGTGATTCTAGTTAAGTCAGGAGTATGTTCTTAATGGACAAGCCTTCATATTTCATCAGAATTTATCTAATTCAATTGTTTTTATAGCCTTAGAAGAATTTAAATATTTACATGATTACAAAGGAGATAATAACATGTAGGATTATGGAATCATACAGATTTGTAGCTTGGAGGGAAAAAAAAGAAAATTCTCAGGTCAAGTTTTACACCAATGTTTTGTTATGGAGTAGAAAGTGACTTTGGATTCTTAAAGGTTACCCTAGTGATACTCAGAGCTCCTCCCTCTCATTCCTATGCTCCCTCAACACACCATGTTGTAACTGCTTTTTATTTTACAAACAGAGACAGTTAAATGAGAAGGCAGATAGAGCATTGGACTTGGAGTCAGGAAGATATGAGTTCAAATGAACTCAGATTTGGATCTGAGTTCAAATCCTGCCTCAGACACTTAGAAATTGTGTGACACTGGGACAAGTCACTAATACTCTCTTAGCCTCGGTTTCTTCATCTGGAAAATAGGGATACTAATAGCACCTACCTCAGAGGGGATTTTAAGGATAAAATTAAATATCATATGCAAAATAATGTGCAAACTTGATAGCACCCTAGGCATTAGGGTAAGGTATAAGAAGTAAGTTCCATATACCATACAGATTAAGCTTATTTTTTAAAATAAATAATAGTGATCCAAGACCATACTGACACTTGTTATTTTCTATAGAAAACCTCAAAACCAAGTTTGTTATTAAGCTTCATACATACATGTATATATATATATACATATATACACATACATATATATGTATATATATATATACATGTGTATGTGTAATAGCATGGAAACATTTAATCAACTCTAAAATTGCATAAGCCATAGTCACCTTCAGCTCTTTCTCTATCACCTTCCATCTTAATGTGTACAATATCTAGCCAATAAAGAAATAAGCACACTTTTATTACTATTCAGAAAGCATTGCTACACAGCATTGAAATACAGAATCAGAATCTCATTTGATAGAATTTTAAAGTCAGGCCAAACACTACCTGAAGTATGAATCCGCTCTATCACATATGGAATTAACTTAAACTGGAAATTACTTAAACATGACTCTCTTCCACATCATACCCAACAAGAGGACCACCTACCTACCTCTGCTTGAAGGCCTCCAATAAAGCAGAACACAGTGTCTTGAGAGGTAGCATCCCACGACATTTTTGGAGAGCTCTAAGTGTGATGAAGTATTTTCCTGATATCAAATTGAAATTTTCCTTTTTGCAGCCTTCATCAACTCCTTCTAACTTAGCCTTCTTGAGCCAAATGAACAAGTCATCTTCTGCTTCCATGGGATAGTCTTTCAAATGGCTGAACTCAGCTAATATACTCCACCCCCAGCACCAAGTCTTCTCTATATCAGTCTATAACATGATTTCGAGAGTTTGATCCTTCTAGTTTTCTTCCTCTGGTCATATTTCATTTTATTTTACACCATTCCCAAAATGTGATATCCAGAACTGAGACGAGACCAATATGGTAGAAGACCTTTGTCAACACCACCCTACAGTGGCACCATCACCACCTTATTCCTGGGAATTACACCTTATTCCTGGGAATTATGGAACCTACTAAAAGGTAGCTGGCCAACCTTTATATGAACATTTCCAGTCACTGGATCCTTACTTCATCAGGAATCATATAATTCCCATTAATAGATATCTACAATTGTTAGAGAATTCTTCCTTAAATTAAACTGGAATCTCCCTCTGGAACTTCCATTCATTGGATCCATATCTAATTTATGGAACAAAGCAATACAAGAAGAAACCAGGGCCACAAGAATGGTTCCACATGCCTATAGCACTTTCTTCAGAACTGTGCTGGGGCACAGGCAGTCCAAATGTTATTATCTCCATTTTGGAGGTGAGAAAATCATCTCAGAAAGGTTGTGACTTGCCTATAGTTAGCAATCAGAGACAGTAACACTTGATTCAGTTAAAGTACATTTTATATTCACTGCTACGCAAAATGCATCTTTTTTTCATTATCCCGATTATGAGGTATCCTCTTATATCTAAGTTTATGAAAAATCTTACATAGTCATTATCTCTTTCTTCTGAAAAATCTACTTTCATTAGCACACCAGCTATGATCTTTTAGCTCTTCTAGAGAAATGGTGATATTGGTAAAGCTAAAGTCATTGGTCAGTTAGCTTCAAATATATATCTTTAGATACCAAGTCTAGCACCTTTCTGATACAGCATGCTGCCAGCTCTAACCTGTGATTCCCGAATTTTGATTTTCAGTAATCTCTGAGAAGAATACAATTAATATAATAGCTTATAGAGTAAAGAGATGTCCACCGTTAAAGGTTGGCTAGCCTGGGAACAGTATCTATAGAAACCTCAGCCTCCTAGCTTGGGCACACAAAAGAGAATGGCCATGTTTATATATCGTTCTCAACTACCAGCAAGGAGTCATCATTTGGCTACAATGAGATCAGGTAAAATGGAGGAAAAGATGGGAAACAGAGATGAGTGAACTAGAGATGCCTTGCTTAGCAGGAACCACCTCAGCAGGCTTTAACAGTGTATTTAAGAGACCCTCCATTCACTAATGGAGTCTAATGGCTAAAATGTACTTGAAACCTACCAGGTGCTAAGTGCTCTGGCTGAGTTTAGATAATGTATTGTACCAGCCATCCAGACCTTACAGATGGAACCATTTATTTCTGATGTCAACTTACAAATTGATTCTGTGAATTATGAGGGGCTAGTGCTGGGCTTTTCAAAATCAGATGTGCTAATTTGGGTCTCTTTATGACCACTTACTCTATTTTAATACAGTTATGCAAATGAGCAGAGGCCCCTGGAAGAAAGCTCCTGGTGCTCCCAAATGCTTTAATCAGAGCTGAAAAAGAGCTGTAAGTGAAATATGCTAGGATGCTATTTGGCAAAGAGTGGTGTTCAGTATAATAGAACAGGGTATCCATTTGGGGCCCTTTCCAAAGGAGATCAGTTTCTGAAGTTCCAAAGGGACCTTATTGTAAAGGTTGCCTCATTAACAAAAGAATCCTATGACCCGAAACTTGAAGGCCCCATTAGTAATTTCTGTTCTTGTTAAGTCATTTCAGATGTGTTCAACTCTTTGTAACCCCATTTGGGGTTTTCTTGACAAAATTACTGGAGTGGTTTGTCATTTCCTTCTCCAGTTCAGCTTATGGATAAGTAAACTGAGGCAAAGAGGGCTAAGTGACTTACCCAGGGTCACACAGCTAGGAAATGTTTGAGGCCAGAGTTGAATTCAGGAAGATGAATCTTCCTAACTTCTGGCCCAGCACTCTATCCACTATACATCATAGCTGCCCTATTAACCTCTACTCAGAGTGAAAGATGGCAAACTGAACACATGCCAGGGAGGGTAGATAGAGGTGATTTATGTCTAGGTACAAGTGGAGGAAGAAAATGATTCCCTATAAGAGATTGGGTAAGATGGGATGAATTTTACCCTTCTAAAACAAAGTTTGGAAAATAGCTTGTGTTTTTCCCAGGGCCAGTCAGGGATCCTTAGGAATATATTTGTACTGAGACAAATCTCAGGCTCAGGAAGTGATGGCAGGTGGTCAGAGAATGAGCTCAAGATTGAAGAGTTAGAACAATTAGGGGCAAGAAAAAATAAGAGAAAGAATATAGTTAAAAGTGACATACTATACAACAAAAGTTAAGATTTAGAAAGGGAAGAGTCAATTCCTGATACATCATTTTAAGAGAAAAAAATGGATTTGATGTGTTTGTTAAGATAAAGAAAAAGCAGGAAAGTTTAGACTGATGCCTTGTTATGCTTACATAGTGGTGGGGTGGCCCATGAAAGACAAACACAAAATAGGATTCCTAGAAATCCATAATAGATTTCTCAAAAATATGTTATTTTCAGTCTCTCTCAATTCAACCTCTGAGGATGTCAGTTTAACCACATTCTAACTTAATTCAATGCAAATTTAGCTCAGCAGTGACTATGTCAACCTTTCAAGGGTGATTGGTAAAAAAGTATATATCACATTCACTTATGCACAAAATAATTTTTTTCTAGCTAGAACTGGTTCAGAACAATAGAAGGAAACTAATATGATAAATCTGATGGGACCCATCTCCAGGTCCCTCTTAGGCAAAGCCTGAGAGACAGCCCCTAAAATCATGATCGGTAAAGTTAATAAAAATCATCAAAAAAATTTAACCAAAGCCACTAGTTCTCATGAATTAATGAGGACATAAAATTGTACCTTTCTATCAAATCTTTAAAAAAAAAAAACCAAAGTATTTGAATATACACTCTAGTTTCAGAAAAATACCCCGTCCATTTATCCTGGAGACTTCCTGCCTGTCTATTCTGTTGATTGATTAGTAGACTGGTTCTGCGTGCACAGCTGCTCTGCCTTTTCACCCAGACCACTTCAGAAGCTAACTTCACTCACCTGACCTGATAGGGATGGAGTTGGTCCTCACCAAAGCAGGTCAGTAAAAAGTGTGAGTCATTTTGCTTCCCCATAGAAACAAGCGTTGGTGATAGGAAAGGACAGATAAAATGTGCTCATATGAAACCTAAAGATAGCCCTCAAACCTACTTTTAAACAATATATTAAACCTCATCTCCACCATACAGAGAGACAAACAGACAGAGAAAGAGAGAGACAGAGACACAGAGAGATATCTGGAAAGATTGGTAGTATATGGAGCAAAACCTGATGTTAATTCTATCTTCTTTCTCTTCCTCTGATTCTGTTCTAGATGAACTAACAAGGAATCAATAAGCATTTATTAAATGCCTGCTGTGTGCCCGGTATTATGGTAGTCATTAGGGATATAAAAGCAAAAAAAAAAAAAATAGTTCTTGCCCTCAAAAAGCTTACATCCTATGATTTGATGAGGAAGATACAATTGTAAGGAAAGTTGAAGCATTTGTACCAAGATCAGATGCAGTATTCCAGTGAAGACAACTGATAAATTAATAAATCTCATGTCTTATTAAAATATCATTTAGAGATCCATTTTGTTTTAGGTATTAAAGCTCTAAGCATCCTAAATTCATGACGTTCATCTTTACTATTTTCAGTTCTAGGGATGGTGTCAAATGGAGTGACATGCAATATAGCATGGAATTATTATAGATGATAAAACAATGTTCCTGGAACCAAACTATCAGAACTGTAAGGACATCCCAGACGACAAAAGCTGTTAGATGTAGAGTAATCACTAGCCATGGGTAACATAGGTTGGTCCTTTCCCAGACGGGGACAGTTTATTCATGCTAAGATTGTTCAAAACCAAGATGACATTACCAAATCCTGGACTGGATCCTGAGACACGATTCTCATTTTCATCTCTAGTCTCCTTTCTCTGCCTCTTTCCTAGTCCCTAATTTGAACTTTGGATAACAAGCCTGCCTGGCATATTCTTGGATTTACTTCTGCCTGTGACCTTGTATCCTAGGTGAATCTTTGGACACTGATGCCAGTCTATATAATTGGAACCTATGTCTGTTTCTGCCCTCCTCTTTGATATGGATCCCCTTGGATGCTGTTTCCAGCTTGCTTATCATGAACTTCTCTACCTTGCCTATTTTCTTTCCTGTGGCCAGGTACCCCAGATACTAACCCCTCCAGTGCCTTCTGGAGTCAGGGTTCAAGTGTTACTTTCTAAATCAATCATCTCACTGTAGGTGACCTCTTACATATATATTTCTTTGGTCACCATAAACCAATGATCTGTCTCACAGTAGCCCCCATCTTAGCTTTTCCTGTACTACTTTGTCCTACTATCACTTCACCATTAGGATCTTTCCACAAAATCATATTAATTTATCATGCTAGTTGACATGTTTGTGTTTGCTTTCTTGGGTTGCACCTAATCACCCTCAAGTTGAGACAAATAAATATTTTTAATGAAGTATGTTTGAGATATTGCATTGCTCAATGATTACAGCTGAGGTATGTCTCTAATATAGCTAATTTGTTTCAATGATCAGCAAATTGGTATATTACCTATATTGACATTTCCATCCCCAACTTAAACATTTTTGATGATACTGGTAACTCTTTCCATTACACACTGTTAGAACACAAAAATATATTTCAATCCTAAAATAAGGTTTAAAAACTAATGTTACTAAGTTCATCAAATTCTTAGAAACTGAAAACCTCAGAGCTGGGACATATGACATCCTACAGCTCAAGCTTCCATCCAAAGCAGACAGTCTTTGAATTGCATCTCTGACAGATACCCTAGGAGAGGTGAGGTGAACACTTCTAATGATAGGGAATGGAATCACCTCATGGAGCAACCCACTCAATCATGATACAATACTAACAGGAAGTTATTCCTCATGTTAACCTGAAATTTTCCAATTCTCAGTTTCTATCCAGCATATAATGTTTGTCATATGGAGTGATACAGTGTAAATCTATTTTCTCTTCTACTGTATGTGACAGACAACCCTTTATATACATATTTGAAGACAGACATTTCATCTCTTCTTAAGATTCCCTTCTCAGAGCTAAATGCCCCCATCTTCTTTAACTATTCCTTAGTATTTCATCCCTCCCCCATCCCTTACCATCCTGCTTATCATCCCTTCAACATACTCTGGTTTGACAATATCACTATTAAATTGTGGTATCCAGAAATGATACCATATTCCCAGATGGGCTCTCACCAGAAGAGAACATAATGGAACTGAGTGAAATGGGCACCATTTCTATTAGCACAGTTTAAATGTATGCTTGCTTTTTCAGCACTGCTGGCTCCTATTAAGTCTGTGGTCAAGTAAAACCACCAGATATTTTTTCACATGAACTGCTGCCAAGCCAGGTCTCCCCTATCCTTTATTTGTGTAGATTTTTTTTAATGGGAATTTATATTTAACTTTTAGAAATTCATTTTGCTGGTTTTGACCCAGAATTTTAGAGTTGAAAAGATTTCAGATATTGATTCTGTTATCTTACTAACTTATTTCTTACATCTATGTTATTACCCAGAAATTAATAAGCATACCTCCAGTCATTGTTTAACATGTGGAAATGGCTACTTCTGAAGGCATAGCTCTAGCCCATTCCACCTACCCCAAAAATGATTGACCTTAAACAATAAGTCAATTTATTGATAGAGTTATATATGAATTATATAGTTATTGTATGTGTGTGTACATATATATGTATATATGTGTGTGTGTGTGTGTGTATATATATATATGTGTATGTGTGTGTGTATACATATGTGTGTGTATGTGTGTGTGTATATGTGTGTGTGTATATGTGTGTGTGTGTATATACGTGTGTGTGTATGTATATATATGTGTGTGTGTGTATATATATATATATATATATACATACATATATATATATATATATAATTTTCTCTACTAGGCAATAAATCCTTTGAGAATATAAACTGTATATTTAATTGGTACAATGAATAAAGACAGGACTTATTATCAGGAAAATCAGAGTTTGAATTCTGTCTCTGACACTGGCTGTGTGACCCTAAAGAAGTTTCTTAGTTTCCTATCTGTCAAATGGGGATAACACCTGCCTACCTGAGTATACAATGAGTTATATGTTAACATATGCAAATTATCTGTGTACTCTCCATAGTTCATAGGAGAATGCATTGGACAATTAGATATTCGACAGATAGTTGTTGGCTTGAATCTATCTGAGTGTTAATATCATCAAGGCTCTATTCCACCAACATATCCAAAAGTGTAACAAAGGACACTCTGTCCAATCCTCCGCTAACCTCAAGATAACCTTTGTCTCCCTTCTGTTGTCTATCACCCTCATTATTCTATAAAAAAAGAAAAGTAATTACTTTCATTTCACTTCCGTCAACATATTAAAACACGTATTTTTTATAATTTACTTTGTAGGCCCTGGCTATATTGATAAGAGTTTTAAAGATGCAGACCTTGCTCTCAAGAATCCTACAGTTTAGCATTTCAAGAAAGAAAAGTATACAAATAACTGTAATTCAAGAGAAAATGTGATGAACATAAAGGAGAGTTAAGGAATACTATGAAAACTACTTTTGGCAGGAAACTGGTTAAGAGAGAAGAAGTAAGAGGAGGCTTGATAATAGAGACGAGTTAGAAAGAAGAGAAATATGTCCAAAAATAGAGTTGAGAGTCCATTCTGAGCATGGGGAACAGTCTGAGCAAAGAAAAGGAATGGGAAAAGAGTTTGAAAATAATGGAGCCTGGAGAATAGTTCAGTTGGCCAAATCATAGTCTATAAAAAAGGAAATAGTGTAATAAAAGGTTTGAAAGGCAAGTTGGAACCAAATTATGCAAGATCTTAAGTTCTAGGATTGGGGTTTATACTTTATTCCATAAGCAATAAGGAACGCCTGAAGATTGTCAAATGGAGAAGTAAAATAAATCAAAAGAGTGCATTAATAAAAATCAATGGGTAGCAGTATGAAGACTATAATGGAAGATGATAGACTGGAGGTGAGAAAGCCAGTTAGGAGGTTATTAAAATAGTTTAAGCAAAGAGGGAAATTAAGACCTGCATGAACAAAGATGCAATGGAAAAGGAAAGAATGGGGGGTAAAGAAATTGAATCAACAGACCTTAATAGATAAAATAGACAAAGAACATAGGATGATACTGAGTTTTTGTGACCTGGATAAGTTTGGCATAGCTTCCTTTTTTTTTTTTTCCTTTTTGGAGGGGGGAAGGTAGGGCAATTGGGGTTAAGTGACTTGCCCAAGGTCACATGGCTAGTTTTGTGTTAAATGTCTGAGGCTGGATTTGAACTCAGGTCCCCCTGACTCCAGAGACAGTGCTGTATTCACTGTGCCACCTAGCCACCCCGGCATAGCTTTCTTTTTAATAAATACATGTAGGCTGTTTATCATCATTACACATTTTTAAAAATCAAATGCTCACAAGCCCTCTTTTTAATAATTGGCTATTTTTCCAGTGACCACTCACAAACTGGTTTGCAGTCTCCCTCTTTTCTGAAAAGTGAAGCACCAATCATTGCCAGTTATCTGACACTGTTCTTCTTCTCTAAGATGTCCCACAGATATGGTTAATATGGCTATAGCCCAATCCCAAATGAATGATAGCAGCCATTATTTAAGTAAACAAGCAATTTGCTCAAGAACAGATTGCAAACCTGCTAGTTTGTTAATTGTTGACTAGAATGAGTTCAATAATTGCTTTTTTTTGGGGGGGGGGACACATAGTCTAAGTCAATATATCCTGTAACTTCTTTCCAGCCTTATTCATCAGTATTTCTATGATGTGGCAGGTTGCTATAATATGGTATTAAAAAATGACTATGTAGTTGTGGGTTTATCTAGGCTCTAGCTCTCTTCTTTTGTATTATGGCAGCGTGCCATCTGGGCCAATTCATTGTTCATTAGCACCGTTACCAGTGGGTGTGCCAGACGTGAAATTCAAACAAGTCAATTTGGTTACTTATTAAGCAGCTCTTGCAAAGGTTGGGGAGTATAAGAGGTTGAAACTGGTGGCTAGAGTGGATTTGTGGCTATGAATTATCCCTGCCCCACTTTGAATTTATTCCTCTTCTTACTTGAGAGTAGGGCATGTTAGGAAGCAACCTTAATTTGCATTTCTGCTTTGGAAAAGGTATGAACAGAAAATCAATAGAGATTGAAGTTCAGGCTGGCCTTTGAGTTTATTTCCAATCTTTTATTCTTCCTGTCTAATTTTCAAATGGAATGAGGACTGAGAAAATGGAGAGGTTAAGGTGGTGAGGACATACTATTATGAGGAACAACTGAATATTAAGAAAACATGACTGGAAGAGATGTAAGGTTAGAAAAAAAAATTGCAAAGCATATCACATAGTCTTTGAGGCATCTTGCTTTCAGAAATTTGGTGAAATGGAAATTAAGGTCAACTTACCTCTGCTCCCAGCCTGACTGGGGGAATGTGCTATATATGTAGTACAGGGATCATCTTCACAACATCCCAAATAACCTGCTTAGGACTGAAGGTTCATATATTTTTCCATTACATAGTATCAAGGCATAAGCAGGAAGGAACATTAGAGATAGATTTCAGATTCCTTATCTCTTTATTTCCATGTTATGTTGCATCTTACTGAGTCTGTGCTTTCTTCTTCCTTCACTCATGGAGTCAATAAGCATTTATCATTTATCAAGTGATAACTCTATGGCCAGCACTAGGAATATGAATAAAAGCAGACACAAAGGCAGCTCCCGCTCTCAAGGAACTTACATTCTAATGAGAGAAAATCATACTTATAAAAGGAGCTGGGGCATAGTGGAGAAAGAGGTCAGAGGCGAAAAGATTGGATCTCAGTCTTCTGACTCTGATGTCAGCTTTATCCACTAAAACATGCTATATTTCATATAAATGTAAGCATATGAGCAGGTGATATGTGTGTGTTGTTATCATATATATGCTCATATATAATATATACATACATGCAAATTGGGTACATTAATAAAGAAATGATTAAAATTAACATTGTGCTAATACATATGCATCTGTGCTCAAGCAAAGTCTCTTAGCACAGTCACTGTTGACACTATTCTCTGAACACGCTTTCTTTGGCTTACAAGCTCTAAGCATGTGACATCAGAAGGTCTGATATTGCCATGGCAGCAGTCCCATAGCAAGACAACACAGCCTTAGAACATAAAACTGTCCAGTTTGCAGCCCTAGACTAGGCACTCAGAGCTCAAAACAAAATTCCATTTTCATTTCAGCATCAGGATAAAGTTTCTAATCTATTTCTTAATTTCAGAACACCGTTCCCCCTTTTGAGGGCAAAGTAAATCGCTTTTCGGAGGCGCATTTGAGATGAAAAGGTATTTTATAAGAAGATAATACAGGGAGATTATTGGGCTGGCTACCAGAAATCAAGAAATATTTATAATCACATTCAACTGCAGACTTTCATCTATAAATCTAAACAGAAAACTCTAATCCTACAGACTGTAAGCTGATGCCATGCCTATATATGGTCACAGGACTCTTAAAATGAGGGGGAGGGGAAAAACAGATGCTGTGCTGCTTACAATGTGTATATATGTTTTACCACAGGGATCTGTTAACCTCTGCAAAATTTACAAGTAAGGGATCATTAATCAGCTTTACCCAAGCACACGTCATGCTTTCCATTTTAAGAGGCCACAGAACTCCTTCCTCCCCTAGGGGAAGGCTTACTGTTCGTAACACCAAAGTTCTTCCCAGACTTCACAGAAAAGGATGTCGTAGACCACATAAAAGTCTGTTGGATTCCACCTTCAGTGGGTTTGAAAAACTCACCAAACAAAGACAGAAGGTAGGACTTAGTCCTGCCTGAGTTGAAGAGTTGCCCTCTCCCTTCCCTCCCCTATGTCCTCACCCCCACCGCATTCCAATCTTCTGGCCACAGAGGATGTTTCCTATGAGCTTTCTAAATTCTATTTGGATTTTGCAACTTTTTCCATCATTCTGCATGGGGCTTCTGGTCTCTTCCAAATTGAATTTATAAAAATGGGAAACTTGTCAAAATTTAAAATAAATAAATAAATAAATTACCACCTTTCCCTTAGTTCCCACATAATTGTTTATAAGATACATTTAAAAAATGTTTCATTCATCTCCCATGTGTAACAGTGGAAAAGTCATTATCTCTGCTTTGGCTTTTAATATATGTAGGGAAGGTAAATTGCCTCAGACACTGGCCAGGGACCTCTTGGAGGAGGGAATGGGTATGGGGAAAATGACTGGGGGGAAAAATGGGATTCATGCAGGTTACCACCCTATTATGGCATGGTCATTGGGCATGGAGGTTTGACCAGCATCAAGGTGGGAAGATCAATCTATATTTCACCAACTTTAAATTGTGCAATAAAGATGAGAGAACCTTTTTGTTTTATAAGATCTTCGAGTTCCTTGGCAATAGGTTCATTATTTGGTTTTTTGGACTATAAGGCTGTCTCTTCATATGCTGGCTCTTATTCGATCTTAAGCTGTTAAAATGGTAAGGGTGAGATTATAACTATACAAATGTCATGAAAAATTGAAGTTGACTCTGACCCATTTCTGAGACAGTGAAAGACAACATGGAATGGTGAAAAAAGCACTAAGATTTGGGGTCAGAAAACTGGGATTAGTAATGAGCCTTTGGACAGGTCACTTTTCTGAATCTCAGTTTTCACCTCTTTATAATGGGGATGATATTTATACAGCACACAAACTTCATATGATTGAGATAAAATGATGTAACATATGTAAGGTACTAAAAGTTCTATATGAATGTCAACTTCATTGAGTTTCATTGTTTTGTGTATGTATTTTCTTCCTGAAGTCCGCTTATAATTGTATCATTTTCATCAATAAGCCGATTACCCTGTAACATAAACCACTATTATTATAGCTTCAATGAAGTTTCAGTGTCTATTTTAAAACCCCCTGAAGAGTTAAATTTTTAAGAAAATTGAGGAAATAACAAAAGTTTAATTTTTGGGAGGGGGGCAGGATTTGGATCATTGATATTTGAGTGAGATCTCCACTTGTTGCTTCCATCCTCATCTCTGCCTTCTGCTTCCATAGGTCTCTTAAAGCCTCAGTTAAATCCTACCTTCTATTCCATCTTCTACAGGAAGTCTCTCCTGATACACATACCTTCTGTAAATTAGCTACAATTTTCCTGTATGTGACTTGTTTGTACCTAGTTGAACATGTCTCCTTGAGACTGTGAGCTTCTTGAGAGTAGGGAACTGACTATGGCACTTTTCCTCTCATAGAATGGGTTAAGCCTTGTAAAAATAACCACTCTTTGTATCCCTAGAACTTAGTACAATGCCTGATACATAATAGGTGCTTAATGCATACATACATACATACATATATATATATCTTTATATATATATATATATACATATATTATAAATATATTTACTAAGTGAGTGATTGAGTGGGTTATTACCTAAACATAGAGACATTATTCATCATTGGAAAGCAGATAGTAGAATCAGTAAAAGCAGCCACCAAGTGAAGGCCTCAAAAAGAGTTAGCTATTTGGGCACCTAGACTCACTTCAGTTAAAAGGTCTGACATGTTCAGCACCAATGTATTTGTACCATATTAGAGCCTTGACACTTCACCAAAAGACTACTAGCCTCACCCAGATCAGGTCACAGTGGGATAAGGTCTAGGAATGAGTAGAGAGGTTCTAAGTCTGATCCTACTGTATACTAGATGTGAATATGAGTCATTTAGCTTTTCTAACCCTCAGATTTCTCATCTACAAAATGAAGGTGGGGGTGGGGGACTAATTAGTCAGATCCTTTCCAACTCTTAAGATAACTTGTTTAATTGAGCTAAATTTGTCCTATCAGAATGCCTTTCAACTAGGCTCCTTGAATTGTTTAAATTAAAATAAATAAATGTGAACAAAAATATTGCCTTTGCATACTATATTCAGTTAGGTGCTATCTTAAGAAGACCTGAATTTAAATCCTTTCACACACTGTTATTAACTGTTGGATCCTGAGTAAGTCATGTATCCTGTCAGTTGCAGTTTCCTCAACTGTAAAATGGAGGCAAATAATTGCACCTTCCAAGGCTGACACACGTAAAACACTTTGAAATCTTACAGCATGGCATAAATTCTAGATGTCTTTAAGATATTTCTGCGGGGGGGGCATCTAGGTGGCACAGTGAATAGAGTACTGGTCCTGGACTCAGGAGGACCTGAGTTCAAATTCGATCTCAGACACTTGACACACTTACTAGCCGTGTGACTTTGGGCAAGTCACTTAACCCCAATTGCCCTCCCAAAAAAAAGCAAAAAAAAAAAAAAACAACTGGAAAAGAAAATGGCAAACCACTCCAGTATCTTCGCCAAGAAAACCCTAAGTGGGATCACGAAGAGTTGGACATGACTGAACAAAATTATCACAACTACCTTATGAAATAGGTAGTATAAGGATTCTCATTACCATTTTACAGATAAAGAAACTGAGTCTCTGAAGTTAAATGACTTGCCTATGACCATGTCTAGTGAATTTCATTGGCAAGATTAGAACCCAAATCTTTCTGTCTCAAAATCAAAGACTCTATGGGGTGGCTAGGTAGAGCAGTGAATAGAGCATGGGCCCTGGAGTCAGGAGTTCAAATGTGACCTCAGACACTTAACACTTACTTGCTGTGTAATCTTGGACAAGTCACTTAACCCCAATTGTTCTGCCTTCCCCCCTCCAAGAAAAAGCAAAAACGAATCCAATACTCTACTACGGCACTTTTCCTCTCATAGAATGGGTTAAGCCTTGTAAAAATAACCACTTTTAAAGGTGTACTAGGCAAGCATTTTCATATTTGAATGGGTCTAATTTCGTACCTCTGAAGGCAGATTTATTTGATACATGGATTCCTTATTTTTCATTATTATTACTGTTATTTACAAGATAGCATTATCAAAAAAAAAAAGAACTTGTTTTTGAGCATTGTCTTTGATGGAGGCACCTATCTCTGGTCCCCTAAGATCAATTTACTCAGGTGAGTAAGAACAGAGCGGTCTTGAAGAAATAATCACCAAAACCCCATCACTGTTTCAAAAAAAACAAAACCTGATGCTGTGTTTGAACCTGATGTTAGTCTCAGCAGGTAAGTGATATTTTAGAAGAATTTAGAGATTCTAGAAATTGTAGCTAGTTAATGAACCAAACCAGAATCAAATAAATCTGCCTTCTAAGTTACGAAATTAGATCTGTGCAAATATGAAGATGTCTGCTTAGGATATATACATACTGAAAAAAGTTGACCCCCAAATATAGGTGCTTTTTTCCAACCTATATTGACTTTTTTTCCCTCTTCTTTGATCCAGCTAGAAGTTTCTAAGCCAATCTAAATTTAGGGGATGATTCTCTAATCAACTCTTAGTTTCCTCTCAATTTTAGGAGATCCCTTGAAGCTTTCTCATGGCCTTGGTTAAATGCTAGCTGGTTGCTTGAATTTTGCCAGTTCCTTTTTTTAAGTGAGATGAATTTTGTTTTTATTTTTTCTTATATTCAGCCTATTTTAAAATACTATAGCTTTTAATTATATGTCAAATTTTAGCTGTGAAAAGAAATTGCAAGGTGAGACCATGCTTTAGTATTAGGGGTTAAAGGGAGATCAGACAATTTAAGCAATTATTTTTCTTTCAATCTCTCTTTTTACAGTATGGCATTATTGCTAGAACTACAGAGCAGCAGCCAGAGCAGATAAAGGAACTACAAGATTTAGGAACTGATACTGCAGCGCTCTCTGGTTTCTCTATTTCAGCACCCTTCTCTCCAAGAGATATTTGAATAGAGACTAGATTTTCCAGAATTCACAAATTGTCCTCGAGATCTGATAAGTACAATAGCCACATGACTCTATCTTTATACCTTTCTTTAACTACAAGGTTAGTAACTTAATCATGATGTTACATGACCTTCATCTATGTCCTTGACAACTGAGAATGTGTCAAAGTGGCCTAAGGTGCTCTAAGGGCTCCTTTCTCAGAGGATCCTGCCCCAGGCTTCCTCCACCCCAATCCCTTAGTTGGAAGGAATCTGCCCCTCCTCAAACAGCTCACAGAATTTTGCTTAGCTCTTACCTTCGCAATTATATCATTTTGATCTACATAATGGTTATTTGTATATTTACACATTCCCACACTGGAAGGAGTGTGGGACCTATTATCAGATGACACTGACACTCACAATGTTACCAGGATCATGCCATTTAACCTTCCTGAGTCTCAGTTTCTTCTTTTATCAAATGAAGATAATAATGTCTGTGATACCTGAATGAAGGAGTTCTGAGAATCAAATGAGATGCATTCACAAATCTTGATCTGTCGTGTAAATATCAGGTGCTATTCATCAATCAATAAGCCTTTGCTAAGTGCTTACTATGAGAGCTATGGACACAAAGAAAGGCAAGGACAGGCCCTACCCTCAGCAAGATCAAGTTCTAAAGGGGAAGACAAGACGCTGGAAGCTTGGTATAGACAAGATGCTAAGAATAAATGGACTATTGCTCTATAAGAAAATGGTGAATATAGGAAGGAAGGAAGCAATTATTAAGCACCTACTGTTAGTGTATGTCAGGCACTGTGCTAAGCACTAAGTACTTTGTAAATATATAATTTGGTCCTTACTGCCTTGGAAGGTGGGTGCTACTATCATCCCCACTTTACAGTTGAAGAAACTAAGGTAGATAGAGATGAAGTGACTTGTCCAGGGTTGAACCTTGGCATCTGAGGTCATATTTGTAAAATTAAAGTCTTCCTGATTTGAGGGGAGCTAGGTAGCACAGTGGATAGAGTGCTGGCCCTGGAGTCTTGAAGAGTCCTCTTCATAAGTTCAAATCTGGCCTCAGATGCTTATGAGCTGTGTGACCCTGGACAAGTCACTTAAGCCTCTTTGCCTCAGTCCCTCATCTATAAAATAAGATGTTTTAGGCAAACCACTCCAGTATCTCTGCCAAGAAAACCCCAAATGAGGTCACAAAGAGTTGGACATGACTGATATGACCAAACAACAACTTCCTGATGCTAGGCCCAAGCACACTATCCACTGTGACATGTAGTTACTTCTAGCTAAACTGGAAAATACAGAATCATATAAGTTACCTCAACGACATATCTAATACCCTGCACCTCTCATTTTCACAGAAGAAATTGCAACCCATGGAATAAATAAATAAATGAAGTCCATGGAAAATAAATGGAAATAGCCCAAGGTAGCTTCCCCTTCCACTCCTGATTTCCCATCCTGTGCTTTTCCACAACATCAGGTTCATCAATGTGAAATATATCTTTCTTTTTATCTCATTAAGTTGTTCTACTCCTGATATCAACCATATCGCACTATTAGTGCTTACTCTCTAGGTCAGTTTTTTGGGGGAAATCAGTTTGTGTCTGTATCCTGAGAGTAAACTCTCACTTACAGAGGATGAACTGGGACGACATACAAAGGAAATCCTGATAAATCCAAAATAACTCCTGATAACAACCTCCATGCCCCCTTTTCCAGAGCTGTCAGCAGATCAGTAAATTTAACTACTGTAAGTTTTGTGTCTTCTCTATCTGCACATAAATGTGTGTGCTCAAGGGCAACAGAAAATGAGAGGAGAAGATTTAACAACTGGAAATCACCTTTATCCGTCCTTCTAGGAAATCAAGAATTGGCTATGAAAAAATTATTGTGCCTTGCCTCAGAAAAATCCCAGTGCACAATAGTCACATGTATCCTACAGAAAGTGTTATTCCTTTTGTGTGTGAATCATGGATGCCTCGGGCAGTCTGGTGAAACCTGAGGTCCCCCTCTCAAAATAATGTATTTAAATGTATCAAATGAAATGCATAGAATTCCAAAGAAAACCAATTAAATGAAAATATGGTCATCAAAATATTTTTAAAAATAAGTTCATAGAATGCACATTAAGAACCGCTGCTTTACTAACAAGCTTACACATATTCATCCTGCCTAGTATCATAAGGAGATCCATAAAGGCACAGAAGGCGATCCTTCATGCCTTTCTTAGATTGTACTCCATCCGTTCTTGAAAAAAGAACTATCCATCTGTAAGTATCAGACCCATTTACTCCAACTGGGAAATGTATTCGACACTGAGGCCTTTTTCCAGCTGCAGATGATGTCTTTGCAAAGCGGAGGTTATTGGGGGGAGGAGAAGAGAGATCTAATTAAAATTGAACTGTGATGCACTTTTAAATGAAAGATTCTCTGTATTTGACATAGGCTGGCAACATGCTCCCTGTGAAACCGTAATTGCTTTATTTTAGTCAAACGCCTATGTTCTAGACAGAGAATGTCCAAAAGAGATTCAAAAAATTACTCCATGGGAAAATAAAGCTAGTTTGTTTCCTGACCAAAGCAGAGAATGAGTTGATGAATCCTGGAGGCTTATATCGCAGGGCACCTTAATTTTTTTTAAAGTAAGATCATTACTTTTTTATTATTTTTATTTATTTATTCATTCATTCATTTATTTCTTTTTTTAGTTTTATTTATTTTATAAATTTATTATTTATTTATTTTAATATTTATTATTACTTTTTTAAAAGTAAGATTATTTTCCCTTACTAATATTAAACTTCTACCATTCCCTGAATGAGATGGCCAGCCAATCAGTTCACCATGGTAACTAGGAAGACCAGCCTAGGTTCTCTTGAGGCACCTCCCACTCCTCTCGTAAGAGAAAATGTTCCAACTAATTTTCTGGAACGTCCTGTATTTAAGATCTTTGAATATCAAGGAAGCCATTCTCTCCCATGTGTTGTAACACATCCTCTTCAACAGCTTAGAGACAGATGCTTGAATAACATTTTTTTTTATTTGTTAGTTAGGTTTGACTGAAGTCGGCATCAATTATTCTACATCGGGGGTAGGGAGTTTGCCAACTGCACTTGTTTAATCCAGCTAAAGAAAAAATGAGGGAAATTATGGCAAGTGATAAGTTCCTAATTCTTTCACCTGAGCCCTTACTAGGACTCCTTATAGTGATCACAATTAATAGAATGTTCAGAGAAATAAGGGACCCCAGAGAGTGTAGTGAGCTACTTAAAGGGGATTTGCACAATTTCTGGATGGCAGATTTCACTCACTGAATTGGCTATCCTGGATCTGGCCCCAGCACAGAGCTGAGGGTTACCAGGTGTCCTACTTCTTTAGGGAGTGTGCTACTTTTAAGCAAATTAGCCTATGTGCCAGCCTCAAAGTAGGACAATAAAAGTGCCATTTTTTTTTCTGTGACACTTCAGGGCCTTTAGACATATGCATAATAATTGTCACGAGAACAATACTGTATAATGTATTTTAAAGAACATTGGTCTACCTGTCAGAAGACCAGGCTCTGGTTCCATAGTGTTCTGTCCTAGTTAGACTAATAATAATAATAACTAGCATTCATAGAGTGCTTTAAGGTTTGTAAAGTACTTTTACAAATATCTCATTTTACCTTCATGTCAAGTGCAGGAAATAGGGGCTGTTATCTTTCTTTTACGGATAGAGAAACTGAGGCAAATTGAGGTTGAATGACTTCCCTAGGCTCAAACAGCTAGTAAATGTCTGAAGAAAGACTTGAGCTCTAGTCTTGCTGACTCCAAGTTCTACATTCTATCCCCTGCCCTACCGTGCCACCTCATTCACATCTGGAGTATTGTGTTCATATTATAGTATTTGGGAAGGGCAACCAGAAGAATGGTTATCTCCCTCAAAACTGAGATATATGAGGATCAATGGAAGGTCTGTTAAGAGGGATTAGATTTATTCTATTTGGTCTTAGAGGGTAGAATGGGGAAGAATAGGTTATAGTTCAAATCCTGCCTATGACACATCATCTGTGTGCCCTTGGGCACATCATGGTCTTCCAATGCCTCATTTTCTTTAGCTGAAAAAAGGGATGATTGGGTTATGTGGTTTGAGCTCTAGATCTGTGATCCAATACAATGGTGAAGAAGCAAATGTAGGTCTGATAGAAGGACATTTTTCTCCACAATCAGAGCTGTCCAAAAAGAATGCCTTGGGGGTGCTCTGATTCCCTTCCCTTGAGATAGAAGTTCAAGGAAAGATGAGATGGATTATTTTCTGGATAGTTTATAGAAGACCTAGCCTTTCAGTTATGATTTGGACTAGAAGGCCTTTGAGAGGTCTATCAATGGAAATTCCCCAAATTTCTTATTCTGTAACTGAGGATGTTTAGCCCAGGGAGGATAAAACTAGGTGGGGGTGGTATACAATCCCTAACAATTACAATGTGAATTCTCTGAAAGCAGAGATTATTTCACTTTTCTATTTGTATCTCCAGTGTTTAGAAGAATGCTTGGCATGCATTTTTTTTCGTTCATTCATCTATTCATTCCTCAATTCATTCATTCAATATTTGAAGTATTTTCATAGGTCAGAAGAATTTAACTTTTTCCTGCTTGACCCAAGAGGATAGAACTAAGACCAATCTTCCCAAAAATCCAGGATCAAATGAGATGATATGTGCAAAGCATTTAGCATGGTACCTGGAACACAATAGGTGCTTAATAAATGTTTAATCCATTCCACTCCTTCCCCATTTACATTTAAGCAGATTTCAGCTCAATACAAAGGAAAATTTTCTATTACAGACCTCTCTACAAGAAAGGCACTGTTTCACAGGGTAGTGAGTTTGTCGTCATTTGAAGTATTCACAGGTGAGTTCTCCATCACTTCAAGTATTTAGAGGCTGAATAATCATTACACTGGGGATCTGTGTCTTAGATTGACTTCGACTAAGTGATCTCTATAGTCCATTAAAATGCTATATTTTTATGACTTTGATATGTAACTTTTTTGCTGACACAATGTCTTGAGTAAAAAGAAAAAAAAAAAGAAACACAGGTACACAGTAGGGGTTCCACAAATACTTACTGAATTAAACTGAACACATTTATTTAATTTCGAAGTAAATTGAAAACCAGACCAATTCCACATTGTGCCTGCTCCATTAACTCCTGTCTCAGCTATTCTGTATTAATCAAATAACTGAACTTCAAGGACACTAAATAGAGCAGCGGGCCTCATCTCTTGAGTTTTCCTCATCTCTTCAAAACTCATCAGGCACATTAAGAGCGATGATTTTAAGATTGGGTGGGGGAGGAAGGAAGCTGTCTGTCATGCAAGCTTGTAAGTGGATAACACCAGAGTCACTTGGCACATCTTATATACCTGAGTTTATTTTTTTCTTTCCTTCTCAAGTGGGAAGAGGCAACCCCATATCCCCTGACCTGTCAAACTGCTATTCATAAGGATTTATTCAATACCCACAGGAACAAGAGTTATAAATTCTGTTAGAATGGTGTAATTATAGCTATCAGAGGATAATAGATTTAAAGCTAGGGGAGACTTTAGAGATCACTAGTCTAAATTACCCATTTTAAAGATGAGGAAAATGAGACACAGAAACACTGAGTGCCTGACTCAAATGCACACAGGTAGGAAGAGGTAGGGTCAGGATTCAAACCCAGATTCTCTGACTAGCATTCAACATTCTTTCCATTCTGCTACCTTTTCCACTCTACTATGGTTACTTTTTTTTTGTTACAGAAACACAATCCTGAGCACATCACTCCCCTCTCTCAGAATTTTGGTGGCTCTCTGCTTCTTTTAACATAAAATACACACTTCTCTTCTTGGCATTGAAAGTCCTTGATATGAGAAGAGCAGAACCAGAAAAAATTTGTACACAATCACAGACATATCGTATGTGTGATGATCAACTTTGATAAACTGGACTCTTCTCAGCAATGCACAGGTATAAGACAACTCTACAAGTCTCAGGATGGAAGGAGATGTCTACATTCAGAGAAAGACCTAGAAAGACCAGAGTATAAATGGAGACTGAAGCAATCTACATGCTATCGCTCTTTTTCATGTTTGGTTTTCTTTCTTTTTTCCCATTGTTCACTACATTGGTTACAACCCTTCTATACAACCAGACTAATGTCCAACGTGAAAGTATTTGCAGATCCTATACTTGATTGCAAGCTGCCATGGGAGTGGGGGGTTAAGGAGGGGAGAAAAATCCAAACTCAAGGGATTGTGGAACTGAATCTTGTAAACTAAAAGTAAATAAACAAGTCAATGAAAAAAAAAGTCCTTGATAATCTAATACCAGTACCTTGCATTCCAGACTTCTTCCCACTACCATCCTACTCACAAGATTTGTTCCAGTAGATTGGCCTACTTGCACAGAACCAGCATATTCTCTCTCTCCTGTTTCCTGGCCTTTGTATAGGTGCCATATTTGGTATGGATTCCCTCCCTTGTAGCTCTTAAAATTCTTATTTTCTGTCAGAGTTCAGCTCATGTGCCACACCCTATGGGAAGCCTTTCCTGAGCCTTCTATTTTTTTTTCTTTTCTCTTTCCTTCTCAAATTATCTTTTATATTGCCTATCTATATAATGTTGTATCCCCCCAGTTGAATAGAAGTTCCTCAAGGGGAGGGTCTTTTTCTTTTTCATTTTTTGTCTTCTTATCTATTGACAATGGTTAATGGTCTCATCAGTGGCCAGCAGAATGTTTTGCATATACCTTGTAAGCAATGTAGTTTTTAGATAGGCTGACCTTGCATTCCTCATTGAAGTTTTTATACACATAAACACCCAAGATATATACCTCTTCAAAACTCCCTTATTTCTGTGAAAGATCCCATACTTATTCCAGTCTCTCAGGCTGGTAATCTTGACATTGTGTTGTTCAGTCATGTCCAAATCTTCATGATCCCATGGACCATGCCGTCCATCAGGTTTTCTTGGCAAAGATACTGGAATGGTTTGCATTTCCTCTCCAGTGGATTAAAAGAAAACAGAGGTTAAATGACTTGCCCAGGGTCACACCGCTAGTGAGTGTCTAAGGGCAGATTTGAACTCAGTTCTTCCTGACTCCAGGACAAGTGCTCTCTCCACTGAGTTATCTACATTACACAAGGATAACGACTATTCACTTTCCTTTACTCCTCCTTGCCAAATCTTGCTGCTTCAACCTCCACTATGTCTCTTGCACCCGACCCCTTCTCTCTACCCACACATTTACTACCTGAGTGCAGACTCTCATGACCTCTTCCTTAGATGACTGTGACAGCCTCCTAATTGGTCTCCCTGCTTCACACTTCTCATCATGACAGTTCATCCTCCATGCTGCTGACAAAGGGATTTTCCTCAAGCTAGTCAACAAATTCCAGTGGCTACCTATTTATTACTTCTAGAATGAAACATAAACTGCTCTGCTCAGCTTTGAAAGTCTCCCACACACTGGTCCCAACTTCTCCAGTCTCTTTGTCCACTCCACCTCCTTCATTCTGCAACTGTCACTACACAGCATGGCCCCAGTCCCTGCGCCCTTACTCCTACCACTGTGCCTGGAATCCACCCCCTCTCCGCCTCTGACTTTTCCTTTAAGATTTAGCTCAAACACCATGAAGCCTTTCCTGATCCACTCGACTCCTCGTGCCCTCCCCACGGTCACACAGAAATTATCCGAGACAGATTGAAACTCAGTTCTTCCTAACTCCAGGCTTCACACTTAGCCACAGTGCCTGGCACTTATTAATAACAAATACTTGTATTAAATAATACTTGTGGCTTGACTGATAGACAAATAGAATTCCACATCTCTGGGAGTTTGGTGTAGTGTGGAATGATTTAGCAAACCCTTGATGACTCTTCACTGAAGGACATTTGAAGGAGTTTCCCCAACACGCACAATGGGAAGTGAGCATACTTTTAGACAGTCTTTGCCTCAGTGTCCCTGCATGTTTCTGTATCACCACAAACATCCCAAGGAGAGCCAACCAGAGATAGCTCACTATCCCTTCCACCTCTTCACTCCAACTCAGTCCCTGCCTTCGAGGGATTTTGAGAGAGAAAGAGAGAGGGAAATGGATGAACTGATAAACAGATAGATAGACTGATGACAGAGACAGAAAGACAGAGAGATAGCAAGATGGAGACAGAAAACGTAGCATAGGCAGAGAAAAAGGGAGGTAGGGAACATGAGATAGAGAAACAAAGATAGAGAGAGACAGAGTGAGGGAGAGAGAAAGAGAGAGAAAGAGAAAGAGAGAGAGAGAGAGAGAGAGAGAGAGAGAGAGAGGAGGGCATAGAGTTTTTGGAGGGAAGAATAATTTCTTGCTCTGATTCTTGTTCACATGACTTCCTCCACCCAGTTTTAAGCAGTATTTTCCTCTCGTGGAAATGCCAAGGGAATATTGAGCACACAACCTGCATCTGTGGGAACCAAAGTCAGATCTATAAATGGCATGTGCAAAAATTTTCCTGAAATGGCTCTCTAAATATTGCTTTTAATAATAACAATTAAGCATAAATAAAGGCTGTTCAGTCTCCGTACATGAAGGACACAAGTGCCCTCAAGCTAGTTTGGTAATAATTTAAGTCTAATAACAGAGAGGGAAAAGGGGGGGGCCAAAAATTTGTCTTTAAAATATCGAATGTAAAGTCAGACATGAATGCAAAGCAAGAATTGTGAATACCAAGCATTAGTATCTGGTTAATCCTACCAATTTACAGTCAGCAAACAGTAGTACAAGTCAGAAGAGGTTAAGATAGTTAGTGTTAAGAAAATGGAGAGCTTTGGGTGCCTGGAATCAGGGGAACTTGGCTTTGGAGCCTGACTCATGTTTACTAGCTGTTGATTTTAGGCAAGTTTCAAAATTCTCTGAGCCACAGTTTTCTTCTCTATAAAATGAGGGAATTAATACCACTTTACCTCATAAGACTGCTATGAGGATAAAATTAGATAATTCCAGAAAAGAACTTTGCAACCTCCAAACCACAAAATAAATGTCAGCTATCATGCTTATTACTACCTAATAGAAAGTTTCTAAGTCACAACTTACCTTACTACACATAAGCTACTCCCCCATACCTACTCTGCTCTGGTTAGAACTGATGAAAATGAAATACAAAATGAAGTCTGGAGCAGAATCATAAACTGAAAGTGTATGTCAGTCCTCAGTACTTGAATAAACCAATAATTTCCTGCTCAGCCACTGTCAAGTATAGATATCTCGGCACCTCAGTTTTTCAATTCAAAAAAAAAAATTGGATAGGCTAATAAAAGCTACCCTATCTTCAATCCTCTTGTGAGGATGTTTTGAAATGAACTTTTTCAACTTCTTTGAAAGAAAGGCTTTGTTATGAAGCATTGGACAGACCAAAATCCACGAACTGATTAGAAATCTCTTGAAGGCCTGAGAGCTGGCACTCGAACATAAGTGGTAAAATTTTGAGTTCTCTTCCTGCTCTGTACTTGGTTTAAAAAGTAAGGTACTTACTTTTAGCCAAGCTATCGGAGTTGGAATACTTTTTAACACACACACACACACACACACACACACACACACACACACACACACTGCAATTACTATTGGCATGATGTTAAAACAGGGAACACTGCTCACTTTCAACAGTTTTTTTTTCAGTTTTCTTTCTTTTTTAATTCAGTCACAATTAACTACTACTTATAATTTTATTGTATTTGTACAAGTGCCATCCCATTCAGTTTAAAGTTCTAACTTGTACTTAATTTAGCTCCTGGTGATTCTCCCTAATCCTATCTTTTGTGCTAGAAGAAATTTGTAAAAAAAATACCTTAATCACAAAATGCCAATTTCCTATAATCTTACTTGACTATTGCCAAATAGTGTGATAATTAACAACTAGTGCCCTCTTTAGGGCAAGTAAGTTTTTACTCTTTTTCTCAAGTATAAGGTGAGAGGGGACATTGCCTCAAGGAAGGAAAAGCTATCTCTAACTGTGTTTTCTAATAATAGCAAGGAAAGTCTAATTCTTTTACTTTCTGTTTTACATTTAGCTATTCCAATCTCATCCTCACAACTTCAGATCTCTCTTTATTCTCTTAACTGGTCCTCACTTGCCTAAACTGAGTATTTTTCCTCAAAATACTGATTCATGGTGCTTAGTCTCTCTTCTGACATGCCTCATTACTTCTCCACTAATAAAAGAAGAATACAAAAAAAAAAGATCATACTAAGTTTTCCTTGGTTGTGATACCCATTTAAAATAGTTCTTCCCAGTTTCATCAGGCTTGGAAAGGAAGAGGGAACATGCTGATTATCTCCATGGACTATGAAAGACTAACTAACCTCACTCATACAATAAGAAATCACCATTGCTGACATAAAAATGTGTTCTGTGTATAGAGTTGAACTTAGGATATTTTCTCCCTGTTCCCCTATATTCCCCTAATCTCCAGCCTTGACACTTTCCTATTTCTACGGTGTCTAGATCAGAGTGAGCCTCAGGAGTATATCTGAGGTTGTGTTATAAGGACTGTTAGAATGGTTCCTCTCTCTGAAATTCCAGAGGTAGATTTAATTTCTTAGGGTAGATCCTGAATTCCTAATTAAAATGCAGATACCCCTGGGAGGATGGGGGGGGGGGGTGGCACTTTTACATTTTAAAACTGTCAGCTGACATCTTAGTGGGGATTGTGCTCCAGGCTCTGTAAAAGATGAAGAGATAGCTGAAAAAGGGAAGACCAACAGGAATGCATCCTGGAAGGGGGAGGGGAAAATGTGGGGTAGGGGAAAGTGAAAGAATGCAAATTTGAAACATACAAGTTTTCCGTTTTGCCCAGAGCTATTTCTGACCCAACACTTTCTCAGTTTGGCCCAACAAACACCTGATGGATAAGCATTTCAATGTCTTGGTGGTCAAGTCAGAATGACGTGAACAAGTAGCCAGGAAACTGAAAGAGGATTCAGGTAACTTACTTCATGAACTTAATTTAATGGTTCATCTTGAAGGAAGCATGAACTTCGTCTGGATTTAACTTCTCCTATGTAGAGAAGTTAAATGCCAATACTTGTTTTTTACATATATGGCACATGGCAAGATCTGGGAATAACGATCCTTTGGGTGTAAAACATTCTCTTCTGGGTAATATATTCATGTTTTAGGACATTTTGATTTGATAAATTGAATAAGGCCATCCATCCATTCATCCATCCATCCATCCATCCATTCATTCATCCATTCATTCATGAATGCATGAATGCATTCCTAGGACACAATGTTTATTAAATGCCTACTGTGTCCAGAAAACTGGATCACATTAGGGAAAACTAGGAGCAGAAGTAGTGAACATATAAAGAATTTACATTCTGGAGGGAAATACAGGTCATGAGAAAGGTACGAGAACGCCTCCAAAGAAAGCATAAAAACAGGAACAGATGAACCTTTTGACAGTTAGGGGTGGCAAGGTAGTACAGTGGATAGAGAACTGGGTCTGGAGTGAAGAAGACCTGAGTTAAAATCAGCCTCAGTCACTTACTAGCTGTGTGACCTGGGCAAGTCACTTAGCCTTTGTCTGCCTCAGTTTCTCCATCTGTAAATCAAGGACAAGAATAGCACCTACTTTCCAGAGTTGTTGGGAGGATTAAATGAGCTAATAATTGGAAAGCACTTTGTGATTTGCATGGTACATAAATGTTAGCTAACATCATCGTCATCATCATCATTTCAGAAGTATTGAGGGGAACCCAGGATTCATGGTGAAAAAGATAAAAGCAGCTCAACAAAACAGCCAGTGAGTTCTTTGTTATAGTTATCAAAAGTCTAGATTCTCCAAATTCTTTGGAGAACTACTACAGGACAATTCAAATCTCAGCACCTACTTAAGATAAAGATTAAAACTGAAATCAAATGACAAAGAGATTTTTAGGGGATGAAGAATTTGGGGCCAGCTAGGTGGCATAGTGGATAGAGTGCTGGGCTAGGAATTAAGAAGGCTTCTCTTCTGAGTTCAAATCTAGCCTCTGATACTACTTAGCTGTGTGATCCTGGGCAAGTCACTTAACCCTGTTTGACTTAGTTTTTTCCTATGTAAAATGAGCTGGAGAAGGAAATGGCAAACAACTCTAGTATCTCTGCCAAGAAAACCCCAAAAGGGGTTTTCATGACTGAAAAACAACAACAAAAAAGTATTTAATAACTAACTTCTCCCTGTGTCACACTTAGGGGACTATGCCTAGCAGGCGTGATTCCATGCATTCCACCTGAACATCCAAGGACAAAGCTGGAACAGAAAAACAATGTGATATGAAGTCATGTTGAAACAGAGCTTAGCCTTTTATAAAGTCAAGCTTCTATCCAGATGGGTAATAAACAGATACATGAAAATTTTAAAAGCCACACATTTTCAGCTCGGTTCATTTGCCTTAGTTTTACCTCTGGAACAAGGCATTCATGTTTAATGAGCATAGGCTAGTCTCCATTGTCGGGTGTTTAGTATGCAGGCCCTCCAACTGTCTTCTTCTTCTTCTTCTTTTTTTTTTTTTAAATTGACATAAATGCAGTTTAACTAAAATGCTCTTGGGCTGTTGATAACCACAAACCACTGCTTTAGCTGGCTCCCCTGCCTCTTTTAAAAGTGTGTTGTTTAGGCCACAAGATCGATCGATACAACCGAAATAATCACTCTTAGCTGCTCCCACAATGCTCACATAGAAAAGTCATAATCCCTTGTCCATTTAGGTACTCTCTATCTGGAAATACACACGGGACAAGTGGTACATAGACTAAATGATCATATGACCTTTACTAGGCTCAGAAGAAAAATTGGTTCTTTTGAAATTCTAAACTCTCTAAAAAGCATATCACACGATATACATCTAATTGTGTGTATCTTTTCCACCTTTTTTCTTTGCTTTTGCTCTTTCTCTGAATCTCTCTCCCTCCCTCTCTCCCTCTCTCTCTCTCTTTCTCTGTCTCTCTTTCTTTCTCTCTCTCTGTCTCTCTCTCTCTCCCCCCTCTCCCTCCCTCTCTCTCTGTCTCTGTTTCTCTCTCTGTCTCTGTCTCTCTCTCTCTGTCTCTCTCTCTCTGTCTCTCTGTCTCCCCTCCCCCCTTTCTTCCTTCCCCCAGCCCCCGCTTCTCTTTCTGTCTCTCTCTGTCTCTCTCTCTCTCTGTCTCTCTCTCTCCCCCCTCTCCCTCCCTTTCTCTCTCTCTCTGTCTCTCTCTGTCTGTCTCCCCTCCCCCCTTTCTTCCTTCCCCCAGCTCCCGCTTCCCTTTCTCTCTCTCATTTGAGAGATACACAAAGTACTGAGTTCTTTACTATAGTATTGGCAAGAGATCTAAAAATTCTGTGACTCAGATAAAGCTTAGATCTGTGCAGATGCTATAAAAATGTATGGAGGGTAGTTATAAATACAAGCCTGGGGAACAGCTATGAAGAACAGCTTGGTGCAATGAACTTAGTCAAGAACATGTGGGTTCACATCTTATCTCTGACACAGCCTAGTTGTGTAACCAAGAACAAGAGGTTGTATAACCTCTCAGTGGCCCAAACAGTCTCTAAGACTACAAATTACAGATGAGTTGCTGTCCTACACTGAATTGTAGTAAGAAGATTGGAGCTTTCACACTGAGAATGTCCTTAAAATTGATGGCTTTTAAAAACATTCCTACTTTTTTTTTTCTGGAGGCAATTGAGGTTAAGTGATTTGCCCAGGGTTACAAAGCTAGTAAGTGTCTAAGACCAAATTTGAACCCCTGACTCCAGTACTGGTGCTCTATCCACTGTACCACCTTGCTGCCCTAAAACATTACTATTTTGAGGCTACTGTGTGGTGGAGTGGATAGAATGCTGTCCTTGAAGTCAGGAAGACCTGAGTTCAAATCCATCCTCAGATACTAGATACATGACCACTGGAAAGTCACTTGACCTCTTTCTGCCTCAGTTTCTTCAACTGAAAATGGAGATAATAGCATCTATATCCAAGGTTATTCTGAGATAATATTTATAAAGCACTTATCCTGTCACATAGCAGGTGCCATAAGCATGTTTGCTTTCTTGCTTCCTTCCCTCCTTCTTTTTGTCCTTCCTTTCTTCCAGCCTTTCCATTACTACTACCATCATTACTGCTCATAATCATACTGCTACTACTTTGTCCTTTGAATTCAAAGAGTGCTATTGACCAGCAGCATGAGGTAAGAGTTGACAGAGATTAAAGCTTAGCTTTTACAGAAGCTAATTATCAACGGAAAGAATTTAAGGATAAAAGAGATACTAGGAAGAGATCTCTGGAAGCTCTCTTCCACTTATGGCAAAAAAACATATCTTAATGGAAAATATCCTCAAATAGAAGAAAATAATCTCCTTTCAGTTTGTGCAAATGCCTTTTTCAGTGGTACCGCCATTGCTTGTCCTCCTCAGAAAAATTTTTGGTATGCAATCTCTACCCTGATCCCAACACATACTTATACCACATAATCAGAAATTTAATTTTGTGCAAGTTAAAGACTAACATATTAGGATGGATTATTGTTGTTATTTTGGTCAGTTCTATTAATGTGCTCATTCTAAGTACTTTAGAATTTATTTACAAAACCATTTTATATCATCAAAGATAGAGAAACACAGCATATAAATAATTATGATATAAAAGTTACATTCTGATATTTATATAAATATTTCTAATCAATATTCAGTGTTTAATTATAGAGAGCATTAATTCATAATATTAGATGGTTAGTGATCCAGAATGGAAAATTAGATTTGAAAATTCATAAATTGGAGGTAAGAGTCATAACTTGGATTCTTTTTTTTTTTTAATACCTTCACTTGTCAGTATATTTTAGAAGTGATTTAAAATTTGAGGTTATTCAGGTGAGTGTGTGGCACATAGAGAAGGATAATGTTTATCAAGAAATTTATATCTGAAACTGATAGAATGCCCATAAATTGGGGAATGACTGAACAAACCACAGTCTATGAATGTAAGAGAATATTATAATGTCATAAGAAATTACAAAAAGACCAATTTCAGTGAACTCTGATAAGGTTTGTATGAACAAATGCAGAGCGGAGTGAGCAGCCCAAGGAGAAAAATTTATACAATAGAAACAACATTGTACAAATAAACAAATTTGAAAAATAATCTATATACCAAATAATATATGCAACTTTCATATGTTTCTAATTTTCAGAAACCAGTAAGAACTTTTTTGGGGAAAATGTATTACTCACTGCTGTGTGCTTACTATGGATGTGTTTCTGAAATGAATTTATTCTCATTCTGTAATTTTGGAGGTTGGAAATGACTGATGATATAAAGTGCTGAAAAAATAATTCTCTCAATGCTGACTTTAAGTTTCTAGACATCCCAAAGGATTTGTGTAAATCTTTTAGGCTCATTGCCTTGTAAAAGTAGTCATGTAAAAATCACTCTACATATGTGCCTCACCACATAATGTCACGAGCAGCATATGTTGCCTTGGCAAACTTTTGTGATGAACCTCCTGCTTTTTCAACATTTGTGTTTGACATGTTCTCTTTTGAGGTTGGCTGTTTGATTCAGGGAAGTGAACCAAACCAAGCTGTGTTCCAGAAATACAGACTGAATGGCACAAACCAAACTGAACTGAACCAAACTGTACCTTTTAGTTCAATCAATCACCAACTGTACCAAAGTTGCTTTGGAAAAATCATCCTTTGAAACATCTGAAACATACATCAAACATATATGTACTTTGACACTATTAAACAAGGGGAAAAACACAGTATCATCCAAACCTAACGCAGACTAATTTCTTAATTCATTTAGCTTGAGTTTCTGGTTCTATTTTTCTTACAAATAAATTAAAAGGTCCATAAGATGGACATCAGAATTAATGAAGGTTGACCTTGAGAAATCTGTTCTAGCTACAAATTTTCTACTAGAAAGGTAATAAACATTTTACATATACATTTTAAAGAGAGACTACATAAGAATATATGTGTGTATGTATATATATATACACATACATATACACATATGTGTATAAATATGTATGTCTATATGTATATATGTGTATATGTGTGTGTATATATACTGAGAGAGCCCAGATCTCATTTATATGTATATACACAATACATATACATATACACGTGCATATATAACCATATGCCTATATGCATATATACCTAGACATGATATACACACATGATAAATAACATACAAGTACAATATACAAATATATGTGCATATATATTATAGTCATATTATATATAGACAGTATGCATGCAGTGTGTATATATATATAAAACATGTAGAGAATATATATTTTAATAATATATAGTATATGAACTAACTATATCACTTTATCACTCCATCCATGTATCTGTATTTGTCTTCCTTCCTTTCTTTCTTTCTTTCTTTCTTTCTTTCTTTCTTTCTTTCTTTCTATCTGTGTCTAGATCTGTAATATTGTCAATGTAAGAAGCTACCTGTGTGAAAAGCTCTCTCTGGTGATGCAATTCTGAAATATATCTGGAGCCTATTGTGTTATACAATTGGGTGGAGTCAGAAAAAATTAAGTGACTTACCATGGCCTAATAGCTGGTATGTGTTAAAAACTTGACTTGAACCTAAAGCTTTCTGATTCTGGGGCCTTCTCTTATATGCATGCATATGTTCATCCATACCTATATAAACATGTGTTTGTTCCATCTGATTCTCTGTGTGTATATGTGTAAAATGCACCCAAGCTGTTTTACTGCCTGTGTGACCATTTGTTCATTTTTGAAACCTTCAGGGTTAGTTTCTTCTGAGAGAAGACATAAGATTAGAGAGATGATAAAAGGTAATGCAGTATAGTAAAGTAAACTTTAGAGTAAGAGGTCACAGATTCAAATCCTTACTCTTCCACTTAATATCCATAAACCATTGAAAAAATCACTTCCCTTCTTTAATCCTCAGCTTCCTCCAAGTTCAAGAGAGGGAGCTGTATTAGCTGACTTCTAAGGTCCGTCTCATTTTAAAAACTATGCTAGCACTTCCATTTAAGGAACTTTTGAAGCAACAGGGATTTTTAAACTACTTGATTGCAGACAGATAGTATTTCCTGAAATGTCTACTGTAAAACAATCGCCCAATCTAACAAGTCCAAATTCTTCATTTCTGACACTTCTCTCCCTCTTGCCTCCATGGCAGGCATGCATTTATACTGAACTGGCAAGGAAACAGGGGGAAGATGCTTTTTCATGTTTGGATTGGGTTGGACAGCCCAACTGTAGAAGAGAACCTATACCGTATCATGCTGAAAAAGGACCTGACACAATGTTACAAGAGCTAGGTTTGAATCTGTCTTCTGCCATATATCATTTCATCTCTCTGGGCTTCAAGTTCCCCATCCCTAAAATTAGGGTGTTGAATTGAATTATATAATAAATTGTGTTCTAGCTCTAAACCTCTATGAACATTTACAGAAAGTAAAAACATTGTTAACTGACGGTTTCACAGGTTAAAAAAAATTTTTTGGCACCTTCAAGCCTTATCTATTAATTAATATACACTAGTGTTCCATTCAGCTAACAAGTGTGATTGGCTCACACACATCTAGTTCTTTCTCTCCTTTCAAAATTTTCAAATGTCACTTCTTGGCCCTATGGCGTATTTGCTCTCATAATGGGAACAGGATCCTCTGAACTCCCCATCAGGAATTTCTCATCTTCCTATTGTTGAATCCAAACAGCTACAGGAAGGTGAATCTTCTGCTAAAGCCTTCAGTGGCTGGACTATGTTTTCTTCCCATGTCACTTCCATATGCATTCACTCATGCAAGTGAGGACATTTCATTGAACTGCCAGATGCATTAGGCTCTCTTCCAACTAGATCTTTATCTTGTTTATTTACATCAGTTTTAACCATCTTGACCTGAACATTTTAGAGCATTTACTCCAAAAGAGCCATTTTTAAAAAAGAGATAAATATTGAAGACATTTCTACAAAAAGGTAACCTTATTTTAACTGTTTTCTTTTTTTTCCTTCTCCAGCAGGAAGTTGTCATGTGAGACAATGAAGGTGCCACTCTTCCTTTGTGATGATGTATTATTCCCTAGCTGGAGACAGAATGTTAGCAAGATGTTTCTAAATAGATTATTAATAAGCAGGGTACTTTATTTTTTATTTATTTTTTTATTTTTGCCTTTTGGAGAGGGGAAGGTAGGGCAATTGGAGTTAAGTGACTTGCCCAAGGTCACACTGCTAGTTTTGTGTTAAGTGTCTGAACTCAGGTCCTCATGACTCCAGGGCCAGTGCTCTATTCACTGTACCACCTAGCCGCCCCAAGGGTACTTTATTAAAGCATTTTTGAAAGCCTTCTTGTTTTCTTTTCACATCTGAAATATTTAGCATCACAAAAAAGCAAAATTGCCCACTATATACTTTCCTTTCCTTCACTAAATACTACAAAACAGAGAAAAAACTTGAGAAAAACATTATTTTCCAAAGACACATATAGATTTGGAAGAGACCTTAGAAGCTGTCTCGTCAAAACTCCTCCTTCTTACAGAATGGGAAATGAAGGCCCTGAATGCTGAAGTGATTTTTCCAAGATTGACCAGGTTATAGACCAGTGGTGGATGTAGGATAAATCCTCTTGTCCCAAAGGCAGTACTGTTTCCTGGACCTCCTGGCTCCAACACCAACTCACTATCCACTAACATATCCAATATAGAAGGTACAGCCTACTACGGCTAGAGCAGGCTTTATAACAGAGCGAGCACTGTACTTAAAATCATGAGACCAAGGTTTGAGGCCTTGTTCTTTCATTTGTCCATTATTAGCTACATAATCCCAGAAAAGTTACTTAATCTCTTGAGCCTCTGTTTCCTCCCAATGGAAAAAGGAAATAATGACAGCTATTTGAACTACCTCACAAAACTGTTGGGTGGATCACATTCAGTGTTATAAACCTGAGATATTTTTAGTGAAGCCATTTGTAACTTATAAAACCATACAAACATATAATATTATTGTTACAAAATATTCAGTTACAGTTGGAATACATGGGTAATGAATGAGAAATATTAACATCCATTCACTTGAAAAAGAAGCACATTGAACTAAATCTACCTTCTAGAGATTTATTTTTTTCCTTCCCTTCACATATATTAAGATAATCCAATTCTTCAGGATCAAAAGTAAACTAGAGATTAGAGCTCTGCCTTCTGGCACACCATAGAGCAAAGTTTAATCATATGACTGAGACAACAAGAATTTTACACCATCCAAAATAGCTGCTACTGTAAATCCTACTGGATTTATGCAGGTATTATATCTTTCAGGAGTTTTTTTTTTTCCCTCACTCCCTGGAGTTTTTACTTCACAGGAACCTAAAGGTTGAAGGGGCCTTCAGCAGTCATTTAAGGAAAGATATTGAGGGCAGAACTAACCATAAGCCAAAGGATCAGAGAACTGGAGTTAAGTGGGCTGTCACAAGTCATATACTATAATCAGTCCTTCCTAGCAATTCCTTCTTTAATCTCTTTGAAAAGCAGCCTTCCGGATTCCATTTGAAGACTTCAGTGATGAGGAACTAACTACGTCCCCAGGCACCCCATTCAGCTTCGGGGCAATTGTAATCACTAGGAAATTATTTTCTTTTTATTGATTTGAAATCTGCCTCTCTGTAACCTCCAACCCTTGGTCTTACTTCTGGACTTTAAAGTCAAGCAGAACAAGCCTAAATCCCTGTTCCCCATGGCAGTCCTTGAAATACTTGAGGACAGCTCTTAAGGCATCTCTAAGACTTTTCTTATTGAGCCTGGGCACATGGTGGCCAAAGTGATATCCAAAAGTACAGGTCTGATTCCTCTGCTCTGCATACTCCCGTGATCCCCTATGCCTTCTAGGATCAAATATGAAAGCCTCTGGAAGGCATTTAAGACCTTAACAACTTAGCTCCAACATAGTTTTAGTTCATCCAATATCACCTTCTTGATGTTCCTCACACCTAACAATCTATTTCTCATTTCTGCGCACTTCTGCTCACGCCTGGAATATACTCCCTCATCACCTCTACCTCTTAGAAATTCTTAGTTTTCTTCAAAGCTCAGATCAAATGTTTTTTGTTGTGTCACTTCAGTAGTGTCCGACTTCAGTGGCAAGATGTACAAAAATATCAAAATCCAAAAAGGAATTGAGTCTTTCTCTCCTTCTGACTGGCAGTGAAAATGACTCTGATATATATATGTCACTTGCCCTGGCATGGTTCTGGATAGCTTAGTGAGAAATAAAAACCACCTGTCAGGAAGGATATAAAGCAGAAACTTTCTCAAGGGTAGAAGCCTGGAGTATAAAACCTCATATGTCCATTTAAATTCCTCAAATCTTTGAACATTCTAACATGACTTTGGTTAATTTCTCAAATAAACATTCAAGATCAAGAACTTTACTCTGTAGTACACCACTGCAGGGGTATTGAGAATACAGTTTAGAATATGGCATTTGCAAGATCAAAAGAAAGACTGAGGAACTACAAATGTTACTCCTTTGCGTAGTTCTTTTAGCTCATGTTTCAATCTATTAAAATAACCAGTCCTAACATTTGATGATGGGGCAGTATGGTATTTCACTGACATTTTTAATTTAAAACAATTTTCATCTTGCCCAGTTCCTTCTCACCATGAATATACAACTATAAAGAGATATTTCGGGTATAAAAATTCACATATATGTATAATATATTATATATTATACAATAATATTATTTTGTATTTTAGATATTTAAATATAAAGACATTAAAAGGTACAGAAAAATATGAAGTGGCTTTTTTGAACTGTTTACTTTGCCAAAATTCATCTTATGTGTCCTTAGACAATCAAGAAGGCAGGCATAATAAAGAGAGAACCTTATCAAAATTCAGTGATTTTGTTTGTAGACTGGATTCTTTTACTGGGCTAAGAAAAGAAGAAACACAAACTGGGATAAATTCCTAAAAAGCATTACCAAAATATTCATTAAAATTCAAGATAAACATAATTCCATTGTGACAGCCTTGAGTCCCAACTCTAGAGATTACAAAAGCTGGATTTGTACAATTTTCCTTTGGTTCAATTCAACAAGTGCCAGTTAAGTGTCTACTCTAAGCAAACATATACAAAAAGAAAAAACAAAATTGCTCCTGCAGTTTTTTGGTTCTGTTTAATACTTCTAGTGGGTGGGGATGAAGTCCTACAATCATTTTCTCAGCAGTATAATCCCAATGTGTATGTCTGTATCTCTCTATCTATCCAAACATATCCATAAATACATATACAGGAGAGAGAGAGAGAGAGAGAGAGAGAGAGAGAGAGAGAGAGAGAGAGACAGAGACAGAGAGAGAAAGAGAGAGAGAGATATATATATCCATTCATTACTGGCCCAATAAAAGAAAGAAATCATTGTAAACAAAGTACAACTCTATCATGGATATATTTATTGAACAAGGGAAGGTACATGGAAACATACATCAGCCCAATTAGAGACAAAATTCCTGGAAAACAGGTAATAGTGCTCATCTATAAAGGTTGGCTCAGGTATTGACAGCCACATCACCGTAGACTTCTCCTTGTAGTCTACCATCAGAGGTGTCTGACTATGTCTTCAAACATATTGTCACTTTTCACAAACAAATATTAAAACACTTTTACATTTATTTTTTTAAAAATAAGCCTACTGCATGTATTTTGGCAGCCAGCATCAAAGTCACATGGTATTTCTTCCTCTAAACAGAAACATTCTTCAGAGAATATAATTTTTTTTTGTTTTGGGCAGAATTATTGCATCCAAAGAACCAATGTAAGTGCAAATATTTTGTACTCATTCACATTATTCAGAGCAGTTGTAGTGGCCTATTTCAGATCATACTTGCTAGAAGCCCTGACAACACAATGGGGTTTTCAGAGCAGGAAGGAGACATTGAAAATTACGCTGTATTATTTCAACATGTTATGCAAATGATTCCATTCTAGAAAAACACATGGCCATATCTAAGAAGAGCAAACTGTTCCTAATTCATTTGGATTTCTAATCAACAGCCTATAGGGCAGTGGTTCTCAACCTTCCTAATGCCACGACCCTTTAACACAGTTCCTCGTGTTGTGGTGACCCCCAACCATAAAATTATTTTCATTGCTACTTCATAACTGTAATTTTGCTACTGTTATGAATTGTAATGTAAATATCTGATATGCAGGATGTGTTTTTATTGTTACAAATTGAACATAACCCACAAGTTGAGAACCGCTGCTATAGGGCCTATTCATCAGAGATGTAGTGATTAGTGACTACTATTACAAATTTATGACTCGAGTTGTTTTGAGTGTGCATAGGTGTGTAGCTGTACTTTGTTTTCGCAAGCGATGTAGAATCTTGTATCAAATACTTTTTTTTAATTGTAATTTATTTTTTAATATTATTTTCAGATCTCCTATATTAATGCATAAAAAAAGAATGGGTTACTCACAGTAGGCACTCTGAAAACTATCTGTAGTTTTGCTTTGATTTGTGACTTCCTTTGTGCAGAAATGAAAGAAAAGGATGTGTTATAAATGCAGACAGGCTGCTTGGTTCTCTTGTAAAAGAATTGTGATTTTATATTTTTTTAAAATCTCTTTTCTCCAAGACGTATATAGCCCCTATCACCATGGCAACAACTGGCTTTAGCACAACACTGTAGTGTTGGGTGTGTGTGTTTTTTTCCCTTGATTCTTTTTCAAAAACCTAGACCTCATTCCTGCCAAGTACAGAAATACTGATAACACCATTACATATTGGGATGTTAAGGGTTACTGGAGGTTATTTTTTTAACCAGTTTTCAGGATTCCATGACTCAGGTCCAGAATATGACCGGATTAAAGAAGATAGACACATGTGATAAGGGTGTGGGGTCAATTCAAATGGACAAACCCCAGAGTCTGACACGACAGAACCCTGAACTGAACTAGAAGGCATAGTTACCTCTTTGGACACAAGCACACACTCTCTTCTCCTTCTCTATCTTTTACATAGAGGGAGAGGATCCTCACTACCAGAAGATGCATAGTTCACCTCTCTAGAGATGATCCTTTCAGGTCCTAGAGGTTCTCCCACAAAATCAAAGGCAGGACAGGACAAGAGGTTCAGCAGAACAACTTCCTTGGAAGTCTTGCTGAAACAGTGGGTCCAACTAAAGCCTTCCCCAAGTGATTACAGCCAACCCAGGGGAAGTTAGGTGGTAAGTGGATAGAGCACTGGGCCTAGAGTCAGGAAATCTGAATCGAAATCCAGCCTCAGGCACTTACTAGCTGTGACCCTGGGCAAGTCACTTAACTCCTATTTGCCTCAGTTCCTCATCAGTAAAGGGGGGACACACTAGAGAAGGAAAATGACATACTCCAGTATTTTGCTAAGAAAACCCCATTTACAAAGACTATTTGGTCATTTAGGGGTGGACCTGACTGAACAACAACAGCAACCCTACCCAAGTGGTCTCAGGATTCTGCTTAATTCTGGACCATGCACTGTTATGTTTTCCTTAACCTGTAACCTCTTCAATGTCTTATATATCTGCCCTCCCTGACCAGACAAATGGGACAAATCATCAGAACAAAAGCAAAGGAAGATTCTATAGCTTTTAACTTTTAGTTGATGTTCATCTCTAAAAGTGGCCTTAGTTGTCTTCTTTTTTAATTTTTGCTTTTTGGAGGGGGGAAGGTAGGCCAATTGGGGTTAAGTGACTTGACCAAGGTCACACAGCTAGTTTTGTGTTAAGTGTCTGAGGCCTCCTGACTCCAGGGCTAGTACTCTATTCACTATGCCACCTAGCCACCCCATTAGTTATCTTCTTGTCCAACCCTTTCATTTTGCAGATTAAGAACCCCAAAATAAGAGAGGTTGAGTGATTTGCCCAATGTCACATAGCAATATCAGAACAGGACTCAAACCCAGGTCTTCTGAACTCAAGTACAACTTCTATCTATTACATCTTACTACTAGACTGTACTACAGATTCTTCAAAAGGAATAAAAAAAATACAAATTTTTTATTAGCATCAATTCATTAGCATATTATCAAATGATTAGTTCTGTGACCTCAGGCAAGTCATGCCAACTCTCTGGACCTCAGTTTCTTCCTATATAAAATAAGGCATTTGAACAAGATGACTTCTCAGGCCTGCCAACCTATAAGCCTATAATCCTTTGATGATAAGTCAAAATGGACAGAAAAAAAGATAAGGGAATGGGAGTTAAATCTTGCCTTAAATAAAAGGCTTTGGACATTGGGAACATTACTTACTGGCTGTATGAGGTATCAATGGATTTAAAATAATCTGTTCTAAGGGACAATGGGTATATCTGCAGTTCAGTGATTTTTTTAAATGTAGAGAACATGAGAAATTAATATAGATATTAAAATAGACCATAGATTCTTCATGAACTTGTGTGGCATCCTTGCACAGTGCTAATCTTCTCTGTGTCATTTCGATTTTACTATATGTGCTGCCGAAGCAAGTGCTAGACCATGGATTCTTAATCTTTCTTTGTGCCCTGGTTCCCTTTGGAAGTCTACTGGAGCTTCTGGACACTCAAAATAATGTCTTTAAAATTCACAAAATAAAATATATAGAAATAAAAAAGAAAATAATTAAATTGAAAATTATCACAAGTAATCAAGGCATTGGAAAAAAATCACTAACCCCATATTAAGGATCCATAAAGTAGACTATTATGATTGAGAAAGTTTTTATTTTACAAATGCTATGTATTTATTATAATTTTTTGGCCATTATCAAATTATTGGCAATGTATTTCCTTAAAGGACATGGCAGTGGGAAAGGGGCCAATTGAAAAAAATCACATTGAATATTTTTTGTATTTTTTCCCAAACCTTTGATTTCATTGTTAAACAGAATACCCACTGAACCAACTCGCTCTTCCAAAGCATATTGGCAGCTGTTCTATAGCACAGTCTTAAAGAATTGCCTAGGCCACCAAGAGATTAAATGTCCTGGTCAGTGTCACAAAGGCAGTATGGGTCAGAGGCAAAATGGCACCCAGATCCTCCTGACTCCATAACCCGCTCTCTATGTGATATTACTAGCCATTCTACTTCGCCCCTTCCCTACCTTCGTGTGTGTGTGTGTGTGTGTGTGTGTATGTGCAATTGTTTGTATGAGTGTGCACTTGTGTCCATGTGTGCTTGTGTGTATGACAGCGTGCTCTTATGTGTGTGAATATGAGCTTGTGTGTATGCATATCCCAGTGAATATGATATCCCCCCCAATTTAAAACAATAAGAACATTTCTGAATGTTTTAAAGTCATCTAACTGATCCTTAAGTGAAAAATATGTGGAAAAATGTAATTGGTAACAAGTAAACATTTAACTACATTAAAACAGGTCTTGGTTTTTGCCAACCCTATCAGCAGTTAGTAGACACACGGATTTGTTTACATTAAAGCAGTTTTAATTACCTTATTTTTTCTGAGAAAGACACTTAGTTTCTATAGTTATTTTTCAAGATTGCATTAGTCCAGAAGTCCTCCAGAAAAGAGTATAAACTGAAATCAAATGATTTAGTATACAAATTGTGTGTATACAGACATATGTATTTGAGTTTATGTGTCTGTATACACGTATACACACATATATAGTATGTATATATGTGTATTGTATATGTGTACAGAAGTGAGTATATGTATGTATGTATATGTGTGTGTATGTATACAAATAAACACACACACATATATGTATTTTGGCTTCTACAATAGAAAAATAACATTATCCCCTCTCTTCTAAAAGAATAATAAATTGAAGTCAAAGGAGAGAAAGGGAAGGGAACAGTAGAACGCCAAAGACAATCTCTCAAGGCAATGATGTCACAAAGGCAGTCTGTATCCAAAGGGAAAACACAATCCATCATCTCATCAATTTTTTATGAAAACTGGAAAAACTGATTGACAATGAAATGTATGATAATAAGACCCTACTTAACTTATTAAAAATTTCTGTTGAGAATGTTTCAAATGAAATCATAAATTATAAATGTAAAAGTGTTCTTATTTCTGACATAGATTCAGTTTTAAGCAGTGATAGAAAGAAAGAAAGGAAAAGAAACAAAGGAAAAGAAAGAAAGAAAGAAAGAAAAGAAGGAAGGAAGGAAGGAGGAAGAAAGGAAGAGGGAAGAAAGAAAGAAAGAAAGAGAAAGAAAGAGGGAGGGAGGAAGGAAGGAAGGAAGGAAGGAAAAGAGAAGGAAAGGAAGAAAAAAGAAAGAAAGAAAAAAGAAGAAAGGGAAGAAGAAGAAAGAAAGAAAGAAAAGAAGGGAGGAAGAAAGTAAGAAAGAGGGATGAGGGAAGAAAGGGAAGAAAAAGAAAAGAAGGAAGAAGGAGGAAGGGAGGACAGAAGGGAAAAAGGAAGGGAAGAAGGAAGGAAAGAAAGAAGGAAGGAAGGGAAAAGGGAGGGAGGAAAAGAAAGAAAGAAGAATGAACAAAGAAAGGAAGGAAGTAGTGATGCAGGGAGATATGGAGGCAAGAAAGAAAAAAAGGAAGAAAAAGAGGTAAGAGAAGGAGGGAGGGAAGAAGAGAAAAGGAAGAAAAAGGAAGAGAGAAGAAAGAAAAGAAAGGAAGGTAGGAAAGAAGGAAGGAAAGAAAATATAGAGATAGAGTAGTAGCAGTAGTAGTAGTAGTAGTAGTAGTAGTAGTAGTAGTAGTAGTAGTAGTAGTAGTAGTAGTAGTCGTAGCAGTAGTAGTAAATAATAGTAACAACTAACATTTACATAGCACTTATTTATGTGCCAGACAATGTGCTAAACACTTTATAAATATTGTCTCATTGGAGCATCATGACACCCCTGGAGGAAGGTGCCATCATTTTCCCCATTTTACAGATGAAGCAACTGAGGCAAACAGAGATGCAGTGAACTGCCCAGGGTCACACCACTAGCAAGTGCCTGAGCCCCCAAAGAGAATAAAGAGATCATTGCACGTACCTAGAGAACAACTTTTCTAGCCCAGAGATGGACAAGACCTTAGAAGGCACATTACGGGAAGAACACTTCTATGTGTAGTTAGAAGATGCAGGTTCTCATCCTGGCTTTGGCCAGGCCAGTAGTTATTCCCTGAATCATTCGGCAAACGTTTATGAAGTTCGCTACGTACATGGAATATTACATTAAGTACTTAGGGAGATAGAAAATTTAGTTAAGACAAACTTCCTCTACTCTTTTAATTAACGGAGAGATAAAACACAAATACAATGCTATATCACTTAATATTGAATTCTGAGGAAATTAGAGAACTGAGAAACAAATTACAGCATAAGGCTGGGTAGGAAGATCATTTCCACCAAGGGAGATTACAGAAGACACACAGATTTCAAACCGAAAGGAGGAAACTTGGAGATCATCTCACTCTATGGCCTCATTTTACTACTGAAGAATCTGAGGCTTAGCCTAACTGACTTGCCAAAGGTCACACAGGTCCTAAGTGTCAGAGATAGAATTTGAACCCAGGTCCTGTGATTCCTAAACAGAGTGGTCCTTCCACTGTGCAATGCCAGTCTCATGGAGAAGGTAGCTTTTGCTGATGAGTTGGAATTAAAAGGCAGATTTAGGTAGGGCTGGAACTTGAAGCAAGGAAATCAGTATGGACCAAGGCACAGACATAAAAAAGCATAATATATGGGGGAGAGTGGATCAGTGCCCCTAGAATATAGGAACCATGTATAGGAATGAGTTAAGGATAGAAAGTTAGAAGGCACCAGAAAGGCATGGGGTATTAGATGAAAGGCCTTGAAATTTATTCAATAATCAGTGGGAGTGGGACAGCTATGTGTCAAAGTGGATAGAGCACAGGCCCTAGAGTCAGGAGGACCTAAGTTCAAATCAGGCCAATACTTACTAGCTGTGTTACTCTGGGAAGGTCAGTTAACCTCAACTGTATCCAAAAAATAAATAAACAAGCAATAAGGGTGCAATGGAGATTTTTGAATATAGAAATGACATGGCCAGATTTTTAAACAAAGAAGATAATTCCGTCAGGGGAGATTGGAGAAGACAGAAAGTGGGGGCAGGAAAGTTATTCTACTAGCCAGATGGATAGTGGATACAAAACTGGACTGGAGTAAGGAAGACTTGAGTGCCATTTCTGCCTTAGACTTACTGGATATATACCCCTAGGAAGTCACTTTTGACCTTTTTGAGTGTCAGTTTCTTCTTTGGAAAACGGGGATGATAATAGCACCTACTTTATAGGGGTGAGGATCAAATGAGAATACATAAATCACTTTGCAGGACTTAAATTAATGAAAAATGCTATCATGGTAGTATTATCAGTACATATAGGTAATAGTAGGGGCCTGTAATAAGACAATGGCAGTTGGGATAAAGAGGAAGGGTTCCATACAAGAGGTTTCTCAGAAGTAGAATCAAGTAGACTTTGCCAGTGTTTACATATAAGAGTTCACAGAGAAAATTCAAAAACATAGCTAAAGTTATGAAAATGGGACCCTGGGTGAATGATGGTACCCAGAGAGAAACAGTAAAGTTAGAAGGGAGAAGAGGGTTAGTGAAAGGGAAGTAGATAATAAACTTACTAGATTTACAATTTTGGCTGAAACACAAGCTTACTGAGTCACAATTTCTTCATTTGTAAAATGGAACTAGAAATATTTGTGCTATCTCCCTCAAAAGGGTTTTTTTTAATAAGAATCAGATGAGCATATGTTTATGTGTGAGTGAGCGAGTTAGTGTGTGTAGCTATTGGTAGTCTAAAGGAACTTCAAATTTCCAAGTTGCAATGGGAGAAATTTATTTCCTCTAGTAAAGCAACAACCTTTCATGGAAGTTTCTAAGAGTATAAATTGCAGAACCAATGCCCATCTCCATTTGTAAAGGAAATTCCCTCAGCTGAAATTACTTACATTAATGAAATTACAGATCTAGTTAAAAAATAGAAAGAAAAGAAAAAAATACTTTCTAAATTTCATTGGCATCTCTTATTCCCATTACTCTGTACCATGCATTCCAGTATAATGTGATTTAAGGAGAGTCATATTTGTGACTGTGTAGCTAATTAATTACTGCAATTAGATAGAGGACTGAGTTAATGACACCTACCAATATTCAATCTCTTTATGGGCTAGTTGGCTTTGCTCATTTCATAGCCACAGAGCATTGTGCTACTCATTGGATTAACTGATTGTTACAGGACTTCTTATTATTTACAGTGAGAACAAGTCAAGAAGGTTTACAAAGAGTGGTACAAATCCTTCCAATCACTGGGGGGAGAAAACACAACTACAGGCCCTACTGATGAAGAGTCAGGAGCATCATGTTGGTGCACAGCTAGAATTTTAAATTACCATGTCAGAACCTATTTATTGACCTAGATAACTTTGGAAGGGAATCTAGCATCATTTATGAGATTTCACCTTTTACCTATGCTATCAGCCAGGAAGAATGTATGTAGCCTTTCACATTAAGATGAAATCTCCCTAGTAGTAAGATCAACTTTAGTCTCAGTAGGTCTAGAGAGATAGAGTACCTCATATGTAATCACGTGTTAAAGGAAATATTCTTCTAGCCTCATCTAACCCCTGAGACTCCAAAAGCATTTGCAGGCATTTCAGTAACTAGCTACATGACCTAGAGGTGCTCTTTAAGGAAGTGGGACACAGTGCGTGCTAAATCTAGACATGACACTAATTCATTATGGTTGGCTGGTTGCTGCCTTATGGAGAATGGCCCAGGGGAACCCTGAACTCCTTACAAATGAAGAATACAAGCCAATGAATTGCTGGATTCCCAGTGAAATAACAGACTAAGGAAATGCCCTCTGTTGATCTGATACTCCTTCCAGCTTAGCAAAATCACATTTCAAGAGCAATCTTTCTGGAGTATAAATGCAGCCTCACCCAAGTTAATTTTTTAAAAAGTGATGTTTTTATTTCACCTGCCTTCTTCTATCCCAAATATCATATCAAGAAAGAAGAAATGCAAGGAGTGGTCATTGGTCCTTCCTCTATAGTCTTGATCCACTCATTGAATATCGTTACATTGATTTGGCCTTGGTTGGTTGAAAAGTAGCTGTTCTGTACTGTCAGGAAGAGTCTCCTCCCTGGTATAAAATCCAGAATAACTACTACTACTACTACTACTACTACTACTACTACTAATTACTACTAATATTCTTACTACTACTGCAACAGCAGCAGTAATATCACTATTGTTATTTTTCAATATTTTTAGTGACCATAAAGGAGGTAACAGGACATGGGGCAGTTAAGTCATATTTTCCACCTATCTGATTGGGTTGGAACAAGACATCAGACATCTAAGAGTTCAATTCTACAGATTTTTGCACATTACTGAAAGCTCTGAAATTTCCAGACATAACTAATGTAATGATACACAGAGGAGAAATGTAGGGACATCAATAAGAATGTCTTTGCAATTCATCTCCAGATTTTAGGCTTTTGGGATGACCTTTCTATGAAGGGTGGGGAAGAGACTGGGCTCAGAAAAGCCCTTTGGAACTTAATCCATTTCAAGACAACCCCAGAAAGTTCATTTTAGTCTCAGTTCATATGAATAACTAACAGAACGATTCGTTTCAGAAATTCTATTTGAGTTTAGAAATGACAGTCTTGAATGGCTATGGTCAAAAAAAAAAGGAGGTAGGGGACAGGGACCTATTTTCTGTCTTTCATCTGAATACAAACCTTAAGACATATGTGCCTCTGGGATCTTAGACATGTATGAACCACTCTCTTCTCCAGGTTTAGACAGCTACTTGTCTGAAATGTTACAGGGTGATTCCTTTGTTGTACAGGTTAGATTGAATGGCTACTGAGTTTCCCTCCAATTCTAATGTTCTGTGTTTCCCTCATTTAATAGAAAAAGAAAGTCAAGAGAAGGTAAATTATTTGCCCAGGACTGATATTTATGGGTTAAATAAGAAATGGAGCCTTAAGTCATTGTACCATAGATTTAAGGATGGAAGGATCCTTCAAAATAATCTACTTCAATCCTTTCATTTCATAAATGAGGAAACTGAGGCCCAGGGAGGTTAGAGCAGTTGCTCAAGGTCACAGAGATAGTAAGTACCAAAGTAAGGATCTGAAATGGGTCCTCTGACTCTGAATCTATCTCTCTTTCCACCAAATTGTATTTCCTTCTGTGTCTTGGATTTAAAACTGAGACTTATTATGTAACAAAGGGAATTAGATTTGGAGTCTAAGGTCTTGGGTTTGAATAATAGCCCTACTATTTATTTAGTGTATAATCTCAGACAAATCACTTAATCTTTCTGGGTCCCCTTTGCCTTTTAGGCAGCTAGACCAAATAGGAGATAGAGTTTAGGACTCAGAGTTAGGAAAACCTGAATTCAAATCCAGTCTCAGATACATGCTAGCTTTTGTGACCCTGGGCAAGTCACTTCAACCTTTCAAACATGAGAAAGTATCTAACCCAGTGGTTCTCAACCTGTGGGTTGCGACCCCTTTCAGAGTCAAACGACTCTTTCACAGGGGTCACAGGGGTCACCTAAGACCATCGGAAAACACATTATTTCTGATGGCCTTAGGAATAGAGACACGGCTCCTCTACCCGTCTCCAGGTGGGTCCGCCCACATGCAGATACGTCCACATATGAGAATTAAAGGGTTGTGGCATTAGGAAGGTTGAGAACCACTGATCTAACCCCTCTCAGCCTTAGTTCCTTCACTCGAGCACATGGTTGTTCTCACTCTTGCCTCTCAGGGTTGTTACAAGGACTGAACTAAGTAATGTGTTTCAAAGTGCTTTACTAATCTGCAAACACTGTATAAATGTTCCCTTAGATCATTATCAGATAAAGGGGGCTGGAGTAGATGACCTCTAGACTTCCGGTTTTAAACCCTTAGATCTTATTATCCTTCATTTAAATTGTTTAAATAGAATATTTGTATTTTTTGACCTTTGTTTAGGAGGGGAAAGACAGCTTAGCAAGTTAAAAGCTTATTATTCTCCTAAATGAAATTTACACACATCACCCTAGTGCCAGGGGTGAGGAACCTGTGGCCTTGAGGCAACATTGGACCTTCCAGGTTCTTGGGTGCAGCCTTTTAACCAAGGCCAGGTTTTATAGAACATATCCTTTTATTAAGGGGATTTGTTCTGTGAAGTTTGGATTCAGTCAAAGAGTGAAACTTGAGGACCTAGAGGTAGCCCCCAAGTGCAGGTTCCTCACCCCTACCTAGCCCTTTCCTGCTCCTTCTTTCTTGTCTAGGGAGCCTAATGTGAGGGCATCCCTACACTAGAAAAGGAAGGATTCTAATAGTGTCAGGAAGAAGGAGAGCATCCGCCTTCCACTGGCTTTCCCAGCTAACCTGCTCCTAGGACAATCTTTAAAGCATCAATTCCAAGAGTTATAATCCCTGTCAAAGAGGCAAGCAGGTGGTGACTGCTAAACTCAACAAAAGTGGCCAATTTTGAAAGAAAAAAGGGAGAAGAGAGAGGTAGCCATATGGGAACCCTCAGTGAGGAAGTAAATATTCACCAGAAATTCATTCTTCTTCCTCATAGGAGAAAGGAAAGAATTACAAAGTGTGGGAGGCACAAAAGTGAAGAAATTCTGAGTTCACAATGTATCCTAAGCCCTGAATGCCCCTAAACTGGTTGTTGACCATCATCCTTTCCCTACCTTCCCCCAGAACAGCTAGACAGGCCATCAATACCCACCAAGGTTCTAGTATATCTTGATTTTCTAACTTCCCAGCTCCAGTTTAAAGGTATTGGTCATCAGTCCTTGTAAACACTGTAACTAAGTGTAACTACATAAGATCTGGACATATAGTAGGTAATATTTAAAATCAGGGGTATTTATGGGGTCCAAATGTAGGATTCATTGGCCTGTGCATCTTCAGGTATCTAAACCAACACTAAACTTTGCCTTGGCTGATGCCCTTTTTAACCTGAGTTTTCCATTGAGCAGTGCTGGGGCAATGATAGGAGACACCTGCCTATACCTCTCTTCCATATCAGCAACACAAGTGAAGCATCCATAGCCCAAAGTCATGGGAAATTACTGATGAGTTGCTAAAGAAAGAATACTTGACTGAAATTCAAGCCTGGGTCATCTTCTATCTCCTTTGAGAACACAAGTAATGGATGCTCCATAATCAACTTTCCATTCTGAGGAAATGGGAAGAAATGTAAAGTGGCAACTCCAAACATCAGTCTGCACAGAAACAAGCCAGTGTGCTCATGCTTGCTGTCACCCATCTGCTTAATCCTTTATTCTTTCCTCGTATGTGAGAGAAAACAATGGCATGAGTGTCAGCCCTGTTTTTATTGAGTCTAAGTTACATGCCTAGCTTAACACAGCCTTCCAAACTAAGCACAGACCAATGTTACCCACAGACTCATCTACTGTGAGAACTGATCCTCCTCACAGCAGGCGCGACAAAGACGTACAGAATTTACCCAAAACAAAAACCTCCGACTCATACTAAACCAAAGACAAATAATAAACTCCACTGGCTCCAGGATCAGATGTAAAATCCTTTGTTTGGCTTTTAAAGCCCTTCCCAACTAGGCCCCTTCCTACATTTCCAGTATCACACTTCATTCCTCTCCATGTGCTTTGCAGACAAGCAATATCTCTCTTTTTCCTGTTCCTGAATACTACATCTCCTGATCCCATTGTTTTTCACTGGCTACCACTTTCACACACAAACACACACACACACACACACACACACACACACACACACACACACATTTCTCCCCTTCCCCTCCCCTCCCCTCCAGCTCCCCATGCTTGAAATGCTCTCTCTTCATTTTTGTGGCCTGGCTTTCCTGACATCCTTCAAGATTCAGCTGAAACTCATCTATAGCACTTCCACATCCCTACAGGCCCCTCTCCTCTGTGACTGTCTTACAATTGCTCTTGCTGTTTAGTCATATTTCAGTCGTGTCTAACTCTTTGTGACCTCATTTGGGGTTTTCTTGCCAAGATAACAGAGTGGTTTGCCATTTCCTTCTCCAATTCATTTTGCAAAGTAGGAAACTGGGACAAACAGGGTTAAGTGGCTTGTCCAGAGTCATACAGTTACTAAGTGTCTGAAGTTAGATTTGAACTCAGGTCTTCCTGCCTCCAAGCCTGGCACTCTATTCATTTTGCCACCTAGTTGCCCAATATCTATCATCTTCTATGAACAATTATTTGCATATTGTCTCTCCCATTGGAATTTGAGCCCTTGAAGACATGATTTTTGTCTTTCTTGGTTTTCCCAATGCTTAGCTGAGCACAGGGTCTGGTACATAGTAAGTATTTTATAAATGCTTATTGACTGGCTAACTGATCAATCTAAATAAAATATTTATTTATTTATTTTTAAAGTATTATTTCCTTTTGTCATTTCCCTCCTTTTAAAATGTGAATATTAGACTTGTGCAACCTGACTGTGAGATACAAGTTACCCCCATGGCGGGTAGTCCCATGTCCATGAATTCTAATGTAGGATAGAATAACTTTAGGCATCTTTGTACTATCATTCACTTTAACTGTAAATAAATACCATTTTTCAAATAGTAAAGAATCACATTCTACTTGCAAGATGGCATCCATGTATCACTTTGGTGCACCCTGTAGAGCAGACTCATTTTCTCATCAAGAAAATTGTAGCCATACTCTATGTGTTTGTGTACATGTACATTTTTCTATATTAGGTATATACAATTTGTAAACTATTAAGATGAATGAGAGAGGAGCAGGAGCTCTTATTATTCTCATGCATAATAGCTAGTTTGGGACTCATGGGACAAAACTCAGAGCTCAGAGAGACTAACAACCCTGAATGGAGCCAGGTGCTAGAAAGGTTCTTTTAGGCTGGTTTCTCCACATCTGTTCCCCTTCCCTCATCTGCACTCTTGGTTTTATGGAGTAAAACCTGGACACCAAATTAAAGCTATAAAGCTCATTATTGTTTCTCTCCCCCTTGACCAGAATTGGTACCCAATTTTCCATCATATTTAGGTTGTTTTGT
>CM053581.1:69063229-69113925 GCA_028627135.1 Pseudochirops cupreus
TTATGGGTTTAACTGCATAATTTATAGTCAATTGATAAACAAATATTTTTTAAGCATTTGCTACATACCAGGCACTATGCTAAATGGAGACGGCAAACAGCAGAAAACCTAAATGGTCTCTTCTCTCCAAAAACTACTGTTTTACTAGGTTAGGCAACATGTACACACATCAGTGGAAACACGTACACACAGATCACAAAATTATGTGTAAAAACATTAATACATACGTATAGAAATATAGATGCATATATAAACATAGGTGTTTATTATACAGCTATATAAAGTACAAATGCAAATTAACTTCAAAGGCACTCACTAGTAGCTGGGGAGATCAAGAAAGACCTCATGTTGTTATGCATATGACTAAGCTAAGGATTCTGTGCTATGTAGTGGGGATACAATAACAAAAATTAAAAAGATCATATTTTGCCTTTCCTCTACTTTGTAAATCCCAGTAGTGTCTTCTTAACTGTAGGGTCAAATACAAACTCTTCAATTTGATACTGGAAGTCTTTCAAAAGGTACTTTTTGGTCCCCAAGACCTTTGCAATTTGCCCTTACTCCACTCATTCTATATATAATTCTAGCCAAATAGGCCTTCATCTAGGATATTCCATCTCCCATCTCTGGTTCTTTGCATCACCTGTTCCCTGTCCCTTCTTATCCTCCTCTCCCATGACTAGAATGCATGTCCTCTTTACTTTCACTTCTTATAATCCCTAGTTTCTTTCAAAGCACAGCTAAAGAATTGCCTTCTGCATTAGAACTTTCTGGATCCTCCTAGTTTTTGAAAAAATGTTAGCTCTCAAACTTCCCTCTTGTTCATTGTGTTTATAGTTATATGCATATGTACATACGTAAGTATATAGAGACACACATATACACAATATATTTTCCATCTTCAAGAAGCTTGAATTCTATTCAGGGGAAACATATACAATGTGTATACGTATATTATAAATATTCACATACATGTGTATATTTACATGTGTACACATGTATGTGTGTACCAACACACACAATTTATATACATGTAGTATCCCATAAATAGAATATGGACTTCACGAAGGTAGAAACTTGCATTTGTGTCTTAGTATTCTCAACACCTAGCACAGTGTCTGCTACATGCAATAAGTCACCTAATTCATACTTTTGAATGATTAATATGCCCTCAAGGGGTTTACACTCTCTCTTCTCCCCTCCCCCCAAATTTGTCTCATTTGAGATAAATCTATATTGTTATTATATTGAGAAAGAAAGACTACAAAACCTTTATCATAAAAATCATCGTTAATATCATGATAAAAATTTATGCCAATGCAGGCAAACTTCAACTCCTTTCCCCCCTCCCTATTTATTCCTTCTCAGATCATCAGTCAAATAGGTGGAGTTGTTTTTTCAGAGACAGAAATTCCCTCTGAACTCATAAAATCTTCAGATTGTCTATCAAATAACATGAAATTTCCTAGTAGCAGGCCCAAAAACCTTGTGTAAGAGCACTTCTTATGCTTTAAGACATAAGTATATTTTACACATCTACTGGATAAACAAATCCACCCTTTCAGCCTCAGAAATATATGAGAATCTGTAGTAAAATCAGGGTTTCTGTTCTACATCCCATCTAAAAGATAATGGAGTCACAGGCTTAATGTCAAGAATTCCTGTTCCAGAACTGCCCAAAGCAAGCCATTTCCCATTAAGAAATCAGGAAACTCAATAGATTTCTTTTCATTCCTTTAATATCATTCTCAAACCTTCCACACAACAGGGAAATTTCAGTTCATTAAAATGTACTATGGATATATCCATTTAGAATATTCTAATGGAGTACATCATGGTTTCAAACGGACTGTGCTGGGAATTACTTTGAATTATCAACCACTTTCCCATCAGGCTGGGAAGAGGAGGATTTGTAAAATTGCTGGAGAGCAAGACTATAAATCCTATGCATATCTCTTTTTTCATTTCTCATCTATCAACTGAGTGATCAGGCAGCCTATTTGTTGGTCACAAAAGGACTAGAGAATCAATGGGTGTCACAGTGGCAAGTAGATGTTGAAAGAAGAAAAAGAGAAGGAATTAGAAAAACAGTAGCAAAGCAAAAAATAAAACCTATTAAACTGTACCTCAACTTCCAAGTCCTGTTACAAAAGTCTCTTGTGGGAGGTAAAATTCTTTTGTTTATCTTTTAAGTAAAGCATTGCTTCTAAGAATTGAATAGGAGCCTCCAAACTCCTCATCCCAGGCTCCAACAGCTAAATTATAAACTCCTAATTGATTGAGACAATGTCTCCTATGTAGTTGATAAAGAATATTGTGGTGATGATACTTCTGAGGACAATAGAGTGATGTAATGCAAAAACAAAGTTATTGGAGCATTAAATTACCATGTATTATAATTTGAAGGAAAATGTCTTCATTTTGACCTCAATTCCAAAGATGAGTCAGGCCAAAATCAACATCAATCACGATATATAACTCTGAAGATAAGTATGACTCCACTTACCATTAAAAGCATTCTACACAGTGACTATCAAATAGGCCTATAAATTCTTCCTTTATTTAATTTACTTTTTTTTCATTGCAGGAAAGGGGGATGCTTTACTGATATATTACCATTTGAAAAAGACTAAAAATAACAACAGTTCACATTTGCATTAAGCTTTAGGGTTTACAAAGCTTTTTCCTCACAACAATCTACTGTGTAGTAGGTGGTAAAAGCATAGTGTTCTTTTTGTTTGTTTTCCAAGTTTACATTTGAGAAATCTGAGTCTCTGAAGTGGAAGTTACTTGTTCAAAGTCTGAGGCTATTAAATATTAGAACGAACACAAGGCCTTTCCTCACCCTTGAATTCCTTAGTGCCCCTATCCCCCCTCTAAACCTCCCCCCAAAAAAACCCCAACAACAACAAAGGATATTTCCAGTTAAAGGCAACATGATGGGGTTAAAGTTGGAGTTTAAAAGACCTGGGTTTAATCCAACCCTGAACATAAATAATAGTAATACTTAATCTTTATTTTTTTTATTTTTATTTTTTTTTATTTTGCTTTTTGTAGGGATGAAGCAATTGGGGTTAGTGACCAAAGTCACACAGCTAGTTAAGTGTCTGAAGCTGGATTTGAACTTGTGTCCTCCTGACTCCAGGGCTGGTGCTCTATTCACTGTGTCACCTAGCCACCCCTATACCTAACCTTTAGTGTCCCACCTCACCTGCAAGTCCCATAACCTTTAGTGTCCCAAACAAGTCTCTGAGACAGTAAAGTGCAGATGAGTTTCTGCTCTGCATTGGTAGAGGGAATTTCCTCACCAAAAATTTCCTTCATTAATGAAATTATGGGTCTGGGCCTATCTATAAAATATTTATGTTATATATTTGTAAAATACTTATCTATTCATATGTTGTATTCCCCCCAGTAGAATGTGAGTTTCCTTGAGGTCAGGGATCTTTTCATTTTTGTCTCTGAATTCTCAGAATTTCCCACAGTACCACACATACAGTTGGCACTTAAAAAAAAAACTTATTGCATTAGATTTAATTGAATTGAATGTGAACACTTAAAATTGGGCTCACTGCCTGTTCCATTTTGAAGCCTTGTTCATGCTATATTCATTCAAACTGAAAATAGCTAAGTGCACAAATTTGCCATCTCCTTGAATTTTGTGTTCTTCTGATTTGGAGAACCCAAGAGATTGCTGCAGACAATGATTAACTAAGCAGATTGTTTTCCCAATGTCTCTTTCCAGAGATCCAAGTCCTTTGTATCATCTCTAATCACTCAAATTAATTGTAAACATGTTTGCTTTCAGGGTAGAGCTGTCTTGGGTAATGCACTCATGCATGCTTTTTCTCTTGCCTTATTCACCTGGCTATTGAATCTTTACTATAGGATGATTGAGTACGTTCACCTACCATGCATGGAACTTGAGTTAGTGGAGTGACTGCACAGGGAAAGGACAACATAAGCAGTTTTGTTTTTTTGCCACAATGACCTGAACTAGGAACAATGGTAGGGCAACAAGTGTGGCAGTTTCCTAGTTAGGATTCTCTCTAAGTGTAATGGGTTGCTGGAGGTGGTGAGTTCCCCCAAATTTAGAGGACTTCTGACAAAGACTGGATGACCATTTATTGAGTAAATTGTAATAGGGATTTCATTTTCAGTAATGGGTTGGAGTAGATGGCCACTAAAGTTCCTTCCAACTTTAACATTCCTTCTGTGATTCTGTAACAGAAGTTCTGCTAAAATACAACATCACTACCCAGATCTCCCAAAGCCACAATCAGGCTGTTGGTACCGCTCAGCTATTAGTCACTACAACAAATGTAGTGAGAATCTCAACACTCTGCAAGTATGTAATTAACATTGTGAATTAATTCTCAAATGGAGCTTTACTGCTGATGAACACTATTGATGGACATTTTAGATATTACTGATTCCACTTCTGTCTCCTCTGAATTCTCAAGGTTCAATCTGATTATATTTTTTATCTTTTCTCAGCTTCTCTTGCAAGAATCTTTAAAAGATTTCTGCCTTTTCACTAAACAGAAGGGCTATAAATCAGTTGAAAAAAATCAATAATTACAAGCATTGATCTATTTAACTCCCCTTCATTTTTCTTTAAGCCAAACACAATATGTGGCTCATTTCAAATGGAAGGGAAAAAAAATACTCATTTCCTGGAACTTACGGCTTTATAATATATCATTGCTTAGCATGACACAAATGCATACCCTCCGAGTAGACCCTGAAAGGCATGCTGAGGTCTCCTATGTGCCAAGAATTATTTAAAATGTCCTTATTCAAAATGCTATTTATTTAGAAGACATATGTTTATATTTACCAATACACTGTTAAATGGATAGAAGCAAGGATGAGTATAAATAGATGATAATGCACCATTCACATATGAAATATAAGCTGACATATTGTACACAGAATATGGAGAATGAGAAACCAATTGCTTTCAGGAAGGTATAATTATACAGATAGCTGCCTGATGACTTCTAAGTAAATCAACCATTTCTTAAGCATCACATTGCACACCAAATAAAGTTCATGTAATAGTAGTCTAAAAAATACTCATAGATTTGAGCTGTGCTATAACTTGATGAATAATGTGGAATCATAAAGCTACCCTCAACTTTCTTGAAGGAAAAATGTCCTTTGAGTTCATGAGAAAAGGACAACATAGATTATACAACTACTAAATAATGTTTCCTTTGTAGTATAAATGGAAAAAAATATATAGGTGAGAAATCTGAGGCAGACAGAAGCAGACAGACTTTCCCAGTGTCACTAAGCTAGTAAGTGTCTGAGGTCATATCTGAACGCAGGTCTTCTTGTCTCTAGACCCTGCACTCTGTCCAATGCATCTACCTATAATATGGAGTGGAACTAGATGGTTTCTGCTCTCTCTTTCAGCTTTATCCCATGTTATTCTTCCCCCCACCTACACAACAGAATTGTCAATAAAGTTAATTGAAAAGAATTCAGAGCAAAAGAATTCCAGTGACGTGACTAAAAATCTGGAGGAGGAGACTTAGAATGAGTGACCTGTGAAGAGGAATTAAGGTATTAAATGTGATTAAACTTTCACCTTCATGGCATGTGGTGACAAAGCAGGATGAGGATTGGTAAAAATATATGTAAATAAGCAGTCAGAATAGTCCCCTGCCATATTTAATAAACTAAGCAAAAAGAAACAGGACTTTAAAAGTAACACTTAAATTGAAGTGAGACTTCTGACCAAAATCAGAAATTCTCTATTATTTTAGGAAAGGGTAGAGATTTCTTGAGATAATACAGTCTAGGCTATCATCTAGAACAGTGGTTCTCAACCTTCCTAATGCCATGACCCTTTAATATAGTTCCTCATGTTGTGGTGACCCCCAATCATAAAATTATTTTCATTGCTACTTCATAACTGTGATTTTGCTGCTGTTATGAATCGTAATGTAAATATCTGATACGTAGGATGTATTTGCATTGTTACAAATTGAACATAACCCACAGGTTGAGAACCCCTGATCTAGAAAGTAATGTATTGTACTATTTTATTAAAATTATATATGTTTATTATTATGAACACTAGTCATAATCATATTTAATAAAATATGAATGCATCAACAAGTTTTATTAACTATTTTGATGATAAAACAATAATGCTAAACTTTTTTATCAGAATTGTTTCCAAGGAATGCCAACTGTATGTTTCAATGTCACCAAATGTTTCTTAAAACAGTAGCCTTCCCCTTCCTCAACCAATTCTAGATGACTTACCAAAGTTTCTTGAGTAATTACCACATGTGAATACTATGAACAGGGATGTTACAAGGGGCTCCCTGGCTCAGAGCTGATAACTCTGAATCTAAAATACCCCATTAGTGGGTATTTACCCTTGGTTAAACCACTTTCAGTAACAAGTCAGGCACTACCTAGAAAGGCAACTCGTTCCACTTTTTGATGTCTCTAATTGTTAGAAAATTCTTACTTATATTCAGGAAGCTTAAATCTCTCTTCTGTCACTCCCTGTTATTTAGTCTAAGTTTTAACCTCTAGAACCATGCGAAAAACAAACAAACAAAAAACTTCTTTCTGCTAGATGCCAATGACTCATTGGTGCATCATAGAACACACCAATGACTCCATGGATAGCACTGCTGTCAATTTTTAATAAAGAAGCAATCTGACTGAATTTCATTTCAATTTTTTAATACTCTTTTTTGGTTGAGCAAGAAATCTGAAACGAGGCCAGCTTTCACTTCATTTTTGAGATAGCTAAAATCTAATCAGTTCTATCTCTCTATCACTTACTGAATAGCTCTCTCGAAAATTGGGTCAAATTAAGCTTATGACCTTCAGTGTGGGAAAAACAAAAAGCTGTCCTCATAATGTTAGTTTGTTAGAGATTATATTTTGTTTAATGGTGTTTTAGGAATTCCAATTTCTGTCGGTACCACCTGTAAGTGTGACTGTTAAAGTACCACCCCATATGCTAGCAGATGGTATCCAGGAATTTCTTTTATTTTTTTGCTTTTATGGGAAATGGGGGAACAGTACAAAATTAAGAAGGGAAAATGAAGGAATTACAGTAGCTCTGAATTTTAAGTCATAAAGAGGAATAATATGACTCTTCCACTTAACTGACAATATCCTCTAAACATATAACAAATCTGTTATTTCCAAAGAGAATATAATTTAATGGCAAAAGTAGAAAAATGCTACTCTGTTCATGTGCAAATTATTAAGTCACATCTGAACACTGGTTTTGTATAAAGAGAATGAAAAGTTAACATCACAGGTTAACCTAACTCTTAAAGGCAAATTTTAATTTCTTTTCCTTTGATCCAGTAGAGGGAAAACATGAAGAATACTTCAGACACAAGTGTATCTTAATTTTCACTTTGCCCAAGCATATCCAGAATTCAATGTGACTAAAAGGGAATTTAGTGGATAGAGAGTTGGCTTCAGAGTCAGGAACACCTAGGCTGAAGACCTGCCTTGGATACATACTACCCACTTTTAGCCTCTCAATATCAAGGCAACTCTGTAAGATTATAAATTGCAGAGAAAGTGTCACCCAGCATTGGCAAAATAAATTTCCTAATCTGAGATTTACTTTAGCATTGCAATCACAGGGTCTAGTCCTTCTTTCTCTAGGTTGAGCTTCCAATACAAAAATATACTCATGTCTACTGACATGGGGACAAAGTATGTAGAGTTGAGAAAGAACTTTGGGATCATTACATACAACATGGAATTTTCCAGAGGAGGAAGTCAAGGCCCAGAAAAAGCAAATTCATATAAATAGTTAGTGGTGTCATTCAAATTTCCAAATCCAGTAGAGTTATTGTGCATTATATCCAGAATTAAATGGTGCATTTTTTTTTAAACATCTCGGTATAGCTGGCACACAACACTGAGTGTTTCCAGCATCTCTTGGGCTTTCTGCATTGTCTTTAACTAGACATGTCAAGAACATATAAAAAGGAGGCAAATACAAATCCACTAGTTTAAGTAGTTAGGAAGGAGCTGCATTCCAGGCACACCCATAAATGGAAATTTAAAGTTATAAGGCTTTTGGAAGTCATGATAGAAAAAGGTAATAATAAAGGAGTTGCATTTTACCTATGCACCAAAAAGCCACATAACAAGAGCAAAAAGAAAGACAAAAAAGATGGGAAGATAACTGCAAAGATCAACTAAAGTGTAAATACCAAGGTGGATATGCAACTTCAGTGAATAAGTCTTTTGGGCCTTTCTGACACAAAGTCGTCTGTTCACAGGATATCATATAGTAAACAAGTGGTAGAGAAAGAATTCAAACCCAGTTCTCGCTCCATACTCAGGACTTTTTCTACCAAATAATATTCATACATATCATGGGAAAGAAGCATCATTAGGCTTGGAGGAAGAAGGTCTGGGTTCCAATTCTAGCTTTGCCCCTTTCTAGCTTTCTAAACAAGTCTTCTTTGTACAGTAGCTCTGGGTTGACAAAAACAAACAACAAAAAAAAAGCAACAAAAAAACCAAGATATCTTGTTATAATTTAAGGTTCCAGATTCTGCATTCATGAAGTTATTGTTTTGAGTTTGTTTGTTTTTTTCTTAAATGAGAGAAATAGCAAGGACTGAAAAATTAATGCATTAAATCCATAAATACATCAAATCCATAAAATTACTCAATCAAAATTTATTCCATGACTATATTACTCAGGGAAAACATACTATTTGATGTAAAATACTGAGGAACCTTAATTTTGATTGTCTAAATACGTTAAAGTATTCTGCAGGGTAGTAGCATTTACTTGCACATGCACAACTGTAAGCTAAAGAAATCAGTCAATGGCTTTACTTTCCTGAATTTTTTGTTTCTGACATCCTCTTGGGTCTTTGCTATGCCTTATAGATCTATTTTAACTCTTCTATACTGTAGCTTCTGTTTTGGTTTTATCTTCTGTTTAATTCTTCTTTCTCATATCTTGGTTTCTTTAATTTTTTTCTAGATAATTTTCTACCTGTTTCAGAATTGCACCTGTCTATTCTTGATAATATCTATTCCAGTTTTTAATAGAATTGAATAAATCAGGAGGAAAGAAGTACTTGGGACAAAACATCTCATTTAAAGCATTCCATTGTTCCATATAATCTAATAGAACAAGAAAAATCTCGTCTTTTTATGATTTTATCACATTTGCTACCTTTTTTTTTCCCCAAAAAGTGTAAATGTTTGTGTTAAGGCTAAACGCTTCATGTATCTTTTTTTTTCCCTGAAAAATCTGTTTTAGTTTGAAAATTAATCCTTTACAATAAAAATCAAGCCAGGAAGACTTGTGTCATACACTGGCTGGGTGATCTAGGCAACCCTGTAAGAATATAATTTGGAGAAAATGCGCTGACCTAGATCACTAAAAGGAGTTTCTGCACGTGGGAGTTCACTGCATTCAGGACATGACAGGTCTATTTCCCATCCTTGTACTTTACTAATACAATATTTAGCATTAAGGGAAAGTGAATTTCAGCTCTCCCCTTTGCTTTCTACAATTCTAATTTCACTAACCACCTTTTCTCATGGAATTATCTTTTACTCTAGATATTTAATTTTAAAATACATATATTTTCTCAGGTATCTTCCAAAATAATCTTCTTTTGTATCTGTGAAACATGTGCTATAACTAAATTTAAAATTTCATCCAATGTCAATGTTAGCAAATAAATCCTAACATTTCCCCAAAGGAAGTCAGTTTAATGTCAACTCTTGGAAAGGTACTTATTTGATGAAAGTGTTATCACTAAATTGGCATCATTAACATCCATCAATGATTAGTACTTGGAATGTATGGAAAATATCTATCTAAATACAGTCAATGATTTATATGTTATTTTAATAAAATAAAATGCTATCTGAAACATTAATAAATGAGTATCAAGATCAGCTATCTTGAATTTGACTTTTAACCTATTAGCTTTTAATAGGTAATATGTATAATGTGTTAGTTTTGAAGAAAGCATTTAAAAAGATCTTATTTTTTAAATTTTAAACATTTTAAAGGCATTTTGAACCTCATTTTTTACCAGAACTGAAGGCACCATTTAGCAATTATCTATATTTATAAGGATTTTTAGCATAAAAAGGTCAACTTGAAAGACTTCACCTACATAAGTATAAAAATGAGTGCATTAAATAAGATACCCTTGAAATAAGAGAAGTATTTTCTTTAGAAATAAAATATCCAAGATAAGTAATTTACCTTATCTCTAAGACCAGCAATATATGTGTTCAAAGAAGGAATAACATAAAATATCTATTTTATGTCTATTTCTCATTATATTACACTTTATTTTCACCCTAGGTAATGATTTCTTTACGTAACATAACCATAAAACCAGTGCCTTTCCAGTAATTACTTCACTTCAAGGGCTTTGAAGATAGCATTTAAAGAGAAGTATTACAAAGCAGAGGTTGTGTGCTTAACCTCATGAAGTGATGCAGAGATTCAAGTGATTCAGATAGTTGATGGCAGATGGGCCAGCAATTAGAGGAACTTCATTGATATAGGTAACTATATTAAGTGATAAGAAGGGGAAAATTCATGGTGAGTAGTATGTATAGCTTCTAAGGTACTCACTGGTGGATTGCATTAGACCATTTCAATTAAATCCTAGTAGGCAAAAAGAAGAAAGGTTCAGTAACCTGGTATTACATTCAATCAAACAATGTAAGACAAGTTAAAATGATTTACACAAGTTGGGATCCAAAGAAGTCCTGACCACTTTTGATGAGTGAATACACTACTGACATCAAAGACTGGCACTATTGCTTTTGCTGGGCAAGTAAAATCAATTTAATTTTTCATGTTCAATGTTTTAAATGGAGTTTGGCAGAATAAATTATTCCATCAAATCATCATCTTTCTCGCCTTCCTTAAAAAAAAAATTCCTCTATATTCCAGCTTAAAGGTTGTTTATTTATGACTTTGATAGAGTCCTCAATAGCATATCAGTTAGGGCAACCCTGCATTCAAGATGAGTACTATGCAAGAAAATTAGTCTTAATAGAAGTGGGGAATCAAGTGTTTCAGAGGGAAACATCTAAAGCCTAAACAGAACCAGCTATATTTCAAGACTGCTTTATTGAATCTTTCAAATTACATGCAATACAAATTTGGTTTGATGACCTTCATTATTGATTCTATTAATTTCTCAACTCAATGTCATCTAATGGAGAAAAATGTATTGAGGTGTTCAGAGCTTGTAATGTTAAGATGCCAATAGGAAAGAGAGAACGCATCTGTATTGATAACGCTTCAGAATCTCATCAATGAAAGACACCAGGAAAAAATCCCCACTGGTTTATGTCCACTTTTTTACCTACTAAAAGACCAATATGTCATAATTGTTAAATTTAATACCCTCATTAAATAAACTCTAAAAAGAGGCAGAAGGTGTAGTATGGTACATATAGAGCTGGTCTTAGGGCCAGAAAGACATTGATCCAAGTCACATCTTCAACCCACACTGGCTTTATAACTCTGGACAAGTCACTGCTCTATGGAATCCTCTAAGAAGATAAGTTTCTTGAGCAGAAATTCACAATGCAAACTGTGCTTTACATAGTTTTTAGAAAGTTCATTGGGTCAATGAGAGATGAAGTAACTTGCCTATGATCACCTAGTTAACATATGGCAGAGTCAGTTCTTTAACTCAGGTCTTCATGATTCTAAAACATAGGTTCTATCTACTATTCCATTAACATATATATATATATTAAATATATGTATATATACATATATACATGTATATACATGTGTTCATACATATATAAGCATAAATGCATGTATCTATGTATATGCTATATATCATGAATGAGTAAATAGATATACACATTTAGACACATTGACATGGTATGTTGGTCCTATATGTGAATGTATTTATGCATGTACATGTGTGTGTGCATGTTGTATATTTACAAATGTGTATCATAGACAGGTTTTAATTATTTTAAAATGATTTAATTTTATACATTTTGAATAAATATGTTTATTTCTATAAGTGATATATCTGGATAAATAGATCAGGATCGATTGATAGATAGATAGATAGATAGATAGATAGACAGATAGATGCATATATTCATTTTCTAGTACTTATCAGTTATTAAATACCCACTTGAATTGTGAAGATTGTAATTTTATACCAAAGTTTTCTGGTTTGGTACATTTCCCTCCGGTTGTCAATTGAGAATTATATTTGGCTTATCAGATATGAGAAACAAGGACACACTGAGCTCAATATAGAAAATTGTATTAAAGACTGAATGGCAAAAATCTCTTCTGTTGATTTGATGGAACAACTCTAATCAATTATTTTTTTGCCAGTACAAGAGAGCATTAAGGAGAAACTTACAGACAATGAGAACATGAGCCAGGGAAACCTGACTTTGCTTTTACTGTGGTTTGAATAAATGGAGTTTTCTTTTCCAATGATGTTCATCTGGTACCTTTCATGATATCACCATGTGAAGTTATAATTAAACAGCTCCAGAATTTAAAAGCTCTGTCATTATGTTCTGTGAAATTCCCTAATTACCATGGGTTCATAAAACTCAGTTTTCATCTTTCCTTGACTTCTCCAGGTATCAGTGCACAGAAATTAGAACTTTTTGCCAAGGCATGGATATTATAAACCATTTCAGCACTTAGATAATTAAATGATGGTGAAAGGACTACAGAAAATTGAGTTGGGTTCTCCCCCAGTAAGTTGGAACATTGACAACACAATCTCATAGGCACAGAGGGGAAAGTAACTCTTTTAAATGACTGTTGGCAGAGTGGCACTTTATTCCTAGTTGCAGGGTCATATCCTCCTGCTATCTGGACTTTGAAGTCAAAGACTGCATGGGTACAATTTCCTCAGGCAATGCCACAGTAATACATATTCACAGAAAGAAACCTGATTCTTCCCTTCTCTTCCTTTATCCCTCCTTCTTCAGATCAAGCCATCTACTGACAATTAAGTGTCTCATGCAATGCCCTTGACTCTTCTCCCCTTCATTACACAAGCACACACTGAGAAGACAGTCTGGTTGATATCATAAAAGAAAAGTCTAAACTAGAAACAAGCTTTTCAGCCAACCCCTTCTCCCCCCACAGTATGGTATACAACAGAGAGAACAGAGTTGGTCATTTCATCACGGTCCAAACATTTCTGTATTTTATATTTATATTCTTAAGTAACACAGTGTCAAACAAAAATAGAAGAATTACCCTCATCTAGCCCTGGTGGTCATAAGAGATGTTTCCTTTTTTAGTGATTTTCCCATTTATTCTTTGCCATCAATTGGACCACCAGTTGGTTTTAGATACTGTTTTTCTTGTGGAATATTTGTTCAAAGAAAAATATAAATTATTCACTGTCTCAAGGATGTGATGATATATGTAGGCAGAATCTGCCTTCTATCGTCACTTATAATGTTTTAAAATACTTTTTAAAAAAATGATCCAAAAGGCTGTTAATACAATGTATGGGGATGCTTATGTGAGCAAGTGATACTTAGCTAAATATTGACATGCTCAAAATAGTCTTCTAAAATAAGCAGTCTATTCAATGCATAAAATTTCATTTAAAAGATCAGTAAAGTAGTAGGACTTACACAATTTCATCATTCTGGAATTCCAGCTCTCCACAGGTATCCTCAAAGTCCTCTCCTCCACCACGAGCAGACCCTTCAATGGTTTTGTAGGGAACAATAACATTTCCTCGTGCTCCAGATGTTCTTAACACTTTGACCTCCATGATGCCAATACTCTCACTCACATGTGTCACAGGTTCCTCAAAGGTAAAGATGCCTGCATGGTCATCATCAAAAATAGTGACAGTGGCAGTAGAGGGAGAACCCAGGCAAGCAAGGGTAGCAATGTGATTGGCCTCCAGGATTCCATCTTCTGATGCCTCTGATGTTACTTTGACATTGCTGAGGTGCACGAGGAAGTTCTCATCTTCTTCAAAGATATCATCATCAATGATACCAACCCGGATTTCCTTTTGAGTCTCTCCAGGTTTGAAGACCACAGTACCTTCAGTAAATTCATAATCAGAGCCTGCATTGGCTGTGCCATCTTCTGTTCGGAAGTCAACAAAAACAGTATTGGTCAAATCACCACCTCTGCGGATAATGGTGAGGGCCACTGTGCCACAGTTCTCAAGACACTGATAAGTCCCCTGCTCAAAGTAGATCTTACTGACTGGGTCATTTTCTGCCTCTTCAGTATTGACTTCATGCATGCTGACAGCTTTTCTGGCCTGGTCTGCAGCATGTCTCTTTAAAATATTGCCAGCTCCAGTCATTAGACGGGTAGCCTGGATACGATAGAATGCACGACTCTTCTGCTGCTGACTTAGGACTTGGTAGTTGGCTAATTCTATTAACTGTTCAATTTCCTTATCTGGGTGTTTCTGTTTCAACTCCTTCAGGATCCTGGCCATTTCTCTCCTAGCTTCTTCGTCATCTTGGTCTCTCTCATCAACTTCCAGAACTAGAGCACCATCTAAGAAGTTATCAACATGGGAGTTGACCACTTTGCCATCCATTTCAATTTCAGCTTTGGAAGAGGGCCTATCTCCTTCATGTTCAATGATCATTCCCCTTTGCTTGCCAGCTCGATACCTCTTATAGACATATTTGTAAAAGAGAAGCCTTCTGTCTGCAACCCAAGCAAACACAACGCAGATGGGGAAGAAGAAGAAAGTAAGCAAACCTTCCCAGACTTCTACAACACCTGGTGATATGACAGACAGAATCATATAGAGCCAGGTATAGGCAAAGATGCTCCACGCAGCAGTCACGAAGAATACTCGCAAATGTTTAATCTTCCTCGTCTCTCCATCAGGAACCACATAGACACAGAGAGCTATGATAATGAACATATTGAATGCAGCACTTCCAACAATGGTGCTGGGACCAAGATCTCCAGCTGTAAAGTTATGGCCACAAACTTCAATCACAGAAAGAAGGATCTCAGGTGCTGAGGAGCCCAGAGCCATCAATGTTAGGTTGGAAACTGTCTCATTCCAAATCCTCACTGTGGTCTTGGTGGTCTCCCCATTGGGTTTTTTTATGGTTATTTCTTTTTCTTGGGATGTGATGACTTCTATTGAGGACATGAATCGGTCAGCAATGATAGATACCCCCAGGAACATGTAGACCATGGCCACAAAATACACAGTAGCTCTAGCAATTTTATCTCCAAAGGAAGGATCTTGGGGCTCCCATATGGGCAAAATCACACCTTTCTTACAATAATAAGAGCCAGTACATTCATTTGTCTCATTTCCAGTTCCTTCACCTTCAGTCTCAGCACTTATTTTGTCCAGGTGGAAAAGCAAGAGAGCCACAGTGCTTAATAAATATCCCAGTGGAAGGGTCTGTGAATGACTTAACTTCATCATGGTTGCTGCTTGGACAAATTTCCAACTGTCCCAACCTATATATAGAAAATCAGGGAAGGGGAAAAGAGATCAGAAAATCTCAGATAAGACAATACTTTTTTCCATCACTGATTTGTATACATCCAACAATCACAAACCCTCTATTAAGTTACTTGTCTAGGAGTCATCAGTTATTAAATAGCCTTTTAATTTTTAAAGGATGGATTTTCATCCCAGGGCTTGCTGATTACTCAAGAATTACAGTTGACTTATCAGAAATGAAAAGCACAATAATAATCTTGCTCCATTGAATGCACATTTCTGCATATTAATAGATAATAAGAAAACTTTTGAAGCATTAAATAATTCTCCCTAGTTGATGAAAGTGAATCTCTCCCTCTGCCCCTCATTTTTGAGTTAACATATCATCATTCAGCAGCTTTAGCCAAAATATTCTTGTTTAAATTGTTGCTTTGAAATTTGTGCATTTGGGGAAAAGAGGAATCTGTGGACATAAAACCTGATGGGAATCTTAAATTTGGATTCTACCTTGTGCTGGGTGTCACTAAAAACCAAAATCCTTAATTATCTAATTTTACTTGAAATGCAGTGAAACATACCATGCTGTGATCCAAACTATGCCTTTCTTTAAAAAACAAACAACAAAACTATAGCTTCCCTTAAAGATTGAAGTGTTGTGATATTTCAAAAAATTAAATCTAATTTTCAAAACATGCTTTGAAGAAGTACACATTTCCTCCTGATTTTAGCAAACACTGGTATCATGCCAGATTAGCAGTTGGGCATTAGGTTCTCCCTTCATAGCCAACTTTACATATATCTACATAGTCAACTTTAAACTCTGTGGACCCTCAATTAGTGAGAAAAAAGGAAGATCAATAGTTCCCAAATCTAGTTGTAGTATATAGCATAGAGGCCTAACAGATTGCAAAATCATCATTACCAACTATAAAATGATATGTTTATATGCCAGTGATATACTTATCTTGTTCATTCTGAAACATGAGACAGAGAGAGGGAAAGAGAGAGAGAGACAGAGACAGAGACAGAGAGACAGAGACAAAGAGACAGAGACAGAGAGACAGAGACCGAAAGAGAGACAGAGAGAGAGATGAAGTAACACAAATCATTAAGGAATAATAATTACAATCTAATCCATACATGTGGCTTAAAGACAGGAGTCACAAAGTAAATATATATTGAAAACCAAAGTATGGAAATCAAGTCACTTAAAGACAGAAAGACTCAAGAATCTACTCAATTGACTCAGCAATCACAGTTATGTGGGTAAGCACCACTTTCCTATGCCATCCAAAAATCCATGCTGGAACCATAAACCACCCCATTGAGCTTTAGTTTTGAGGACCTAGGGAAAGAAATGCCCAGGAGACAAGATTCCATAGGGCAACTTCATGGAGGGAGATCTCCCTGCAGCAAGCATATAGCTCATAGTCTGATGGACCCAAGAACATGTTATATAATCCAAGGATGACCGACTTGCAGTCTTATTTCAGACCAAACCCTCTGCAACCTTTTTGCAGAGTGTGAAATAGAACTGGAGGATATTCTACATATTTTGGTTAGGTCAAAACATAATTTTCCTTTCACCTGTTCCATCAGTTTGCAGACAAGCATCTCATACATATCCCATATTTGACCCTGTTTCCCTCCAAGATCTTTGTATAAAAACTTCCTCAGGGCTCAGGTGTGTCCCCAGGTTCCAAATAAATTCCAAATAAATGCATTCAGTTGCCTCATCTCTTTTTCAGTACTTTTCCCACGTATTAAAAAAGAAGACCATGAAAATTCTGAAATCTAAGTTAGGTTGGATAAGAGCCCTAATGCAAGTTAAAAAGTGGAGTTTCCAAAATGGCTTAGCTATGTTAAGGGCCTCACTTGAAGCTCAAAGGAACTGAACGATCTAGTAAGTGTAATGGGAGGACAAAGTCCAGACTATTCTAGGCCTATTATGAGGTAGATCTTGTTTAAAAAAACCAAAAGTACTACGTGATATCTCAAGTTTGTAATGTTGAAAGATTAAAAAGGTAAGGTTATAGTATACACTAGGAGAGCAGCACCTAATATATTTTTATCTTTGTTTTAAGGAAAATGGTCAAAATTGGTGAGTCTTCCCTCCTTTCGAGTTGCTGTCCTCAGGAATTCGGCCAGCTGGCCACAGCCATTCATTCAAAATATATTAATTACCTACTCTGTATCAGGCAGGGAAGAAGACTTTGAGGAGACAAAAAACAAAAAGGAAATAGCTGAAGACTACATAGCTTTTAGATTTCTATCTTCAGTACTAGGACAGTGCCTGGCACATACTAGGAGATTAAGAACGTGAAGTCCTCAGAACCAGGAGAAGTGTATATAAAGACAATAGCATTGTTAAGATAAACAACTACTAAAGACAAGAATTCTAATCAATTCAATGACTGACCACAATTCTAGGGCACCAATGATAAAGAATGTCTCTTGGCAGAGACATGAAGGGCTCAAGATACAGAATGAGACATACATTTTTTAAAATACCAAATGTGGGAATTTGTTTTGATTGACTATGTATATTTATTACAAGGGTTTTGATTTTCCTTTCCTATTATTGGATTAGAAGGTTGGGGGGGGGGTGGCTAGGTGGTGTAGTGAATAGAGCACCTGCCTTGGAGTCAGGAGGACCTGAGTTCAAATCTGCCCTCAGACACTTAACACTTACTAACCATGTGACCTTGGGCAAGTCACTTAACCCCAATTGCCCTGCCTTCCCCCCTCCAAAAAAAAAAAAAGGTTGGAGGGAGAAAAATAAATATTTGTTAATTTTCAAAGAAAAAAATTAAAAGGAAACTGTCATTTGGAATTAATTTTTAAAAGTTAAAAATGAATAAATGATAATTTTTAAAAAGAACGAAGAATGTTTTTAAAAAGAAAATGTCCAGGGGTATTTGTGATCTCTTCTGAAGCTTGCAGGGTTGGGGAATGTCAGCCTTCTGAACAGTCATTTTATATCCAAGTAGGAGAGAAGGTGATGGAGAAAAGAAACCTCTGCCCCTTCCTCAGCATAAACCCACTGAAGGCTACCATTTGTAGCTTTATGCCAACTTGGCCTTGAACCAGGAGGTCACAAAATGAATGATTATATTTCACGATGTAGGATAGTGAGTTACTAGAAACAATTCCAATTCCAAAGTTAGTTATTAGTAATTAATTGCTGTTCCTATTTATGCCTACATCTAAAAGATCCACATTATAAACCTCCCTGACCCTCATCTGTCACCTCACAAATGGATGACGCTGCTTGTAAACTCACCAAGTACAGATAAGTCAGTCAAAATCCATCACCACTGCTAGAAAAATAACTCAAAGAATTCTACCACAACTGTAATTTGACTTATAAACTTAAAAGATTTTAAAACTGAAGGTCACTTTAAAGAGTATCTAATCCAAATGCCACATTTCATAGATAAGTACACTGAGGATCAGAGAAGGGACCTGTTTTGCCCAAGGTTTACACAGATGGTTAGTGGCAGATGTGAGATGGGTTGTCATGCTATAACACTCCCAATCCAATACATCCTCTACTACCTCCTCATGTTTGGGGACCTAGTTATCCCCTTTTCTTTTTTTGTAGCTAAATTTTTAAAGCAGTCTAGACAGATGTGGAAAGAGCTACTAAGAATACCACATGTCCAAATGCTGATACAACAGGTGGCCTGCATTTCCGGGGTAGAGACGGGAAGAGAATAAGAGACTGTCCATCCCTCTTTTAGAGCATGTTATAAAAGTACATCAAATACCTACTCAAAGAAGGTTCAAAGATCGTCATAACTATATTGTGTTGTGTTGTGGTGGGTGGGTGTGTGTGTGTGTGATATTTTGTGTCTTCTAAAATTACTGGGCCTGAAAAAATTGGCACTTCCATAGTCTCTATCCCAGAAAATTCCTATCAAGTATCAGGTTAAAGTGTGGGTTCAGAATTCTCCCAATTCTCCTTATAAACACATATTTCTGTGAAAATTGAACAAGAAGTATTAGAATGGAATGGCTGAGTATAGTTTGACCTGCTGTGCCTCTTTCTTTATACCTGTTATCTGACTTTGATCAGTCCTGATTTGGTTTCTCTCCATCCTAAGCACATGTGTCCATGCTGATTTCCATGGCTGCTTAAAATGAAGTCTTATCTGGGGTGATCAGCACCACAGTGATCAGCTGATTCTTAATGACAATGCTGGGCAGTTAGGTGGTACGGCACATAGAGTGGCAGGTCTCAAGTGAGGAAAACCTGAGTTCAAATACGACCTCAGATACTTAATAGCTTTGTGACTCTGGGCAAGTCACTTAATGCCTATTTGCCTCAGTTTCCTCATTTATCAAATGAACTGGAGAAGGAAACAGCAAACTATTCCAGTATCTTTGACAAGAAAACCCCAAATGGGGTCACAAAGAATCAGACACAACTGAAACAACTCCACAACAAATCTCGTACAACCTTGGGCAAGGCTATTAAATACAGATTTTAAATCCAAATCAGTTTAGCAAATGATTATTAATCATCTGCCATAGCAATATGAGGCACTGTGCTGGGCACTGCAGATAGAAACATGAAAAATATTATAGCCTCTGCCATGTTCTAGAGGAGCTCATGAGAACTAAATGATATTGGTTAAGCATAAGGAGAGGCTTAAGGACAAGCTCTAAGCAGGCATGGCTGTGTTAATGAGATAAGTTTCTCCATACTGGGGATTCTTAACTGCTTTTTGTGTCAGGGACCTTTTGGAAAGCTGGTAAAGCCTTACAATAAGGTTTTAAATGCATAAATAAAATACAGGATTATGAAGGAAACCAGGGATATTGATAGCAGTTACTAAAACACAGGGGAAAGTTCATACCCTCCAGAGTAAAAACCTCTGCTCTATAAAAAGGAGAGACAAACTACTTCTTTGAGGGATTACAGCCAAGTGGAAGGTGGGATGTTTCCATAATCTAAATGCCTCAGGGCTATTTTGCCAGATGTCATACTTGTCCTTTGAACAAACAGGCCTGCCTAACTGAATCCAGGAACAAAAACACAGTAGTACATCTGCTTTAATACAAAAAAGGATGTTATCTAACATGAAAGCAATAAATATGATTGATCAGGTGTGTCCTCAGCATGGTACATGGGAAAGAGCATTGGGACCTGAGTTCCATCACCAGCTCTGATGCTTAGTAACTATGGGACTTTGGGCAAGTTACTTAACCTCCCTGAGATTCAGTTTACCTATCTGTATAATGAGGGAGGTTGAGACTAGATGGTAGCTAAGGTACCTTTTAGTACCAGGTCTATGATCCCTATGATATTATGCTACCCCCTCAAGCATCACAATAGCTCTATTCCTGTAATTATCAATTAGTATTGGCCTGGGGCAATAGACAAATAATTCTTGAATACTTCCCTTACAGAATTCTGCTCCTAACATAAGTTATATTTTGACTTTGTATCCAGTCATTCAAGAGAACTGTTGACTCATGATTATGGTTCAGATTATCCATATTTTAGAATAATTAACTCATGACTCCTGTCACACCCTTTCCCAGCTGCTCTTAAGGCCCAGAGATACTAGGCTAGATTTGAACTCATGAAGATAAGGCTTCCTGGCTTCAAACCCAGTGCTCTACCCACTGCAACACGTACTTGCTCCTGCACCATCTATTTCAGGACTCTCGTATATCTTGCTACTCGTATATCATGACAATGACCAGAAAGCCAACAACAATGGATCTACATGATACCCAAGAAGTCCCTGAATTAGATAGGGGCCTTCACAAAAGAAGTCAGCTCTTCTTTGTTTATAATCTGTTATATTTCCATTTAATGAGAGGAAGGGCACCTAATATTGATTTTATTAACAATTTATATAAGACTAGAAAATTCTTATTCTCCATGGTAGGCTGTAGAGAAGACTTGCTTGACCATGTTTGCCAATAGAGGTCATCTTTTGAGAACAGAAATCTATCCAACTGTGAATGAACAAAAAGCGAACTGAAAGCATGATGACCTGCTAATCTTTGGCTCTCTTTGAAGTCAGTTAGAAATTCTCCTCCTACCCTTCTCAGATCAGCTCTGCAGAGAACACAGAGCAAAATAAGCACTCACCCTATACCATCTATTGGAAACCATACCACTGCAATGTTTCCTGATGACAGATGTCCTTCTCAAATGGAAAACAGCTCTATTGTTAGAGAAGTAGTACATCCTGGGCCCGACCAAGTCCTTTGTCCTAACTGTGTTTTCTTCAGTAAGGTTTATCAAAACCATCCTATTTTCTTCATCAATGTAAATTCTCAAAAATACTTATATTAATCATGCTGCAGGGAACAGAGATGTTATCTTCAGGGGACCAGATGCTGAGACTTGACATCAGTCCAAAGTTCTGTAATAATATTAGGGTCATTCTGTTTGGCCAGGGAGCAATAGACAGCATCAAGGAAGTTCACATATAAGAAAATGAGAGCCAGGGATAGAAGAAGAAAGAGAAAGGGAGACAGAGATACAGAGAAAGAGACAAAGATGGAGAGTGTAACAGATTGAGATAGAAAAAAAAGACTAAGAGAGAAACAGAGAGATGAAAACTCAGAAAGGTAGAGATAGAAACAGACAAAGGTAGAGATAAAAAGAGACTCAGAGATATAGACAGAGAGACAGAGAAAGAGAATAGGGTTAGGAAAGATGAACGTGGTCAAATAATGGTTACCTAGAATCAAAATAACAATCCAATCTATTTTCAAGGCTCTGAAAAGGGTCACAAACTCACAAATTCTCAGTTCTTGCCACAAACTTCCTGTGAAATGTTAGTACTGTTGCTTCAAACTAACAAATGGGAAAATAATGAAGCAAGAATGTAGAAGTATTTCATGAATAAGAATCACAGGCAGAATTTGAGCTTTTCTCTTACTTCCAAGACTACTCTGGATCACAGTGTGTTTCCTAGGAGAGGTGACAGTCAAGGGACTTACTGCCATATATGAACTATCTCACTTGACAAAGCACATCTGTTCAGACAATCAGAACCAAGGGGCATGTTATTTAATTGCCAGTGGTTATTTATTATATTTGTAGAGAAGGGAAGGGAAAAAGCGATTATATCGAGCCTACTATGAGCCAGACACCTTGTTAGATGCTTTAAAAATATCTCATTTGATCCACACAACATCCCTGAAAGCTAGGAAATATTATTATTCCTTTTTACAACTGAGGAAACAAGATGAAGAGACCTTCCTAGTATCACATAGTTAGGAAGTAACGTCTAGGGCTAGTTTTGAACTAAGCCCTTCCTGATTCCAGGACCAGCACTCTATTCACTGTGTCCCCTAGCTACCACATATTTACATAACTGGAAGTGACTAGAAAGCTCTAACTCCTCAGACTATGGTACAGTAACTAATGGGTATTTGAATTGCAGAAAGCTTGTTTTGGAGAGATGCCTTTATTAAATTTTTCCATACTCAGAAATTCTCAGAGGACCATGTAAATAGTGGCATAGATAAATCGTACTTTCCTTTGATAATAGATTTAGAGTAGGAAGATACCTAGGAAGCTATTTAATACAATGCCCTCATTTTAAAAATAGGGAAATTGAGGCCCAGAGAAACAAGTAACTTTCACACAGATAGTACGTGGCAGAGTCTGCATTCAAACCTAGGCCCATAAAACACCAAGTCTCTGACAACTTAAAACAAATTCATCTCCAGGATTGTTTTTCTTCCCTTAAGAGGCAGGGCCCCAGGCAACCTAAAAAGCACTGGAGGAATTAAGGGGGTTTCACTTACTTTAAAATTTTGCCAAGGGGAAATCCTAGCTCCCATAAGCAGAAATATACAATAAGATTTGGAGAATACCATTTACCATACTGGTTTCAATACTGACCTTTTTTTTTCTTTCAAAATCTGTCTTGTATAAAACCAGACTACAGCCTACAATCATACTTTTGGTAAAAATAAAAAAAAAATAAAACAGCTAATGAAGATGAGGAAAACTAGAATGATGAAAATAAATAAGCCTTCATTTAAACGTTTAAAAAAAGTTCACAGTAAATATTTCCTTTGTACAGTAATTTTATATTCATTTAATATATTAGTCAATATAGAAATTTCATGAATGTATTTAGAAAGTATATGTGTATGTAGATATATAAATATGTGTTTTAAATATATGTATGTGCATATGTATACACACATACACATGATACCTATTTATGCACACACATATATGAAGTTTCTATATCAATTACAGGACTAGAAACCTTAACTGAATCAAGTAATCCAGGCCATATACTAGATGTAAACAAGTATTTAATCAACTTAATAAAAATTAAGGTGCTTACGTTATTGGATATGCACACGGACACCATATGTGTGTATATATACACATTTAGACACAAATATGTGCATACATATGCATATATCCACACATATAGACCCACACATGTGTATACATGTATATGTGTCCACATATTCCTAGTCATCTATGGATGCACTTATATTCCTTTCCCAGAGATTTCATTTTAGGAATGTGGTCCATATTGAGGTTGGGCAAATATGGTATTTGGAATTCATAGGATATTTCAGGTTGTTAAAGAATTTGGGAGTTAGAAGGGAACTTTGAGTGACCTCAGACCAATGACACATAGAATATGGCAGAGCCAGAGTTTGTAATTTGCTTCCTAGTCTTGTGCTCCACCATGCTAAATGTCTTCTACCCTGTCTCCTACCTTTGGACAAGGAGAAAGCATTTACATTAAAATAAATCTCATTTTTAAAAAAAGTGTACTGGGAAAAGAAACATTGCCTTTTGTATTATCCACGGGGCATCTCTTAGAATTAATGAGACTACAATTATTTCTACTCTTTATCTTAACTAGTATAAGATTGTTCCTATTGTCTGCTTTCATGTTTTCACCTACTGAAAGCACAAGCAAATTTTAATGCAAAATCCACTTTCATTCTGTATAGAAAGTATCTAATAATTCTTTTTATCTCCTCTTTAATTTGCTAACATCCAAGAGAAATACGGGAGAGCTGAGCACAAGGACAGGCATTGCATGGACCATTTTCTCTCGTCACTTAGTTGCATCACAAAATAGGAATTTTGTTCAGAAAGAAAAATCTTATTAACTTTGGGTTTGCAAGATTCTCAAGTTCCCAAGTGAGTTTCCAAACATAATACTTGAAAGAACTGGAAACACTCTTCAAATAAGAAAAAAAGTGGATAGAAGAAAAGTGAGAGAGTTAGAAAGTTTGGGGAAACGAAGTTCATGGAAGATTCACTGCTTTTCTGCATCATGATTTCCAGAAGTTCTTGTCCTGAGAAGGTACCTTTGATCAGAGGTGTCAACTCTGGAGAAGCTAGGTGGAGCAGTGAATATAGCACCGACCTGGAGTCAGGAGGATCTGAGTTCAAATTCTACCTCACACAGTTAACACTTAAGGTGACCTTGGTCAAGTCACTTAACCCCAATTGCCCTGCCTCTCCAAAAAAATAAGTGTCACCTCCCTTTTCAAAAGCCAACTGTACCTCCTCTATAATAATAGAATTCTAGCACTGAAAGGAACATTTCCTATCATCTATCTATTCCAAACCCTTTATTTTATAGAGGAAGAAATAGAGACCCAGAAAGGTTGTCAATAGGTAGCACAACAGTGCATAGAGTGCTGGACCTGAAGTCGGAAGAATCATCTTCCTGAGTTCCTTGGAATTCCTAGCTATGTGACCTTGGGCAAGTCACTTAACCCTATTTGCCCCAATTCCTCATGTGCAAAATGAGCTGAAGAAGCAAATAGCAAACTACTCCAGTATCTTTGCTAAGAAACCCCAAATAGGGGCACAATGAGTCAAACACAACTAAACAACAACAAAAGTTAGTCCTCTACATCATTTTTATGAAGAGAACTCTCTCCTATTACCCAGTAAGATAGCAAGCCATTTAAGCAACAGGGCCTTTATGCCCTGGCGACTTTTTGAGTAACTGGTATATATTTAGGCTTTTGGGGGACAGCTAGGTGGCACAGTGAATAGAGCACCCACCCTGGAGTCAGGAGGACCTGAGTTCAAATTCGGCCTCAGACATTTCACACTTACTAGCTGTGTGACCTTGGGCAAGTCACTTAACCCCAATTGTCTTGCTTTCTTCCCTCCAAAAAAAAAAAAGATATTTATAAGCCTTTTAAATAGAAATGATACACAATAAGCTATTTTAATGACTTAAAGAAAACTGTTCTGGATTTTCTATCCACTGTGTATCCTACCTGCCTCATATTTATATAACTGGAAGTGACCAGAAAGCTCTTACTCCTCAGACTATGGTTCAATAACTAATGGATATTTGAATTGCAGAAAGTTCACTGTGGAGAAGGTCCTATGTTAAACTTTTCAATACTCAGAGTCTCTTGGAAAACCATGTAAATAGTGACAAAAATCATAGGTTCCTTTGATAATAGATTTAGAGTTGTAAGATACCTAGAAGGTTATCTAAAACAATGTCCTCATTTTAAAAATAAGGAAATCAAGGCCCAGAGAAGTGATTTTCCCAACATCACACAGATAGTAAGTGGCAGAGTTTGTATTCAAAGCTAGGCCCATATTTCTATATCTATCACTGACTATACCATACTGGCTCCCAATGTTTGGGAGGATAACTTGCTCATTCCACACGAGGAGGATAAGAAGAAGTTTTCCATTGTTGGCTTTATACATCCTTGGATAAAGGATTCCATTCACTACTAGTTTTCTACTCCTCATAGCTACCACTCCAGCAAGTGGTACAGTTTTCATTCTTGTTACAGAAAAAGAACCTAATAGCCACAAAAGTTGACCTTGATCAAAGTCCCATAGATATCTAGAAAAAGAAAAAAATTAATGAACTAATCAACAATAAATTATTAAGAGAAGTGGGGCTAGAACATCATGTTTCTACAAAGGAAAGATTTGTCTTATTTATATCACTAAGTACTAATGGGATGTTGTAAAAATCAGGCTCTCAGTGACTAAGAGAGATTATCTATCACATGTAATAGAGTTAATTTATCATCCCCTTCAGACGTATGGAAGAATGAGGTGATATTTGTACAATGCTATGAGTTGACTCAAGAAGTTAGCAAAGACAATTCAAGATGGAACCAGACAATGTTGGAGGGAGCTACAGAGGACAGGCATACTAGGACACACTATTGATGGAGCTGCGAATTGACATAATCATACTGGAAAACAATTTTGAATTATCCTAGAAAAGTGACTGAATTTTTCAAATTCTTTGACCCTGTGATACCTCTATACCCAAAGACATCAAAGGTAAAGAAAGGACTAATATGGACCAGTGTATTCACAGAAGTGGTTTTATGGTAGCAAAATAAAACTGGAATCACAATGGATGCACATTGTTTAAGGCAATTACTAACCACATTGTGGTATACAAATGTAATGGAAAATTATTGCGCCTTATAAAATGAGTAGGGGAAATTATTAGAGATTTAGAAAGACTTCCTTAAACTAATTCAGGGAAAGGTAAGCAGACCCAGGAGACAATATTCACAACGACTCTAATGATGTAAAGAAAAGGAATTAAAAGAAATAAGAATTTGTATCAATGCAATGACTAATCCTGACTCCAGAGGAATGATGATGAAACATCCTCTTGTTAGAAAGGTGACAGGACCATAGATATAAAGTTGGAAGGTACTTTAGAGGTAATCTAGCTCAAAGCCTGCATTTTTATAGAAAAACTTAGGCCCAGGAAGCTTACATAGCCTGTTCTGGGTCACATAGGTAATCCCTAGAAGAATGAAAACATGAACCTAGGTCATCTGATTCAAAACTTAGCATTCATTCCACTACACCCTGTAAGTATAGAATGAGGTATCCATTTCAAGACTCGAAAGAATGAATAAAAAAAAGCCTTAATTAAGTACTTACTATGTGCAAAGAATATGGTCAACATATTTTGTTTTTGCTTTACTATGCTCTGTGATGAGGGATGATTCTATATCGGGAGAAAGTGGCTTTGAGGGAGAGACTGATGTAATAATTTAAAAAATCAGTCAAAACCATAATTAAATTAAGCTATGTCTCATTAAAATATGACTTATTGTTTCTAAAGGCCGTTAGTAAAATGTACATGAGAGTAGTAGGATCATAGATCTAGATATAGAAGAGACTGTTATATGTCATCAAGTCTAACCCTACTTTTACAGATGAAGAAACTGAGGCCAAAAGACATTACATGACTTGCCCAAGATCACACAAGTAATCAGTGGCAGAGCTGGGATCTGGATTCAGACCAGCTAACTGCAAATTCAAAACTCTTTGCACTATCCCACACTATGGGTCAGAAGGACTTCCTTCCCATCAATCACCCTTTGCTTGCTGCTTTTCATCAGGCACCCAGTAAATTAAGTTCCTTAGCTCATGCAAAGTATACTTCTTGTATCTTTCATGAACTGCTCCCTTTCCTCAATTCTTTTAAGTAGTTAGCTCAGGATACATGCTGGGATGTACAATGTAACTGTCAAACAATTTTCACATTGCCTTTTGTGATTCCCCTGAAATTATCTGACATGCATAGGAATTCCAACCAAGAGGCCAAAAATCTGAGGACTTCTCTTTGTTCTTTTTCAGTTGGTCAGGACTTGTGAGACATCAATGCATGAAATCTTCACTGTGGAAACTCTCTCCATTAATGCAGATTGCAGACTGACAAGACATGTAACTTACATTCTTAGAGAGTTTTCTGGGGCACTGAATGGATGGATAGGTAGGTGGAGAGATGGATGAATGGGAAAAATAACCCCACTCATTAAATGTTTGTTATACACTGAGAATACAGATACAAAAAGTAAGCCAGCACTTGACCTTAAGAATCTTATGCTCTAATAATAGAGGGAAACAGCACATTTAGGGAAAATTGTAGCCAAAAGAGGTATTTTGGAAGTCACAGGGATGGTAAATGGTGACACAGGGCAATTGATTGACAAGCCCTTTCCAAGAATGGTAGTACTTATGCTTACTTTTCTCTGAGAGGTAGAAAGGGTGTGTGCGTGTGCGTGTGCGTGTGCGTGTGCGTGTGCGTGTGCATGTGCGTGTGTGTGTGTGTGTGTGTGTGATGGGGGTAAAGGTGGAACACAAGACAGTTATCTAGGTATGGGTAGGATATTTTAGAGGAATGTTCACTAATGATAGGAACCAGAATTCTGGGTCAGAAGTGGAGCCTGGAGTACAGAGAGGGTAGCATAAAGATGGCCAGGATTTGCTCCCAGTTACTGAGCTGGTATGTGCTAGGATTTGAACTCCAGTCTTCATGATGATGATTCACTATGTCTTGCACATTCTGTCTAAGTATGTGTAAAGAAAGATAACTTTTACCCTCTGGAAAGTCAACCTAACTAGATATCCTCTTAGAGACTGAGTTACAATGGATAGATATAATATCTGGATGCTTTCCTACTATAGGGTGGACCAAAGCACAGGGACCGTATATATGATCTTAGAGTCACGGATTTAAAGTTGAATTGGACCCTAGAGGCCCTCTAGCCTGAACCCCTCGTTTTATAGATGACAAAACTAAAGCTAAAAGAGATTACATGACTTTTCTAGGGTCACACAATTAGTAAAACAGAGATGGGACTGGAGTTCTCGAAAAGAGTTAAAGAACAGCCAGATGCCACAAAGAAAAAAGGCAAGTCATTTCTGAGAAAAAAGTATCACTAATAACAATTTGACTTAATTGCTATTTTTAATCATTAGATCAATACTAAGATATCTCACACATCCTTGACATATAACAAATGGCCAGTTTTTGTTGATGGAGTGATTTGAAAATACTTAGAGATAACTACATAGATATCTTATAGCTATCCATTTTAATACAACCTGAGTCCAGGTCCATTCTTCTTCAATTCCCCCTCTTTAATGCAACCCACATTTGAAAACATTGACAAGATTCACCTTTTGTTGTGTTGTTGCTATGCTAACTTAGCCTATTTAGAAAGCTAGGGATGTTTGTGTTAGGAGGATACAGATATGTTCTACAAACCTGCTGCTAACACCAGATGTGGAACAATTTCCAAATATGCTCTGAGCTTTAGAGGACTCCACCTGGTGTGGGAGACTAGCAACTGAAGGTATAGGGAGGCAGCTGGAGGGGTGACAAGGCGATAGTATTGCCAGCTGGTGTTAAGGAGGATCTGAAGAATATGTATAAAATCTCCGCTCATATACATATCAGCAGGGCAATAGGTAAAAAAGTAAAGACTGTCCCCTAACTACCTGACCTTTAGCAATTCATTACTTTACAGGGAAGCAATTTCCTCCTTTCCTTCTTAAAAACAAAACAAAACAAAAACCAAAACTACAACAACAACAACAACAAAAATACACACAAAAAACATGACAAAAACCAAAAGCACAAGTATTAACTTTTTTCTTCCTCCCATCCTCCCACTGGAAAAAGAAAGAAAAACAAAATCCACATAATAAATATATTTAGGCAAACAAAACAAGTTCCCACTTTGGCTTATTCAAAGATATTAGGTCTCAATCTGCATGTTTAGTCTATGATCTCTCAGTTAAAAGATGAGTAGCATACTTTATCAACACTCCTTTGAAATAATAGTTGATCACTGCATTGATCAGAGTTCTTAAGTATAGCAAAGATGCTTGATTTTACAATTTTGTTATAGTATAGATTATTCTGCTGGTTCTGCTTATTTCAATCTGCATCAGTTCACGAAAGTCTTTCCAGATTTCTCTGAAACCATTCTTTTATCATTTCTATACACAATAGCATTATATTACATTTGTATAACACAATTTGCACTCCCTTAGCTTTTAAGTTTGTTTGTTTTTTTCTTGCCACCAGAAAAAGAGCTGTTATAAATATTTTTGTGTGTATAGAACCTCTTTCTTTTTTCTTTGATCTTCCAAGAATATGGAGGTAGTCATCGCATTAAAGTTTTCTTTTAAATCCACTTTGACTAACTTTTGTCTACATTGAAACATTGAGCAGGATGGTCTAGGGAGGAACTGTACACAGTAGGATTTACTTTAGGTAGAGCCTCACTCCTTTTAGGATGGCCCTGAATCACTACAGAATAAGATTAGCCTTTACTGGAAATAACCAACAGGTTATTTTTTAGGAGGAAGGGTTCCCTGTGCCATGATCAAATAAATATAATTTTACAAGTGGTTAGAAAGATGATACTTCATCAGCTGCCTTACTATGGTACTCGTTTAACTGCATCTCATGTTCTGACATTCAGGAAGCACAATGCATTACATTCAACCAGGAAATTACTTTTGTGCTACAGATACATCATCTAAAAGGCAATTAAATTAGATGCACAGAGACAGAGACAAGAAGAGATAGAGACAAACATATAGAGACTGACAGACAGACCCTTTGAGGATCCCATGGATATCACTTATACGACAGAAAGATTTCTCAAGTGTGAACAGAAAAGTCTGACTTTTTATGCAACAACACCTGCTCATGGGCTAAAATAATTATAAAAGATAGATGAAGCTTGTAACATCCTCATCCACTATCTTCTTTTGTGTTCTTGTCTCCTTGATGCCTATATAAGTGGGCATTATAATTTAATGTACACTTATAATTAAGTGTCCTTACAATATGCCCCTAGCTGACTCACTACTATCCCAGCCTCTTCCAGAATACCCCACCTGAGACTTCATTAACTGGGAAGTATCCAGACCAATTTGGATTCAAACTTTACAAAACAAATCCCCTTAATAAAAGGATTTATTCTGTAAAACTTGGACTCATTCAAAAGACATCACCCTTGACGCCTCAGGTTCCCCACCTCTGATCCAGACCCTTCCCTTCTCTTTCACTCCCCCATAGAACTTAACTGTAATGAATTTCATTTCCTTGTGGCTTTCAGTTAATCAATCAGCATTTATTAAATGCCTATGACATACCAGAAGTTGGAGACAGAGATAAAAATGAAAATTTTCTACTCTGAAGAAGCTTATATCATCTACCTACAAAAGTATATAGGAAAACATATAATTTTAGAGGGAAAGTACAGAAAAGCACTCACAACTGTGGAGAATCAGGAAAAGTATTGCTCCTTACAATACAACAGCAAAGTAACCCTCTTAAAAAAATCCATATTGGAATAGATATTTGTAATTCTGGGAATTAGATCTATTAAGAGGTAACAATGGGTTAATAAGACATACTCATGAAAAGCAAATAGCAGGATGGCTTTATATTAGAAATATATAAGTTTAAGTTCTGCTTCTGACAGAACACAGACCAGCTGTGTGACCACGTAAAAATCACTTCATCTAGGTGTGTTGACCATCTACATTGCTGGAGGAAGTTTCCACACTCAAATTGCCTATCCTGATGAAACCCCTTACCCATCCAAAAAAGCAGGACTCCCTCCAAAGAAGAAAGTTTACATTTTAACAGGATTCTGTCACCCAATTTCAAACATCATGACAGACCAATGGAGGATATATTCTGAAGTGAGAACTCTTATTACCCCTCAAATCTTACGTAGACAGCACTTACTCTGCTGATACACAGAACCAGACCTGACCACAATGGCTTTTCTTCCAACCCTTCTATCTGAGGGGTTGCTCCAATCACAGATGTTTAGTTTGTTTGAAATGCAAGAGGCAAAGAAGCTACAATGATTCCTAGTGACATTCTCTCTAGGCTAAATAGATGTAAATGAAATCTTAACATGGAAACAACGTGTGAGGTAATCACCAAAGAAGGAATATAGTTTTTTAAAAATCAGCATAGGAATCACAGCACTCACAGCACTAGTAAGAAAAGCTCTGAATTCTCTTATATTCAAGATTGTATCTTCTGTATGATTGAATCAGCCAATATCCTTGTGTAAAAGAACTACTAATTATAAATACATTATTGGAGTTTCCTATTTTTTAAAAAGGGATTTTTAAGTTCAACATGCATATAAAGAAATAATAGGAGTTTGAGGTGTCAAAATATCTTGATGTGTATTATAAGGGCTCACTCTTTTAATACAAGCATGAAGCAGATTAAATGAGGATATTTGTGGGTGCAGGGCAGGCGGGGCTATTGCAAAGGTACTATCACACAGCAACGATTACCACAGAGCTCCAAGAGGACATTCATGAAATTGGAATTCCTTCATTCAGCAAAAACAGGAGCTAATAATCCTCTGGTTTCTTTACCTGATAATACTAGTTAGTTACTACCAAAATTATCAAATTTTATAAGGGATCAGATTTGGGGAGCTGTTGATTATTGGGGATTTTTTTCTACCACAAGAGGGAGCAAGAGAGTTTGGTCAGGTAGAAAGATAACAGATGAAGATAAACCAGAAGATCCCATGATAGAGGAGGGTTTAACAACCAGTTAGGGTGGCTGAATAGGAAGGGAGTGTGTGTGTGTGTGTGTGTGTGTGTGTTTGTGCACGCGCGTGTGCAAGGTATGGGGGGGTGGAAGGATTAAGATCTACGCAAAAATATTTTAATATAAAACTAAATGTACTGTCAATTATACAAAATGAAATGCATATAGCTTAAATTATATTCTCTTCATTTAAATGTGACTTGCTTTATTCAAATATGGTCTTTTTCTACTTGAGTCTTCAACATTACTCCAGCCTGAAGGCAGTATACTTTCCCTTGAAATGAAATTTCCTCCTTACCTGCATCCATCCCTCTACCCCAGTGAAGAGAGGTCCTTGATTAGGAGCTGTTTTTACCCAGTTGAAACAAGGGGATGAGCAGATACTGAAGAATAAAAATGAACTTGTTTGGGAGCTACGTCTGCACTGTTACAGGGCCAAATTAGGTACTGTTTAATGGAATTAGTAATAGTATTAATGCCACATTGCTTTAGAAAAGAATTACAACTTAATTGGTCTACAGTGTCTTTCTTATTATTTATTATGTCAAAGAAAACAGATTAACTACCAAGAGGGAAGGAACCATGAGTTTGCTTTGAAAGATAAATAAAAGTCTATTTTTGTCTGATAGAAAACATGTTAAATATAGCCTGTTAAATGCTAAAGTTCTCTGGAAGACATTACTTCTTCCTCTACCCTCCCCTCAAACAACAACAACAACAAAACCTTATTAAGCTTGAAAAATCAATTAATACAACTCCAGCAAATATATCGTTACTAACCACAGCTCCCTTCTTTCTGGTTTTTATTTGGAATTAAAGCCCTGTGATTACTACACTTTCTCTTTTGTATGGGCAATAGGGTAGCTGGCTATTCTTTTCTCATCTGATCTCTCCCTTGGAAAAAAAAAAAGAAGAAGAAAGATAAACTTTCAGATTCCTGTAATGGATTTGTCTTTATGTCTGTCCCAAGCTTTCAGGACAGTAGAGCAAGAAGAAGCCTTGTCATGGACCCAGTATCATGTGTTCCATCCTCCAGAGGTTCTTCATGTGTGCACAGTTCATCAACAAATGATGACTTGCCACTGCCCAATCCTTCCTTCTCCCCCTAGGAATTAATTGCTCTATTTCTTATGAAAGACAAAAAAAAAATGCTCTTAGAAAACGTTAAGGCTTCTTTCATCCTCATACTGAAAAGGGTAATTCTTAGCTAAAAATGACTTTGAGCTAAATGGACCATTTTTTTCCCAAACAGAATTTATAAATCCAATTTCTCTCTCTTTCATTAAACTAAATAGGTCTTCTCCCACCCTGTCACTCATGAAATCAAGTAAAGCACTAGCTAGTTCTGTCTTCCTCCCACTGTCACACACATCTAACCCACAAATTGAGTAAGACAGCCAACCCAGAGAGCTGGATCCAAGTGCCACAGGATTTGAAAGAGGAACTTAAAACCAATCACCCTTGTTCTGGCTCCCTTTTCATATCTTAAATGAATGAGGACCTCAGCCAGATTTCCCTTCCTCTTTCCCTGAATTGCTGCTGCTGCTGCAGTAGTAGCTCCCTGAAGTTATTGTGTGTGTGTGTGTGTGTGTGTGTGTGTGTGTGTGTGTGTATGTCATCGCATGTGTGTTTGCAGGCTGAAATAGAGTGTATGTGGTTGGGTGTGTAATGGGGGAGGAGAGTAGGAATGAAGAGTTATTGCTTGCTGAAAATCTCAAAGTCTCTCACCATCTCATGGAGGAAAATCTTCACAGAGAGAAATAAAACGCAAAATTGTGCATTTTGAATTGCCTGCATCCAATTCAACTTTCATAAACCCTGTCCTTAATGAACTATTGCATTTTAAAATAATTTATCTTAGATTTGCCCAAGAAATTCATCCAGTGAGATTTAATCAGAATGCCCACCTGCAGGGCTCCCTCTCTTCATAAGGATGCCATTAGCTGCTGCAACTGGTTTAAGTTAAAGAAAAAAAAAAGGTTTCTTCGCTATTACCTTCTTCCCAAATCTCTCTCTCTGGCGCTCTGGCTCTGGGTCTCTGTCTCTCTGTCTCTCTGTTTCTCTGTTTCTCCGTGTCTCTCTGTCTCTCTCTCTGTCTCTGTCTCTCTCTCTCTCTCTCTCTCTCTCTCTCTCTCTCTCTCTCTGTCTTTGTCTCTCTCTCTCTCTGTCTCTCTCTGTCTCTCTGTCTCTGTCTCTCTCTCTCCCCCCACCCCCCAAGTTTACACTGTTACAGCCTTCACAACCACTAGTGGATAACTCAAGAAAAGAACTGATGTGTGTGCCTATGTGCCTGTGTGTAGGGATGTCATGCAAAGGCTGAGTTTCTTCTTAAGTAAAATGAACGCAATTTTCACGTATTCCTGGATCACTTCACTGTCCTCCCTCTAAATCCCTGAGTTCCCTTTATCCCCAAGTCAACCCCTGATACCTTGGTGGAGAGGGAAATACGAATGGCCCTTCTAAGCCATTCATCAAAGGACTAGCAGCATGCAGCAAAGAGGGAGTACGAGAAATTGCATAGAAGCAGAAGCTTGGCTTCTCAGCCTACCCTTCCTGAAATAAAAATCTCCTAGTTCCTCCTTTTGGAGACAAAATTTTTTACCAAGAAGTATGTCCCCTGATCACAAAATCCATCCAATACCATTTCCCTCTCATCCCGCTGTACCCCAGTGACGGATCATGTGTGCACAGCTCAGCTTGTAAAGTTCCCTTCTGTTCTCCCAGAGGGAGATGTCAGTGGTGTGTGTGTGTGTGTGTGTGTGTGTGTGTGTGTGTGTGTGTGTGTGTGTGTGTGTGTGTGATCCCCAAACCATATCAAAGCACAACGCATAACGAACAAGGAAGGACCCTTCAGCTTGCTTTCCTGCAATGTTTCTTTGCTTCCCATCTTCTCTGACTCCTGCCACACCTCCAGTCTTTCTACCATTATCTCTTCCCCCCCCCCACTCCTACTGCTACCCCCGCCCCAGGGATACTGGAGCCCAGCTTCCGTTTAACCTAGGGTGGGGATGGAGGGAGACCCCCAGAGGAGAGGCTGAGAGCTGGGGGTGCGGAAGACTGCATAGAGACTTTGATTTTGCACCTCCCCTGCATTAAGGGTGGGCTCACTCCTTCGCCTAGCTCTGACTCGCCTGAGCTCAGCCAGAGATTCGCAGGATGCTGCATCTTTCTTTCCTGCTCCCCTCTTCTCATTTGCAGCCAGCACTGACAGACAGACGCAAGACAGACAGACAGAAGAAACACACACCCAACAGATACACGCGCCCCGACCTTACTACCCGAGAAACCCTGGGGAGCCAACACAGTTAAAAAAAATGTTCTGTTGTATAAAATACTAGCAATAAGAATGATGATGAGGCAAGGGGGGTTGGGGGGAAGCTGGGGCAAAGGAAATACAAGTGCAATATTAACGGGTGCACATGACAAACTAAAAGACAGTTCATGCCAGGATTCCCTTTTGGCTGCCTCCCCACCGTGAGATCCTACCTGCTTTTCTGGGGGGGGTGTGATTGCTTTTTTTTTTTCCTTCCAGGGTGCGTCTCTCCACGCTAGTAGGAAACACGCCTCGCTCCCTCCTTTAAATAGATCCCGATCAGGAAGAGATAGCCTTGATCATGTTTGTTGGGGAAACACAAAGCCCAGACACCCCAGGAAGACTCCCATGCACAGCGGGCTAGAGCAGCAGCAGCAGAGGCGAACCGCGGCGGCGGCGGCGGCGGCGGCGGCGGCGGCAAATCCCAGTGTGCTGGAGGAGAGGAAATACACACGCGAGCGCGCGCGCACGCACACACACACACACACACACACTCACACTCACTCACACACACTCACACACACACACACACACACACACAACCACTAGCACTCGCACTCGCACCCGCCCGCTGAAATCAGATAAAGCGCAGCAGCAGCAGCTCGCGGAGGAAGAAGTGCGAGCCGCTCTCTCCTCCGGTGTCCTTGAAGTTATGCCTCATTCTCGGCTGCTCAGCTCACCGGGAAAAGAAGGCGGCGAGCAGCGGAGGGAAGCCGGCTCAGCCCGGCGCCCGACTTCTCCCCGCCTCTACTATCTCCCTCCCTCCGCCTCATGCACACACCCCCAGCGCAGCCTCTCTTCCAGTTGGTCAGAGCCAGAAAGTGTGTGGAGTGCGCGACCACTGGCGTGCCCTCCTCCCTCCTTCTCTCCCTCCCTCTCTATCTCCCCTCGGGGCTGCCTCCTGTTCAGAATATTTTCCGATTTTTTAGGCTTTCAGATCCAGGGAACAGCCGCTCTCTCTCGCAGTGCATCATGGCTGGATGCCTGCCTGCTCATCAACAGCTAGACCCTCTTACACTATTGATTACCCGCTACAAATCTACTCTTAACTTTTTTTTTTAAATTTACCTCTTCCCTTTATCCGCCCAACGATACACCTCTGTCCCACAAGCGCTTCAGTTTGCCTTCCCCACTCTGAATTCTGAAACAACAGATCTATTTTTCCTCCATACTCTTTGTTTCTCCTGGCTAAAGGAAACCCCAGGCACGCACCAGCCTTCACTGTAGCTACACGCACGCGAAGAAATCTGGAGATGGGGCATGAATCCTGTCTGGCGCCCTCCTTTCTTTTCGCCACATGTGGGAGATGGACGCCTGCATTCTATCGGATGCTGACACTGTCGATAAGTAGGGGGTATTCCCCTAGCCAAGAGCACTGAGAGAATCTCCTGGCTGGTATTTCCCTCGGAGAATGCGACTCACCTGGGAATAGAGGCTACCGCCGCTGCTGCCTGACAGAGAGGCAGGTAGCTTTTAAATTTAGGAGGCAAAAGCCTAGGGAAAGCTGAGCCTACCTACAGCCCAGTTGAGAGCCACCGAATGAAGCTGACTATGAACCATACACCAGGCCACGATGATATAATCCTATTAAGAAATAATTGCAACTCATGACAATTAATAAAAAATAAAAACAATGTGCCAGTTTTCTTAACACCTTATTAATCTTCACAACACCTTGACATTGTAATATGGGAGAATATGTATTATTTCCTGGTTTCTGAAGGGGAGAGGGGGAGTAAGGATAGAGACATAGAGGGATTTAGGGAACCAGCAGCAAAAGGGGAGATGGAACCATTAATTTCCTTGACTCGGTGGAGTTCTCTACCTTTTTTTTTTTAAGGGAATGGTTTATGGAAATATGAAAGCATGAAGAACTACACTGCATCCCCACTTCCACCCTTCTTCCCAGTTCAGCAGCCCCAGTGATTTTGTGGGGATATTGACTTGTAGTGAAGGTAGTCTTTGTTTAAGGGGTAAGGCAGAAATCAAGTTGTGTGTGTGTGTGTGTGTGTGTGTGTGTGTGTGTGTGTGTGTGTGAGAGAGAGAGAGAGAGAGACAGAGACAGAGACAGAGACAGAGAGAGACAGAGACAGAGACAGAGAGACAGAGACAGAGACAGAGAGACACAGAGAGACACAGAGACAGAGACAGAGAGAGACAGAGAGAGGGAGACAGAGACAGAGAGGCAGACACACAGAGTGAGAGACAGATACAGAGAGGGAGACAGAGAGAGTCCAAAAGACAAAGACAAAAACATACATATATAACACACACACACACATACACAAAACCATTACCTCCTCACTCATAGCCATTATCCAATAAAGATTTCTGCAATAAAAATCCCTGTCCTATATAAGATTGGACTCAGGTTTATAATGGGATTATAGATTCAGAAGGAAATTTAGGCTTTTATGATGCAATCTCCTCATTTTAAAGTTTAGAAAACTGTAACCCCAAGAGTTCAAGTAATTTGTCCACTTGTTCACAAACAGCTGGCAAGTACAGATCTAGTATTAGAAAAACCACTCCCATTTATCCAGCATTTAAAGATTTGTCAAGCGCTTTTTTCACAATAACCATAAAGGATAGATTGTACAAGCAGGACCATCCCCATTAAACAGAAGAAACTAGGAATCTAAGAGGTTGGGTATCACCCTTCTGGTGACACAAATTCAAAGTTAAGTTTCTTGATTTCAAGTCCAACAGTATTTCTAGTAAAACACTCTGCAGCAAGACTTTCTGACTCTGAGATGATCTACTCTTTGTATTACCTCTCCTCTACTCCACCTCTCACCTCCATCCTCCATTTTCAGGCTCCTCCCTTTATCTATAACTCTTCTCCATTGAAGTGACCAAAATTATTTCAACCGATTAAAAAAAAATGACCAGCCAGTTAACTCAATAATTCCATATCAAAATCAATAAACATTTTTTGGTTAATTGGTCATCTGAAAATAAATATGTAACCTATTTAAGAGGCTAATGGATCTCTTCATGAATTTCTGGATCAGATATATTTTTATATTGTTGGAATGTATGCTCAGTCAAAAATGCTCTACTGCTCAATACATGTGAAATGTGAAAGGCAGACATGTCGTCCATACCCTTTCTTAGGACCCAGTAACAAAAATAGAGAGAATTGAGCTGCTTTTTAAATGCTCCCAAGTGTGATTTGGTGAAAAAAAGTAGTGGATTTTAAGTTGAAAGACCTTAAACAATATATGGGGGGAAATGCAGGTGTTCAAATTCTCATTTTGTTCCTTGCTGTGTGACCTCAGGCAAGTCTTTTTGACTTCTCAGTGCCTATCATCTCATCTGTTAGAAAAGATGATTTCTAAGTCAACTTATAGCCCCTGGATCCTATAGTTCAGTTTCTGGTTTGGGACATTATTTCTTATAGTTTTAACTTCCTCATTTATAAAGCTACACAACTTGAATTGCTTAAGTTCCTAAGATCTTGGAAAGATCAAATAAGATGATGTAGATAAAATGTGTTTTATAGTGCATAAGCATTATGTAAATATAAAGCATTATTGTGATTTTTTTTAAATAACAAATTTCTGAATCACACAGTTTAGGGGAAATATGAAAGAAGTATGTTATTGCAAATACTCTCCTAAAAAAGGTGAAGCCTATTGGTAATTTTTGATATTATAGAATAGTTATTGAAAGTTCAAAAGCATTAGGTGTGAAGGCATATACCTTTGACATTGAGTCTCAGTTTTTTCAGGGCTTGTATTCTACTTATGGAGCAGGTAGGTGGCATAGTGGATGGAATGCTGGGCTTGAATTGAAGAAAACTCAGCTTCAGGAGTTCAAATATAGCCTTAGACACTTACTAGCTATGTGACCCTGGGCAAATCACTTAACCCTGTTTGCCTCAGTTTCCTCATCTGTCAAATGAGCTGGAGATGGAAGTGGCAAACCACGCCGGTATTTTTGCCAAGGAAACCCCAATGGGGTCATGAAGAATTGGGCAGGATTGAAATGATTAAACAACAACATTCATTATTGGTAAAAATGAGAGGTTGAAACTTGAGGGAAGGACTTCAGAGGTCCCTACCAGTTTTGAATTTCTGATCCTAAGATCCCTATAACTGCTAGCATCCTTGCTTCCTAATTATCTTGCATTTAAAATTTTAAATACGTTTTAATTTATTCTTTCTATGGCCTGCATATATTTGTATGTGTACATAATGTCTCCCTTCATGGACTTAAGCTTCTGAGTCTAGAGGTCATTTATTTTGTTTGTTTGTTTGTTTGTTTTTGTATTGCCAGAACCTATGTGCCTGGTACACAGATTAATAGAATAAATGCTTTTTGGTTGAGTGATTGAATACTGATTCAAAGTCCATTTGCCAATTGCATACTAATTCAAAGTCCATTCAAACTCCTCCTTCTACTCTGCTTCCTGAGTCACTACTTAACCGCTATTACCTAGTCCCGAAAGGTACAGCAAAAAAAAAAAAAAAGGTATAACTCAAACTCCTTAAAATATGCCCTCTACATATGGTAATCAAATTAACCTCTTGCAATTATATACTCTGCCTCCATAGGGCAAGACCGTAGGATGGAAACAATACCCACCACACACACAGAGGAGGAGGAGTTTTCAGTACATATTTTTAAAAGTGCAACAATGTCACTATGATCAAATTCTATTAAAATGGATGCTTTTACAAAAAAGTGTTCTGTATAGTACAGCTTATTACCATGTCCTCATGATTGGTGTTACATATTTTATTGACTTGATTACAAATAAGTCTCTATAGTGAATAAATCAATAAAGGAATAGAGAAAATGCTTTCTTCTTTCTGAGAAGTTCTCTCTCTCTAGGAAAAAAACAGTCAAAAAAACAAACAAATGAGTTTGTGCTGTTTGTGTTATCTTTGGGACAGAACACAAATCTCTTAATAGTTCTTTTGCTTAGCTCTAAAGTAAAAAATGGCCATTTCAACTCCACAGTCCCATCCCCATCTAAAACATTTCCATAACCACTGCACACTACAAATCCTCCCTCAGAGGACTATGGGTGGTAGGAGGGAGTCCTATCTAAGCTCCCAAATAACCCATGGAAGCCAAAAATGAAACACTGGGTGAAAATGCATAATTTGGGGTAAGAAAAGAGTGGGAGTAAAGGTGTAGCAACATTTTTTTTTCCTTTTTATTACCCAATCATTTTTCTTTTTTTTCTTTCTTTTCTTTTCATCTGTCTTTTTTTTAAACTCATAATTTTACTATAGAAAAGAACTGGGAACAAGTTCAATGTCAAATTAAGCTCCTAGAGAGTGAGAATGAGATGATGAGTAATTATAACCAAGTTCTGCTACAGCAAAGAAAGTAGCTGTCCTGAAGAGTTGCTTTTAGAAGATTGTTTTTTTCTCCTCTTAAACAGATTTGTTTTCAAAGAACCACACATAATGTTATTATCATTGGACCATGGACTTATCAATAGACTGGAACTCAACATAAAATTCATTCAACAAACATTAAAGAACTATATAATGCTTAAGGTGCTGTACTACTCCCCCTTACTACAAAAGTAATAGTACAGGTCCTCAAAGGTTTACATCCTACTGAGACAAAAGGAAATCCCTCTAAATACTGTGAGTTATGGCAGAGAATCATATAAAGGTAATGAAAACATACACTTCAGCCTTTTCAACAAATCTCTCCACTAAGACTATTTGTGATTTATGGTTTTCTCATTGTTCCTGCAACTGGACCCTCATTGGAGAGGCTCTGTTGTTTTAGAATAAACACTTTGGTGTTAGGAGCCTTTGAAGAAGGTTAAATCAAAAATACCTAAGGAAAAGACCTTGCATATAGAAGTATGTTAATAAATGCCTTTATATGTTGGTGGTTCTAATAGAACTAGATGATCCTGAAAATAGTAAGAATCTATGAACTAGCCACTTAGCAATAGCTATGTGTAGTGATGGCTAGTTGTAATGGCCTGGAGTCAAGAAGATCAAATTCAAATCATCTCTCAGACACTTTCTAGTTTTATGACCCTGGAAAAATACACTTAACCCGCTGGGTACCTCAGTATCCTCATCTGTAAATTTATGGGGTTGGACTTGACAGTTTTTAAGATCTCTGCTATTTCTAAATACTGAGACCTTATGAATTTAGGCACTCTAAAAACTCATTCAAGATTTTTCTGAGATGAGCTTTGAAGTGAAAATCTTAAAAAAGAAATCCCAGAGAAGAAAAATATCAGTGCCTTTTAACTTGCTTTAGAATTTTTAGGGCTATGAACCAAAGAGATGATCATACCTTTTATTCCTAGATACTCCAGTTCTTACTCAGAACACTTGAGGTACTTAGCTCAGTTAATATTTTTCTCATCCCCCCCCCTCCACCAAGTTGTACCCCTTTTGACTTCATCATGCTGTCAAGAACCTCATTGTCCTGAAGGATGTAATCAAACTTTTTACTCATATTTCATCAGTACCTTGCGTCCCTGCGACCCATCTGATTGGAGGACAGAGTAAAGAGCTTCCCCTTGAACTCCATTTATGTCAGTACCCCAGTCAGCCATCTCTTCATTTCCCATCATGCTGAGCTTCTTTGGACTTCTCCATCACTCTCTCGAAATGAGATATCTTCTTCCCTCCCCACTTTCCAGATTCCTTTTGTGTGTTGTCTTTCCTTTAGACTCTAAATTCAGGGAGTGTCTCTTTCTCATTTTTGTCCCCAGTGTTTAGCACAGTGCCTGGAACATAGGAGGTACTTAATAAGGCTCTGTCATTGCATCTGCATAGGGAATTCCCAGTAAGGAACTTCTATCAATTTAGACTTACAGTTGTTCAACAATTTATAGTGAGAGAGCTAACTTGGACTTCTAAACATCTTAGTGCTTATGTGAACTGATCAGAGAAAAAAACAACCTGTATATTCCAAAGGTGGGACTTGCAACCAAGTCCTCTTGACTAGGAAGTCAATTCTTTCTCTTTTATACCATACTCTCCCCATCCCCATTTTAAAGATTGGGTGGGGGAACAGAGATGGTTTATCCAGAGTGATACAGCTAATCAGTGGCAAAGGCAGGAGTAAAACACAGGTAATGTGATCAAACCTAGTGCTAATTCTATGCAGCTGTATTAAAAATGGACGGGAACTGGTTGTTTGGAGGAACTAGAAATATTAGTCATTATTGTAAAGCTTTCTTAGTCCTTCAAAATGGCTTCTTAGTTATTCCATTGAAGATCAAAAGGCATAATTTCTTTAACAAAGACATATATTTGAGCATATCATTAGCCAATTGCATTTGCCTTTCAATAAGTATAGGTTCTCATTGGTCGTCCTGATTGATATCTCACTCAGGATGAATTGTGTGGAGTCTTAGAAATCATCCTAAAAAGACATGGCAGACCTGAGCTTAGTTGAACGGGAAAGGTTTGGTGTTTGCCCTTCTAATTTCTTTCACTTCTGTACAAGTGAGGTCTAGTTTATGATGTAAGAGAATAACACTGCCTTCAACATTGATATGGGTCCTTGGTTATGTATTTTGCTTTATTTATGTATTATTTCTATATTTGTTTACTTATGGCTTTCATAAATCAGGACATCCCTCTGACTGCACAGAGAATAAGTACCATTTACAGGAAAAATGCTGGCCAATGTCTAAGGAAATATGAACCAGTTGAGAATAGCCATGTCCTCATGTTATAATGGCAATGGCATTCTTTTTGTCTACTACTACAAAACTACATATCATATGCTAGTAGAACTCCCTCTAGGAGTTTTGTCTCCCCCATCTCCAGTTGGGTCCCTTGGTGGAACAAATGTTACCTCAGGTTCCCAGAAATTCTATGAGTCTTTTCTCCTAAAACTATAGCTCATGAACCTCCAAAAAAATGTGCTTAGTTTGAAAAGTCAGTAGGTAGACAATATGAACACAAAGCAAAGGGATTTACTTAAATGACATCATAACAACAATTGCAATAAAACATTCTCCCCATAGATTTGAAAAGTACTCTACCACAAACACATCAGTGCGAGGGCCAGTAAAAACTTAAGAGAATCCTAGTACAGAGAACATATTTTGCTCTAATCAACACACTCCTCTAGATACCTCTAGTACCAAAGGGCTCCAAAATCCTTTCCTTTCTCATCATGTCTTTATACTGCTCTTCTTTCCTAAGTTTTAATAGCTTAAAATGTCATTAAGACTTTAAAATATTCTGTATGGTTTTTAATCTTTTATTCATTTATTTTTAGTTTTCAACATTCATTTCCAAAAGATTTTGAATACAAATTTTCTCCCTGTCTTACTCCTACCCCCCCACCCCAAAATATCAAGCCTACTAAATACCCCTTCCCCAAATCTGCTTTCTTTTATATCCTCTCCTATCCCCCGTCTAACTTTCTAGTAGGGCAAAATGGATTTCTCTGCCACAGTGCCTGTATATCTCATTTCCCAGTTGCATGTATAAAACATTTTTTAACATTTATTTTTAAAACTTTGATTTCCAGATTCTTTCCCTTCTTTCCTCCTCACCTACCCCCACTGAGAAGACAAGCAATTCAGTATAGGTTGTACATGTGTACAAAATGTTTCCATAGTAGTTATATTGTGAAACATAAACTATATTTCCCTCCATCCTATCCCTCCCCCCACTTACTCTATTTTCTACTTTGACCCTGTCCTTTTTCAAAAGCGATGGCTTCTAATTACCCTCTCCCCCAATCAGCCCTCCCTTCTATCATTACACCTCTTATCCACTTTCCCCCTACTTTCCTGTAGGGTAAGATACCCAATTTAGCGTGTATGTCGTTCCCTCCTTAAGCCAAATTCAACGAGAATAAGGTTGAACCATTCCCTTTCACTTTCCTGCTCTTCTCTCCATTGTAATAGTTTTTTATGTGAGATAATTTACCCTATTCTATCTCTCCCTTTCCCCTTCTCCCATTGTCTTCCTCTCTCACCTCTTGATTTTATTTTTTAGATATCACCCCCTCCTATTCAACTGATCCTGTGCCCTCTGTCTATGTATACATGTACACGCATATACACATACTCACATATGTATTTATACATACACACCCTCCTATACATACATATATATGTATGTATACATATCTATATCTAAATCTATATCTATATCTATATCTATCTATATATCTATCTATCTATGTATCTACATATATATTCCCTTCAACTATCCTTCTACTGAGAAAACTGTCATGAGTTTACAATGATCATTTTTCCATGTAGGAATATAGATGGTTTGACTTTAATGAGTTCCTTATGATTCCTTTTTCCTGTGTACCTTTTCATGCTTCTGTTGCTTCTTGTATTTGAAAGTCAAATTTTCTGTTCAGCTCTGTTTTTTTCATCAAGAATACTTGAAAGTCAGGGCAGCTAGGTGGCGCAGTGAATAGAGCATCAGCCTTGGAGTCAGGAGGACCTGGGTTCAAATCTGACCTCAGATACTTAACATTTACTAGCCATGAGACCTTGGACAAATCACTTAATCCCAATTGCTCTGCCTTCCCTGTCCAGAAAAAAAAGAAAAGCAAAAAACAGCAGCATCAACAACAACAAAAATAATACTTGAAAGTCCTCTATTTCATTGAATAGCCACATTTTCCCCTAAAGCATTACACTCAGTTTTGCTGGGTAGGTGATTCTTGGTTTTAATCCTAGATCCTTTGACCTCCAGAATATCATATTTCAACCACTGCAAACCCTTAATATAGAAGCTGCTAGATCTTGTGTTATCCTGATTGTGTTTCCATAATACTCAAATTGTTTCTTCCTGACAGCTTGTAATATTTTCTCCTTGACCCGGGAACTCTGGAATTTGGCTAAGATATTCCTAGGAGTTTTCTTTTTGAGATCTTTTTTCAAGAGGCAATTGGTGATTTTTTTCAATTTCTATTTTGCCCTCTGGTTCTAGAATATCAGGGCAATTTTCCTTGAGAATTTCTTGAAGAATGATTTCCAGGCTCTTTTTTTGATCATGACTTTCAGGTAGTCCAATAATTTTGAAATTATCTCTCCCAGATCTATTTTCCAGGTCAGCAGTTTTTCCAATTAGATATTTCACATTACCTTCTATTTTTTCATTTGTTTGGATCCATTTTATCATATCTTGATTTCTCATAAAGTCATTAGCTTCCTTTTGCTCCAATCTTATTTTGAAGGGATTATTCTCTTCAGTGATTTTTTGAAATTCCTTTTCCATCTTGCCAAATCAACTTTTTAAGGCATTCTTATCCTCATTGGTTTTTTGGGCCTCTTTTGTCATTTGAGTTAGTCTATTTTTTAAGGTATTATTTTCTTCAGTATTTTTTGGATCTCCTTTAGCAGGCTGTTGACTTGCTTTTCATGATTTCCTTGCTTCATTCTCATTTCTCTTACCAATTTTTCCTCCATTTGTCTTACTTGATTTTCAAAATCCTTCTTGAGCTCCTCTATGGCCTATAAGCAATTCATAATTTTTTGGAAGCTTTTGATGGAGGAATTTTGACTTTGTTGTCTTCTTCTGGTTCCATGTTTTGAACCTTTCTGTCCTCCAAAAAGGATTCTATGGTCTGATTGTGCTTCCTCTGCTTGCCAGTCAATTACTTGACTTTTGAGCTCTTTGTCACAGTAGAACTCTGAGAATGAAGAGATCTGTGTCCCAAATTGCTGGGATTTTCATAGTTGCCAGATCTATGAGGAAGGTGCCCTCTCTATAGACACCACAAGCTCTAGTACACTCACTTTTCTCATCCCATGACCACCACCCAAGACTGTGGCCCTGATCCAAGCAGGTCAAAGCAAAAATGATTATCCTCTGAATGATCGCTTAGTCCCCCTACAATCTGTAGACCAGGAGCTCTGGAGGCAGCCATAGGGCAGCAGCTACAGATACCACACCTCCACCACCTCTTGCCCTGGGGGCAGGGGTGGGACTGTGCTCTTCTGTTACTCAGTTCCAACAGAGTTCTCTACCCACCTTTTACTTTCTCTTTGGTATTTATGGGTTGAGAAGTCTGGAAACCACCACAGCTGCTGGTGATTCACTCTCCTGATATCTGCTGGAGCCAGTCTGTACAGCTGGTTGGGGCCACCCTGGGTCTGGACCCATGAGGCTCATGCAGGACTGCTCAGCCCACAGCCTGGTGTGATAGACCCTTCCTGTTGGCCTGCCAAGCTGCCTTCAGCAGGAGATTTGTTTCTCTCACACACTTTGTGGGTTCTGTAGTTCTAAAATTTGTTTAGAGTCATATTTTACAGGTATTGGAGGTGGTTGATATGGGAGCTTAAGTAAGTTCCTGCTTTTACTCTACCATCTTGGCTCTGCCCCTGAGCTATGTGTTCTTTCAGCAGTGTATTTGTAAACATAAATAATTGATTGATAGGAAGGCTGTTGTTGTTGCATCATTTCAGTCATGTCTGACTCTTCATGACTCCATTTAGAGTTTTCCTGGCAAAGATACTGCAGTGGTTTGCCATTTATTTCCTTCTCTAACCATTTTACAGATGAGGAAACAGAAGCAGACAAAGGTTAAGTGACTTACCTAAGACCACACTTTTAGAAAGTGTTTGAGGTAACTTTGAACTCAGATCTTCTTCACTCTACTTCCAGTATTGTTCCACAAAGATGTATCCAGAAAGACAGATAGTTCCATGACATGCAAAATGTTAAGAAACCCTTGTCTATATAATGTATATCAGTTGAAATTTAGGTAAATTTTGTAGGCCTCCCTTTTCTGTCATTTCTAAAAGTTTTCGTACAAAAATGATATAGAATAGGATTTTCTGTCTGCTGTTCTCCATGATAAAAAAGTGACCCATTACTGTTAGAATTGCATTGTGAATTTCTAACATTTACCTTTATACATCTAAAAACTCAACATGTAACTGGAAATTTTTTGCAAAACACTTTTCTTCCAGAAACAGCAGTCCTCCAGATCTTCATGTCTTCTCTGTTTGAACTGGCCTGGCCTATTCCCAAATGGAGCAGAGTTTACCTAAGAAATTGTGGAATTTTTAAACAAGCTACAAATAAACACATGTACACAACATACCTTAAAATTTTAATTCGTTCAGAAATTGACCCAACCCAGCAAATCCGAATCTCATAACAATCTTTCCTAAGATAATCTTTCTCTTTTGACCTTTTTTACATATGGATTCAGGAGAAAGTTGTATGACTGTGGAAACTTTTTTATGTTTTGGATAAAGCATACAGAAATAAAGTCTGTTCCTTTGATTTTAATCTGGCTTTCTGACATTTTTTAAAAGAAATCTTTTTAGCTGACGCATGAACTAACCACTGCAAATTAATTAATGATAGATACTCATCTTTGACAAGTTTAATCCTGATCTAACATTAACAGGGCTTTCCATTGTTAAGTATTTATAGTATCTCCAAGCATAGCATAGACTTTTGAGATTATTATTAACTCGTTTAATGGAAAATGGTGACCATGTCCTTCAAAGTGACATCAACACTTTTTTTTATACAAAGATAAAAGCCTCTCTACAGATTAACTGAGTTAATATTTCAATTAATTTTCCACCACTTCTCATGCCTAATTATCTTGGATAAAGCAAATGTAACTTATTGTAAATGCTATACATATACAAAGAGTTTTTTTTCTTCTTCAAATCTTAAAAGTGTTTCCTCAAGATTCGTACTAGGAAAGCTGCATATAAATTTTTCTTTTCTAAATATTGCCTTCCAGGAATTGTGGATTTATTCATTCACCCACTTGCTCAACAAATGTGTAGTGATTCTTACAATTCTGTAGGAATGTGCTGTTCCTGGCACATAGTAGGCACTATGTAAATGGTTATTTCCTACCCATCCCTACTCTACTAAGCCAGAGAAGTTCCATAGACAAATAAGATAATGATCCTTGGCCTCAAAAAACCTACAGTCTAATAGGGAGGTATAAATCAATGGATCCTCTACTAAGCAATAGATGAGGGAATTTTAAAATTCTCCGTCAACAGTTAAGAAGTATACTAAAAACTGGGGGATGTTCATCAGTTGGGGAATGATTAACAAGTTGTGGTGTATGATTCTGATGGAATACTACTGTGCTACAAGAAATGATGAGAAGGTTAAGTTTAGAAAAACATGGAAAGGCTTGAATAATAATTAAGAGTGAAATGAACAAAGGGAACATTGTATACAGTTAATAGAAATATTGTTTCACAAAAAAAAACGTAATAAATGCTCAAATCAAGTATGAAGGATCTATCAGAAAAAGAAATGATAAATAGAATTATTCATAGTGTGGTTTTTACATATACATACACATACACACATACAACACACATATTATGTATGTATATATGTACATATATGAAATCTGTGTCAAATGGTGGCCTTCTCTAGTGTGGGGTGATGAGGGAGGCAGATATTTTGGAACTTCAAATGTAACATAAATAAATAAATAAATAAATAAATAAATAAATAAATAAATATAAATATATATATATATATATATATATATTTGTTTTTAAAAGAAGTATTTATTGAGTATATATTAAATGCTTAATTATACTGCCAATCTCAGAATCAGTCAAGGACTCCAAGCATGAGTGGAGAAACTTGAAATCTCCATACAATTTCTGAATTCCTATTAAATTCTATCACTTTTCATCCTGGATTCATCTGGAGGCCTGTAGAGCAGGGGATAGAGGTATGTGGTTGAACTAAACAATGCAATACTAGATTTTCCATATGAAAAGATCACATGCATTTATCTTGTCTAAAGCATTAGTAACTATGGGGCCATTGGGGAATGTCTTTGAATGATGTTAGAAAAAGAATGAATTCAGCAGAAGTAATGATTTCACTTTTCATATCTCACAGATTTTCATATGAAGCAATTCCTTACCTATATCTCTCTTCCTAGGTATCATCATATTCACATGATTAAATGGAAATCTTTTGTAATGGTGGAGGAGAGAAACTGGAGACAACTAATATGTATCTAATAAATGTTGTTGTTAGAGGCCTTCATCAGGAGGTCTGCTTTATTGGACATAAGTCATCCAAGAGTATACCTGAATCCATATAAAAACCAGTGATATCATAACTGGAATCTATAACATGAATCCCACCAGACCCAGATGACTCTGGAGGAATGAGACTGCTGACTTTGCACAGCCCTCCCTCACTTAAATCGAATTGAATTGCAAGTCATGTCATCATCTCCCTGATGTCATTTTGAGAATGAAGGGCAAACCAGACACATAAAAAAATATACGAGTGCTGAGAGTAACCATGGACAGATTTATACATGAAGGCCTGGCATTTCTCTGTCATAGAACTTCAAAATTTCAGAGTTTTTTTTTTAATTTTATTTTAGTTTGCATCATTCATTTCCACAAGATTTTGAGTTACATATTTTCTCCCCATCTTTCCCCTACCCACCACCCCAAAACAGCCATCCCAGTGTATCCCTCCTCCCCCAGTCTATTCTCTCCTATGTCTTCCCCCCTCACCCCTTTGACTTTTTGGTAGGGCAGGATGGATCTCCCAACCACAGTGCCTGTGTGTTTCAAGTTCCAGTTGGATGAAG
>CM053581.1:69114425-69143468 GCA_028627135.1 Pseudochirops cupreus
CTTGCAACATTCTTATTTCTCTTCCCATTTTTTCTTCCACTTCTCTTATATGGTTTTCAGAGTCCTTCTTCAGCTCATCTCTAGCTTTAAGGCATTCTTCATGTTTATTGGAGGCCCCTGGTGGGGGAGCTCTGGCTGAACTCTCCTCCTCCCTTTCTTTGCCATGATCTTTCTTTTCCCCAAAGAAGGAATCTAGGGTTTGGTTGCTGTTCTTACTTTGCTTCTTATGCTTATTCTTACTCATGGTTGGTCAGTCCATGATTTTTGTATTTTAAATCTCTGTGGGGCTCTGCTTCCAGAAGGGAAAGCTCTGTCCCAAATTGCTGGGGTCGTCCTGGCTGCTGTAGCTCTCAGGAAGGTGCTGGGTCCCTTTCCTACTTACTTCTGGCTGACTGGATAATGAAGACTCCAGGACTGAGGCCCAAGACCGTGATCCAGATCCAGGCCACTCAATGCCAGAGCACTTGGCCTCTGAACAATCACTTAGTCCCCCTGCTATCTGCAGGCCATGGGCACGGAAGCTGCAATGGGGAGGCAGGTGCAAAACCTCTGCCTTTCTCTTTCCAGCCCTGGAGGCCTTACGGCTGGATGCTTTTCTCCCCTGATTTTGCAAGCTCCACTGACCTAGTTCTGAAGGCTGCTCGCAGCTGCCGCTAATCAGAGGCTCCTTGGCTCCTCCCATCCAGCCACCCATGGGGCTCAGCCAGGGCTTCAGGCCAGGCTCCTTTCGGTTTGGAGTGCTGATATGGTTCCTCGTAGCTGACCTGACTTTAGTGGAAAGTATATTTGTGTGCGTTTTGGAGTTCTAGGATTAGTTTAGAGTCATATTTTATGGGTATTTTGGGGTGGCTATGTGAGAACTGCAATATGTTGCTGCTCCTATGCTGCCATCTTGGCTCCGCCCCCTCAAAATCTCAGAGTTGGAGATTTTAGAATCAAACTACAGATAGCTAGAAAACTTTCAACATTAGCTCAGAGAAGTCAACCAACTTTTTTATGAATACCATTAGTAAGCAAGAATCCATTGTCTCCTGAAGCAGACCATTACAATACTCGCTAGCTCTAACTGGGTAAGCATATGTTCCTTATATTGAGCCAAAATCTTTTCTATAACTTCCATACAGTGTTCCAAATTCTGCCCTCTGAGGTGGAAAAGATTAAATCCAATCACTCTTCCAAATGACAATCTTTTAAATACTTAAAGAAAGTTATTGGGTCCTTCATAAGACTTCTTATGAAGTCCAATGTTCTTCAGAGTAAGCATCCTAGTTCCTTCAACTCCTTATGGTCTGTTTTTAAGATCTATTCTGACTGTCCTCCTCATGTTTTCTGTGGATGGATCCACAGAAAACAATGTGTTTTTAAAATGTATAACTTTAACTCTTACTAGCTATGTGACGTTGGGCAAGTCACTTAACCCCAAATGCCCTTCCTCTTCCCCTCCAAAAAGCAAAAAAAAAAAAATTAACCAAAACCCCAAATGTATAACTTTTTGAAGACTTTTTATAAATTTGAACCATTACTTTCTAGTCAATGATATTTTCAGGCAAGCAAAGAATGTTCATAGAGAAAAAGATTGGCAGCCTAAGGTTCTATGCTAATTCTGGGTCACAGTAATACTTCTGAAACACTATATCAAAGCACATCAATCAGAATTTCCCCCTATCTATTTAAACCTCATCTTCTCCTTTAGAAAATTAATATGCTATGACTGAGTATTATTGTGCTATGAGGAATTATGAATGTGAGGAGTACAGAGAAGCATGGAAAAGTTTCCATGAACTGATGCAGGGCGAAGTAGTCATTGTCAATAATAGAATTTTCTAGCACAGAATTGCTCTGTGTCCAACAAAGGCAGACTTTTAACAAACTTGCCTTTTCTTTGGCTGAGAGAAGACTTGAATAGAATTCATTCAGCACGATCCAGTGTGTGGGTATTTTGGGGTCTCAAGCACCCCTAACCCTATACCTCTTCACTTTTATATAAAGATACTTTTTAATATAAAGATACTACAATAAAGTAAATGGAAAGAAACACCCTCACAAAAAATCAAAAGTGAATATTGTGAAGTTATAAAGATTAAACATAACTTGAATGAAGAGATATGAGAGGACACTCCCAACTCACCCCTTTGTGAAGGTGGAAGGTACACAGGTTTTGCAGATTGCCTGTGTTTTCAGACTTTTTCAATGCATTGATCCATTATACTAATTTTTTTTCTCCTTTAAAAAATACTATTTGTTATACGGGATGGTTCTGAGAGAGGGAAGGGGAAGGATGTTGAGGAAATCTATGATGTCGAATAAATATATACCAATAAAAAACTTCCTTTAAAACAAAGAGTGTAAGTGCCTTGATGCTAAGGCAGTCTTTCTTTTTGTATTTATTTCTATCTTCAGCATCAAGCACAGTTTCTGACACATTGTCAGCACTTTATAAATTGTTGTTGGCTGCTAGTCTGCATATTAAAAATTTCTTTTTCAGTTTCTACAGAAATTAAAAAAAATACTTTCTTTCCTAAAAAAGTCAATATAACATTCTGTCAATCAGCAATCATTTTCCGAATATCTACCATGCCCCAGGTACTTTGTTAGGTGTTCCCTTTATTAAACAATACATGATCTCTGCACCAAAACTATACAGTCTAGTTGGGGAGACATAAACATAGGTGTGGAAGGTAATGAATACAACAACAGAGAAGATGTTACAAGTTCTTTATCTTCTTCCACGTAGTAAGGGGCAATCATAAAGGGATTGGCCAGAACTTGTAACATCTTCTCGGTTGTTGTATTCAGCTTATGCTCTCTATGAGGCTCAGTTCAAGTGCTATCTTCTACCAAATGCCATTGCTAAATCCTCCAGTTGTCAGTAAGTCACTCAATGAACTTTTATTGAGTCTACTAAGTATAAGACATGTGCTAGGTGCTGGGGATATGAAGAAAGACCAAAACAAAAGCAAGAAGAGAAAGAACTGATATTGATTGAATGCAGATTGAAGCATGCTATTTTTCCCACATTCTTTCTGTACAAAATGACCAATATGGAAAGATTTTATATAATTGCACATGTTTAACCTATCTAGGTGATGGGAGCGGGGAGGGAGGGATAGACAGAATTTGCACCTCAAAACTTTAAACAAAAATATTAATAAAAATGCAGAATGAATGCACATGCTATATTGATGATGGGTCAACACCACCATGTTTCCATATGAAAGGAAGCAGTATTACTACTCAATGGTAACTGATACCCACATGGAAATTATGGTACAATTATACTAAACCTGAAAGGGAGGAAAAAAGTCTAAACTTTTCTGTTCATTTCCTCAAATAATCTTCCTTCTCTGAATCTAAAAGAGTATTAATTACTCCTGTTCCATCAGTTTTAATTTCCTCCAAAGAATAATGTACTCTCTAGCGTCTTTGCTCTTTTAGAGTCAACTCTACCTTAATTAAAGTTGATGTGATATATATTTTTTTTGTATTTGACACCTAAAAAAATTCTGTACTACCCATCCTTATTATTCCTTTAAGAATATTATATACCTAACTTGATTTCCTATTAATTTCATCCTTTCCCAAAGAAAACCGGTTTGATTTCTTGAATTCCTCATAGAAGTATCACACTTGAGATCTTGTTATCATGTTATCATGCCTTACATTATGTTGCTTTACCATCATCATTCCAATTTTTACAAAATAATTTTACTGATAAGGCATCATAGAATAAGGCTTTTCTCCTCCAGATGTGGTCACATCACCAAGAATAGGTGAAGGAAATTGATTCACCACTTGCTAACTTGAGGCAAGTCATTGGCCTCTCTGGGCCTCAATTTCCACATCTGTAAAATGAGTAGAGTGAGATTAGTTTGCCTCTAAGTTTCCTTCTAGTTCTAAAATTCTTTGGCTGTGTAAGGGGCACCCTCAAAATTTTACCACAAAGATAAGCCAGATTGACTTGTTCTTTAAATTTAAAATGATGAGTCATTCATAAACTCTATTTTTTTGGTCATTTGCAGTGCTGTAAATTATACATTTCAGGGTTAACAGAGTTCTTGTGATTCCCTTTTTTTTTAAAAAAATCTTTTCTTGTGGAATTATATTTTTTTGTTTCTTTTAAAAAGTAGTTTATTACTTTCTCAATTACTTGCTGTCTTCCATGTTAAAGATACATTTCCCTTCTACTCAAATAGCTATCTTCCCAATCCCTGATAATTATCTACCCAACTTTTTTTTTTTAACATTTCCTATTTTAGGATCTTTTTGTTTGTTTGCATGAGCATTTATTTATTTATTTATTTGCCTGTATAGTGATTTAGCATCTGGCAGGTTTAAACTCCCTGAACTTTATTTTTTTAAAAATTTTATATACTTGAATCTTATTATTCCCCCCTTCTTTGCTTGCTATTCATTTACACTGGTTTTTACCTTTAGTTCCTTCTATAGGTTTGAAAACTTTTCTCTTATTTGTACATTTTAAAAATGAAAATTTGTTGTGTTTTTGTTTTTAAATGACTTACATTTCCTATTGTATGCTTTAGTGGCCCCTCATCACAGAAAGCTATACATTACAATAATAATTTGTTTAAAAAAGTGAAAGAGAAAAAAATGTTTCACAAAAACAAGACATCAGAAAGACCTGTGGTATAAAACACTCCTAGTTTCCCTGGTTCTGCAAAGGAGCTTGGCTAGATGACTATTCAGATCTCTTCCTTGGGCAAAGTGTGGTCCATATAATTTAACAATATTTATTTTTAATTTTTAGTTGTCATTTTAATTTATATTTTTAATAATGTATTCTTTTGTTTCTGCTTCTTTCACTTTGCATTAGTTCATCAGTCTTTTCATGCTTTTCTTTATCCATTATGTCATATGTTTCTTATAGAGAATTTATTAATTACTTTGTGCCAGGCCTTGTGCTAATAATATTTCATTACTTTGATGTGCTACAATTTCTTAGCCATTCTCCAAGTCATGGAAATGTTCTTTGATTTCATTCATTTGCTACCACACATTAAAAAAAAACACGCACACACAACATTTTGCTGCATGTATTTTGATGTTGTTGCTGTTGCTGTTGTTGTTGTTGTGAACAAGACCTTTCTTTTAATCTTTGATTTCTTCAGGGTACATACTCTGCATTAAAACCTCTGAATCAAAGTACATGGAAATTTAGTCAATCTTTTTGCATAAATCCAAATTATTTTCTCAAAGCTCATGGTGTTTTTTTTTCTTATTTCATTCAATTTATAACTTTTTGCATTTCTTTCTCATTAAATTTGGTGTCTTCTTTCACTGTTGTTCTATACTATAAACTTAATCAGACTATCAAGGTTTCCACTTATTCCCCCTGACACACTTCCATATTTCAATATCATCATCCATCTAGGTGACACAGTGGACTCTGGGCAAGTCTCTTAGCTTCTGTCTCCCCCAGTTTCCTCATCTGTAAAATGGGAATTAAAAATTTGTCCTACCTTTCAGGGTGGTTGTAAGGATAAAATGAAATAGTATTTGTAAGGCACTTTGTAAATCATAAATCACTATATAAATGTCAGCAATTATTAATTAATGAAGATGCTATATACACTGTTAGTAGGTAAAGATAAAAGGGGAAGTGGCTCCACATAAGCAACAATTGAATAGTTGTCAGAAGGTTCTGAAAATTTACACACACACACACACACACACACACACACACACACACACACGATTGCTAAGGGAATATTGAAAGGATATATTATTTCATTTGATGTAGGAAATCCTTGTGTGGGCACTTCTTTCACTGAGCCAATAATTTCTAAATGTGATAGAAAACTGCATGACCTTGCAACATGCAACATGTACTGAAACATTAAGAAATCTTCATGGAGATTGATATATTTCAATAGCCTGGGAAGTCATCTGATTTAAACTAACTAAAACCTACTGGCTATAATCAAGGCTAAACTTGATTAAAAGGACTTTGCACCAAAGGGAATCAATAGCCAACATGATGAAGGCATAATTTAGTGATGAAAGATTAAAGAATTTCATGTCAAAATCATGTGAATTCAAAGCCAGATTATTTAAAGCAAGTGAATCCAACAAAAAGAGGACACATCAAACATTTTAAGAAAAAATCTAATGATTAAAATTTTAGGGTTTATTATGTGTCAATACATATATTTATTTCAGTTTATCTCAACTAATTCATACTGAATTATCTTTGATTGTAAATTATCAGTTCTTCAATGTAAAGGTTTCAATAATCCAATAAAATCATTAATTTTGTTGGAATTATTGACAAAAGACAAAGCTTTAAGATTTGGAAAGCACTTTACTTGTATTTTCTCATTTGATCCAGATAATAACACTGTGAGGGACATACTATTATTCTCCCCATTTTACGAAAGAGAATACTGAGGTAGAACCTGATTTAGTGGCCAGAGTGCTGGGCTTGAAAAAGGGTAGATCAGGGTTTAAATTCTGCCTCTGACATTACTGTGTGATGTTGAATAGTTGAATAAGTAACTTGAAATTCATTTGTCTCCAGCAACTAAGTATTGGTGGGGAAGTCGGATCAGTCTAGTGTCATCTGATCAGCTTCAGGTGTTTTGAGTCAGTCTAGTGTACATAGAAACACACCTATATGACCATTCTGGTCACAAAATAAACCAAATCCGCATTATTAATTGACAAATAATTTCCAGACCTCTATTGAAACCCATGGGACTTCACTGATTCTACTGCATAATTCATTCTGAATATTTAGGGTCCAGTACCATCTTTATACTTTCATTATTATTTAATCCTAGACAACCAGTTTTAAATGCACTAATCTCATTTACTTCTTTTTCTTCCCTATGAGTCTCATCAGATAAGCCTTATTCACAAGAAGAACATCTCACTTAATTCTCTGGCACTACTTTTCCATTCGGATAGATTACTTTATTAGTCCATGCCAAAAGCCTTACAGCATTTCCAGATTCAGTCTTAGTAAAACATGACCACTCTACTTCCCTGTCACTGGACTGAAATGATAATACATTAGAAGTAAAAAGCTAAGCATACTGCATCTTTTTTCAGCTTAAAGTGATCTTTCTCTTTAAGTTATATAGAAGAACTATAACCTTTCATTAAAATGAGAAGTTAGAGATCTGAGACATTTGCCTTGGAAATAACCTATTTATATATCTCAAGCTAATAAGCTGACAGAAAATCTGAAACCATTATTGCAAATGCAATTCTATTTTTCAGCTATTTGTTGAAAAAAGCTTCTTGAAAATGTTTTAATACAGATATCAGACATCTTTTGTCAAACTAGCACTAGAATTTTTTAAATAACCAGATATTTCTAAGGAAAAAAAAATCAATAAATCTCTCTATTCCACAGCCACTAATGAGAGAAGTGGGGCGGTGGTATACAGACAGACAAACACAGAGACAAAGACATGGAGACAGAGACACACAGACACACAAACAGAGATCAGTCATAATTTTAAAAAATATTTCTCAATGTGTTCAGTGGAAAGGTCAGGGCAGAGAATGTGGGAGAGGAGGAATCCCCAGAGTGTCAGCAACTAGTGAAAACAATCACAGACATGGTCATTGAACAAAAGACCCCGTTTCTGAGCCAAAGAAATAGTAGCAGAGGGGGCTGGAAATAAGGGAAAGATACTAATCTATAGCACAAACTATGAGTTAACCTTTCAAAATATTCAGAGCACATCCTATAACAAAAGGAAATATCATTTGCCATAAGCATCCATCAATTATTCATGGGCTTGATTCCTTGCTTTATAGAACATTGATGGCCAATTGTTGACTTTCTTCCTCTTGTCACCTAGTATACTTCTAGGTCAACTCAATCTGCCTCTGAGAATACATATTCACAAAATAAAAGCAAAAATCATAATACCTTAGGATCTTGGAGTGGTTTGCAAATATCAGCTAATCTCTCCTCCCACCCAATATAGACCTTCTTTCTATAATATTCTAGCTTGACTAAAAGACTATTTTAGAGAGAACTCATGCAAGGAAGGCACTCACATGGTGGTCAGAAGAAGTAATACAAGGACACTCTCAAGATCTCTCTGAAGAACTTTGAAACTGATTGCATGACATGGGAGATGCTGGCAAAGAATCACCTAGCATGGTACGCCTGCATCAAAGAAGGCATTGTGATCTATAATCAAAGTAGAATTGCCAAAGCTCAAAAGAAACATGAGATGTGCAAATTTAGAAACATCTTCATCCCAAATGTTCATATGGACTATTTGTGCCAGACCAATGATAGAGCATTCCAAACTCATATTGGTCTGATCAGTCACAGTCAGACATGCTTTAACTTGGCTCCAATGTAGTGATGTCATTTTGTTCCTTTTCAAGAATGAAGGACAACAATCCACCAAGTCACTTAATAACTTCTTAAGTGGTCTCCTTAGCAAACTTTTTCCCTTCTATAATCCATTCTTCACAAAGTTACCAATGTGATTTCCCTAAAATGTAGGAAGTCATTTTCTAGTCAATAAAATGCAGTAGCTTCCTGTGACCTTCATGTTTGGCATTTAAAGCTCTTCATAGCCCAGCCCCTTCCTATCTTTCTAATCTTCTAACATCATTCCTTCTAACATCAACACATTCTGGTTTAGTTATACTGGTCCATTTCCTCTTCCTCATATGTGACACACCAGATCTTGCCTCTATGCCTCTGTATTGACTGTCCTACATGCCTGGGATGCTCTCCTTCCTTACTTGTGTTTCTTAGAATTCTTAGATTCCTTCAGTACACAACCCAAATCACCTTCTGCAGAATGCTTTTACCAGCCTTGTCATGTCCCTCTGAAAAACCTTTTCCTCTGCTACCTTTCTTTGACTCTAAAGGTATGTTGTATATACTTTTTATGTACATGTTATCACTCTCCCCTGCCCCCTCCCCCCCACAGCATTAGAGTATAAGCTCCTTGGGGGCAATCCCTGCTTTATTTTTGTCTTTGTATGCCTAGTGCTTAGCTTTGTGCCTGGCACATAGTCAGTGAATAACGAATAGATGTTTGACTGATTCAGATCATTTATTGAAAACTCACAGTGATGGAGGTCTTACACCGCCCCCCCCCCCCCGAGATAATCCTTCCATTTTCATGCAGATCTAGTTAATAAAGCTATTTCTTACATTAAAATGAAATTTATCTCCCTCTAACTCTTCATTATTAGTCTCCATAGTAATCAATTGACAAATTGAATATTAATAGAAACCAAAAGTGAGGAAGGGGAATTGTTGGGGGTGGGGGGGTAGGCAGTGAGGAGCAGTATTCTACAACCAAGTAGGAAAGATTTTTGCTTTATTTTGGATTTATTAGTTGAGATTTTTCAAATCAGTTCTTCCTTCCATTAGGGGATTAACTATACAGTAGGGTATTGTTATATGCTCCATCTCACATGTTATGATACTGCTTGAAGATAAGAATATTATGAGAATAAAGTTTAAAGTGTAGTTTTGATTTGGAAAACTTATCCAATGATTATGTTCAGCAACAAACAGCGTTGGTCTTTTTATAATTGTGATTAGCTATCATAGTTGCCTCATTATCATTATTCATGTGTCTTTACCACTTTAAGATTTACCATGTGTTTGCAACATAACAACCATAGGAGATAAATAAATCAAGCTTGATTATCTTCATTTTAAATATGAGGAAACTGAAGCACAGAGACATTAAGAGAATGACTCGTGCAGAGCCACCCCATCAAGTGCTGGGGCCTGGGTTTCCAGTTCATGTTTATGGACCACAGACTCAACTCTCATCCCACCATATCATTTCAAAGCTCCCTAGGCCTCCAAAATGGTCAGTTATTATTTTCTTTATTTAAAATACAAATCCATTCTGTCCAGTACAGGCCCTTCCCAGGGCTACCCAAGGCAGGATGACACCAGGGTAAGAATTAATTAACTGTAAAAAGAGAACTGAGATGGGACTTGAAAAGGAAACTTCCTCCCCAGCAAGGCTGAAATCAACTTTCAATTTCTAGTTCCCCTGTCATGTAAATACTTCCTAAGGCTTCACTGGCAGCTTGTTGCTGCTCACAGACTTCCTGCTGGTTATTCTGGTGTTTGTCTCAGTAACTGTTGCAAATGGCTTTACTTTGGATCCAGATTTGCCAAGCATGTAAGTCTGTTTGGGGGAAAATCATTTATTAAAGCTGTTGTGCTATCCCTGCTCCTTCCTTTATCAGATCAATACTGACTGGTCACTGTCATTTTGCTGCAAATTATATTAAAAAAAGCTGGGGGGAGGGCACAGAGACTATAAATTGAGACCATAAATACATCTGTCAAAAGAGGAAGATGAATGTAAGGTAGACATAAAAAAAAACAGGTCATCTGTGATTCAGCAAAGCACAGACATTATAGGAGTTATAGGGTTTTAATAGCTTCATTGCTGTAGATTGAACTTTAAAAACAATCATTGTTGGTTCTGCATTTCCAAATGATTTAATACTTTAAGTGTCTAACAACAGTAACAAAGACAAGATTAGATAACCTTAACCCTTTCTTTCAACTCACTGTATAACCATTGATTTCTATTATTTTGATTTTCTTCCCCCTTAAAAAAGTAAATTAAAAAGGGCTTCACTTTTATGGATGTCCCATAATTTTTAAGTAAACCCTATACTGACCAATTTCCTGCTAACGAGCAAGAGATGGATAAGTGATCAGGACTGGGTCTGCGATTTCACTGATCAAGGAAACTAGTGGATAAGGTAATTTCCTTAACTACTGTAGGTTGGCAACTTCTCTGAAACTGGTAGATTTGGTCAACTGCTGTCTTGGGCCAGGAACAGACTGATGGTTATATTAAATATTGCATGAGGATGGATTGAATCAAAGAAGGAAATCAAAAACACAACACAAAAAACTTTTGCTAAATTAAAAACGGTGGGAAATCCAACACAAGGAACTCAACAAAGATGCTAGCCCAGCCTTTCAATAATAACCAACAATTCAAATCAGAAGAGCGACAAGTTGAGAAGCATTTCTTATGCTCCAGGCACTGTGTGAAATACTGGAGATACCAAGAGAGGTGGAAACAATGCTTGTTCTTAGAGAAACATGCAAACAACTATGTACAAACAAAATATGAACAGGATAAATTGGAGAGAATCTTAAAGGGAATGCACTATCAGGAAAGGGAGTAGGGAAAGGCTTCTTGCTGAATGTAGAACATTAACTGAGACTTGAAAGAAGTCAGGAGGGAGAGAATTTCAGGAATTAAGTGCAGCTAGGTTTTTAAAATAAGATTTCATCTTAAAAAAGGCTATTTAATAGCTACAATTTAGTCTATCTCCATTAGGAATCATCATGACTAAGGGGTATACAAGCCTTTTAAATTATGAGCACCAAATAACCTAACAAACCCCTTGGGGCCTCAGCCAAACACAAAGTAAAAACAGCCTAAAACACTTGAGTAGATAATCAAGAGGTTAAGAAATCTGCCCAGGACCATTGGACCTGTATGTGTTAGAAGCTGAATTTTAGCCCAAGATTTTCTGAAAAGGTTGCAATCACAAATATTTTAAGACTTGATTTCTTACCTTGGTTTCTATCCAGGTATAAGTGGATGGAATCTGCTTTCTGTCTCACAAGTATTTGGGAAATTTCTATAGCTAGGATTACTTGAGCCTCACCTAGAGCCTTAATTAAAACTCAGGCTCTGGGACTGAGGGTGTCAGGAGAAGTAAAAGGCTCAGGGATACAGAGTAGATTGATAGCAAACCAGCCCTCTCTGTTAGTCCCTCTCTGACCTTTCACCCTGATTTTCTGAGTACTTTGGTTCTTGCCTTGTCCATTGTGGGCTCAGTTTCTCACTGAATTTGGACGGTAGGAGAGGGAAGAAAAAAAGGGGGAAGAAAAAAAAATTTACATTATAACTTTAATATATATCTAAAAGGAATAGCAAGCTGTACATAATTGATTGGCAGTTTCATGTGCAACCATATTTTTTTATTATTGTGTGCATGGAAATACTTGTTTCATTCTTTAAACTAATTAAATAAATAAATCCAATTTTTTTTATTTTTTAGTTTATGAAATAAAACAAATGTTTTTGTAATAGAATAATAAAGGAAAGATGATTGCACATGAAACTGCAAATTAGTTAAGTGCAACTTGCTATTCCCTTTGAATATATAATAAAGTTATTTCCTTGAAGTCTTTCAAATTCCCTTCCCCTGATATCCTTCTCCATAGGCTGGGACTGGAATCCTTGTCAGATTTCATCAGTCTTCCCAGGTACTGATGATCTAATTCCTGAAATACAGTCTGTCTTACTGGGCACCTGCTACATCCTGCCAGATCTTCCTGAGATTGTCTACCCACCTACTGGGATTTCTACCTACTGACGATTGATACATTGAAAAAGTCCAAAAACATGTGCACCGTATAATAATTCTTGTGAACCTTCTACCTCCACAAATGGGTAGGTATGGACTGTCTTCTCACATTTGAGTCTTGCTATATCTTCATACTTCTGTTACATTCACTCTTGATTTTTTGGTGTATGACTTTTTCCAATTATATTGTTGTTACTATGCACGATGTTTTCATGGCTCTGCTTGCTTCACTCTGCATCAGTTTATGTAAATCATTCTCTGCTTCTCTGTATTCATTACATACAACTTCTATTAGAACACATTGATATTCTATTACATTCATATACAACAGTATTTTTTAGCCATTCCCTAATCAATGAGCAACTACTGTATTTCTAATTCTTTGTTATGACAAAAATTACTGCTATAAATATTTTTGTGTTTATGGGGACTTTATTCTTATCAATAGCTTTCTTGAAGTATAAATCTTATAATAGAGTCTCTGGTTCAAAGTATATGAACATTTTAGTCACCATATTTGCATAATTCCAAATTGCTTTCCAAAATTGTACCATTTGACAGCTCCACCAACAATGTATTAAGATGTCTATCATTCCACCACCTTTCCAACATTCATTGCCATTTTTGTTACTTTAGGTTTTTATCTTCAAATGTGCGTGTGTGTGTGTGGGGGGGGGCATAGGGACATGATTGAAGCATGAATTTCTCTACATGTTGACTTCTTCCTAGAATCTTTCTGTTCTTCTAGGGACCTTTTCCTGAAGAGAGCCTGGAGCTACTATCCCAATACCAAAAGTCAAAAGAACTAGTGTGTCTCCTCTCTTAAGTTCTTGTCATCTCTGTTCCTTACAACTGGCAACAAATTTGTTAGGTTATTTGGTATTCCTTTTTCAGGGGAAAAAGTCAGCACCCTGAACTTCAGAGAATGCAAACAGAAAGAGAGAGAGACAGAGAGAGACAGAGAGAGAGAGAGAGTGAGAGAGAGAGAGAGAGAGAGAGAGAGAGAGAGAGAATAGGAGGTTGATAGAGACTGTTTGAATACATGAAATTTTAAAGTATAAAAAATTATTAGAAACATTTCACAGAAGTGGAGCTTGAATTTTTATAATTTTTAAATCAATAATGTGTATTTTTAAAGCCCTAACTTTTCAGAGAAAAGAACTCATTTGGATTCAGACCAGTCTGAACCTGGGATAGAATCATGAGATATTTTCTTAATCTGCAAAAGGATGTTGTTGTTAAGTTGTATCCTACTCTTTATGATCCCATTTGGGGTTTTCTTGGTAAAAATACTAGAGTTGTTTACCATTTACTCTTCCAGATGAGGAAACTAAGGCAAATAGGCTTAAGTGACTTGCCCATAGTCACATGGCTATCAAGTGTCTGAAGCTAGATTTGAACTCATAAGGATGAGTTTTCCTGACTCCCAGACCCAGCACTCTACCAAATATATCACCTAACTGATCTGCAAAAGGGTAGGTCACTATAATCACTGCTTATGCAATCCGTTCCTCTACCTCTCATGTAAAACTAGGTAGGAGGGCAAAAGGGAAGAGAAGGAAGTAATCAAAGAGAGGGCTCTCCCTAAGGCATGCTTCCTCAGCCAAATTCTGTCCCTCAAGACAATATCATGATGATACTGATGTGTGTGTGTGTGTGTGTGTGTGTGTGTGTGTGTGTGAAAGAGAGAGACAGAGAGACAGAGAGAGAGAGAGAGAGAGCATACACTCAAATTTAAAGAGAAACCTGGTTATTTTTAGGAACACAATTTAAATGCAGGAATAGATATTGGATGGATCAGAATGAACTTGGTCACTTAGATGTGAACAGGGCAGAGGTTAAGTGACTTTCCCAGGGTCACACACCTAGTGTCTGAGGACAGATTTAAACTCAGGTCTTTCTAATTCCAGACCCAGCATTCTATTCAGTGAGGCATGTAGTTGCCCCACATATATACATACTTATAATATTCATGTACATATATAATATTTATAAAATATGAAATATATGCAGCCCAGTTCTCAAATCATTTGCATAAGACTTCTCATTGGTAGAGAATGATTACTCAATGTTCCATGTCTGTGTAAGGAACAAGAACTTAAGAGAGGAGACACACTAGTTCTTTTGACTTTTGGTATTGGGAGAGTAGCTCCAGGCTCTCTTCAGGAGAAGATCCCTAGAAGAACAGAAATATTCTAGGAAGAAGTCAACTTGCAGAGAAACTTGTGCTTCAATCATGTCCCTATCCCCAGCTTTCTATACTACAGATATTGGGGAATTCTCCTTAGGTGACATCAAGGACTTTCTCTTAGGGTTAAGCTAAATTATTTCCTTCGCAATGAGAAAATTTACTCACTTTGTGTGTTGTCTCATATGTTTTAATCTGCATATCTTCTCTGCTTTTCTTTCTTTCTTTTTTATCAGCAAGCAACCTAGCATGCCCAGGATGGTCGCTAGCACAGGTTGTTAGATCTGCTTTTCTAAAAGAAAGCAACTGAAAATGGGTTAACAATCTTACTTTAATTAATCAAACACATATCATTTACCTAGTTCAGGGGAAAAAGTTAGCACCTGAACTTCAGAGAATGCAAATAGAGTACAAACAGAAGTTACAAGCAGACAGAGAAACAGATCAGCAGACGGGCTTCCAATTTCCTGACCATTACATCCATAGCTAGTTAGTTACCAGAGAGCGAAGCACCAACATCTGGGTTTCTCAAAGCTGGGGGGCTCAATGGCTTCCCAGAGTCTTTTCTGGCCAAATCACACAACTCTTTCCAAAGTGAGCCCCAAACCAAAACCTCACATCAGGGTATATATAGCCTTCTCCTGGATCAGAGAATGTCACAGCCCTGTTGACCCAATGCCCAATCACAAAATAATAAGGCATGGGCATTCCTGAAAAACAAGCCTCCTGCCACAGGCTCCATGTGACCACTTTCAGCCTATTAGGGGGCAGAGTATACTTTCAAATCAGGGAAGGTTCTCAGAGTCACTTAAGCCACTTAAGCAAAGGGCCTAGGGGCAGGGAAGATCTTCAGATTCCCATAACACTTTTTTGCTATTAGCTTGGATAAATAGGTTTATCTGCTATTCATTATATGTGATGGTATTTCTAAAACTGGCATTTGATGGAAAATGAATTAAATTTTTAGGTATATAATTTGGAGCACTCCTTCCTTGTTAAAGGGACAACAACCAGGAATACATTCTGAATCTAAAAATTTATCCACCTAGACTAATGATATGTGAGAGACAGATAGATATAACTTTAGGCTATTACTCTTTTCTGAGTAGAATCAAGCAGTAAGCCTTACGACCCTGATTTTCTGCTCCCTGCCTGACAGAAATAAAAATCTCCCTTGGGTAGTGTGGGCAAAGAAGACTCTAGAGATATCTATTTATGCTTCGTTGCACATATAGATAAGCCCATGTGCACATACATAAATTTCAAGGCTGCAACACATAAACAAATAAACAAATGGAAGTCTATTATGGTCTTCAGCTGGAAACAGTGCCCTGATCACTACACTTTATACCAGTCAAAGCAAGTGAAAGATTGTGTTCAAATCTGGGTACTACATTTTAAAGAGGGTGTTTTGTCTACTGTCAACCTCCTGAATGTTGTTCCACTATCATGTATGTATATAAGCATGAATGTATGTGTACACACACACATGTATATCTAATCTTTTATCTAAACTATATTATATGTGGAATATAATTAAAAATTCCCTATATTCACATATATACCTATACTTACCCAAAGATACATAAATGTGTATGTTTGTGTGTCTATGTGCATATGTGTCCGTGTGTGTGTGTTTCAATGCTAAGAGGGAAATTTCAGCAGCCTAAACTATAAATCAAATGAAGAAGATTAAAATAGCAGCTATGTTATGTGAAAAGCTGAAAAGCTAGCTATATGGATTATGGATCTATCTTTGTAATCTGAATGCTGGAGTAAGAAAATTTGAGGCTTAAAATACCAACATTCTACTAATCTTTATTAAGTGGCTGCTAAATGCCAGGGTTTGTGCTTGGTGCTGGGTATTCTAAAACATTCTTAGAAGTGCTTGAGTTATTAACAGAGACCATACTTATTAAGAAACAGACCAAGGTATCAACCCCACTTCCACCTGTCAAATGGTCATGCCAGAGGGCTTAGGCAAATAGGAAAATTTTCTTTATTTCTTGTACCTACAAATAATCCCCACTGGCATAGATGAATTGACGTCACATCTAGATGGAGATGACTCCTAAATCCATCCCAAAGGCTTAGCACAGTGAGACTCTCTTGTTAAAATGCCAGTGCTTGAAATGTAGCAACAACTATTGCTCAGCATAGCAATAGGATAATAGAAACCTAACATGGGAGGTGTCCATATTAAATAACTACAAGAGAGGGGTTTAGTTGGGCATGGGTTCATCATAAGTCAAAAAGCATAATGTGGGTAAAGGCAAAAAAAACCCAAAAAAATCCCTACCAAATCCACTTCAATCTTCGCTTTGGAAGCACAGCACCCTGATCATCAGAAGCACTACACTTTATACCAGTCAAGCCACTGATGAAAGATTGTTTTCAATTTTGGTACCACATTTTTAAAAGGACCTCCTGTGTGCCTTTGCTAACTTTGAAAGTGTTGCTTCATTCTCATGCATTGCTAGAGGTAGAGCTGGCTATGAGCATATTTCTAGAAAACTGCCTTCCTTGTGTAAAACATCACCTTATTAAATAGTGAGCTCTTCATTGTTTAGTAGATTCAAATAGAGGCTATATGAACATTTCTTAGGGATTTTGTGCAATGCAACAAACACTTATTAAGCATCAATTTTATGTGCCAGGCACTCTGTTAAGTGCTAGGAAGATAATTAATAAAAAGAAAGACACACCCTGCCCTCAATTAGCTTAAAATCTAATGGAGGGAGACAATACACAAAATTAGGCAGGAAAAGGCTGAGATGGGGGAGGGGAACCAGGGACACCCCTCATGGAGGCATCTTGTTCCATGGAGTTGAAACCAAATAGAGCAGCAAATGAAAAGTGGAGTGAGAAGGAAGTTCAATTTCTGCCCTCTATAAAGGAAGGTCTTGGGAGGAGTTCAGTACTCCTCTCTCCATCCCTCTAATCATAGCAGAGGGGAGGCTGAGAAAAATGGTATCAATAAGGCTAGAGTTAGCAGCATAGTGATGAGATTAGAAGTGATGAGCTTATCCTGAGAGGGACATTTTGTTCAGTGGAGCAGAAACCAGGCAGAGCAGCAGATGCTACATTAATTACATGAGAGGTTAGACTAGATGATCTCTAAGGTCATTTTCACATTATATGATTCCATGATTGCCACCAAGATGCAGAGGGGGTTGAGGGAGTAGAGAAGAAGGAGGTATCATTGTTGAAAAGAAATATTGATTCCTGGATTAAACACGACTTCAGTGTGAATAGTATCTATTTTGGGAAGCAGGGACATATACATACACATGAATATAAATATGTATATATGTGTATTTGTAAGAGCAAGCAAAGAAGTAATTAGCACCTTGTTTCAGCTCAAGTTTCTTTTAAGCCTTGCCCATGATGATATCAAGTCTTTGTTAAAGAACAGAACTTGTGAACCCCACAACTTGTGAACCTCTGTTGCTGATGCAACAGGAAGAGGCAGAACAGGAGGAGCTAATGACTATATATAAGGAGAATCCCACATTGGGAGAGAGCATAACTGAGAAGAGAACTCTTGTGGTGGCAGAGTTGAGGAGAAAACTTGTGGTATCCTGGCACTCTATGTTTGTATGTTCTATCTGTGTTGATTTTTGTTTGTGATAGTTTGTAACAGAAGCCCTGGGACCTTACTGGAAGCACTGAAAGAGGATTTATGGTTATCTATTTACAGAAATCCTGGAGGAGGGTTTTGGAGGTCCTGGGACTTTACTGATAATTTGTGTTGACCTCTCAGACCTTGTTTGTGGATCTCTGTTAATTTTACAAGCAGATAGTGAATTGATGATGCTGCCAGCAATGTGCTTGAATGTTGTTTTGGCTCTGTTAAGCTTTGTCTTCCCAGAAACAGAAAATTCAAAGGACTTGAGGTGGACTGGGCACTGTGAGCTTCAATATGGGACTGTACAAGGAACTGGATGAGGAGCTGGATGAGGAGCTGGATGAGGAGCTGGATGAGTTGCTGAGAGCTGCCTACCTGTGAATCCAGGTGGCGATCAGGTATATTCAGGCATGAGCTAGACCCATGAAAGAGGAACCATGGAAGAGGAAGCATGGAATCTGAGAGCCAGCCTCAGGTCAAGATGAAAAGATCCCACCTTGGGTACTTAGTGCTGACTGAGAAGATCATGATTTACTGTAGTCTAGGTATGGGAGAATTTTGTACTGAATACCTTTTACCTCTTAAGGATGATTGAATTAAGGATGATTGGAAACTAGAAGAAAGAAGACTTTTTGACTGAGAGATTAAGACAATGTGACCTAGGGGTGGAGAACTTTTACCTTTGTACTTTGTGTCCCTTAAGGATGCTTGCTCCTTAAGGATGACTCAGTTAAGGACTTACTGAATGATTGTACTTTGTGTCCCTTTAGGAAGCTTGCTCTTTAAGGATGATTGAGTTAAGGATTTACTGAATGATATCTTTTGTTTAAAACTATGTGGCCACTTTGGTGAAAACTATGTGGCTACTTTAGTGATAACTTGCTATGTTATAACATTGTGAATGCTGTACTTTGGTTTCTGTGAATGTTTTGCTTTAGTTTATTACTGAATAAATAGAGAATTCACTATACTACGTAATCAGAACCTTGAAGCTGTTCACAGCAGCAGTCCTCTGGAAAGCTACTCGTGGTTGGCTTTACAATATTCAATAATATCATTGGAATAGATAGCATTGGATGTTGCAGTGATTTCCAATCACAGCATTTGTGTGGAAGAATGTTTCTAAGAGACATTATTTGGGTGCCGGTGATTGTATGTATCAGGGCAGGGAGATGCTTGATTGATGGAAATTGCAACACTTTGTAAGATCCATATGTTTTTGACTATATAACATTATTTAAAAGGTTGACATAAATTTTGGAAATCCATGAGAAAAATACATAAGAGTGGTAAAAAACTAGTGTAGAACCAAAGCAATATTCACAGAACCAATAGCGACTATGAATATGCCAGCATAATTCTGAATCACAAAATATATAAGACTCTTTTTATAGAAGACAGAAGCAAAACATTTATTCAGACACCAGAAAGTCAAATCCCAACATCAGAAAGTAAAATCTACCATAGCAACAAAGAAGTTAATACACCATAACAAAGGAGGGAACCACACCTTACCTACAGTTTTCCCACAAACACTCACAAGCTTAGCTGTCTCCTTGCCTGTGTCCTCTCTCTCCCACTGTCAACTGCTAGGACTCTTAGCTTCCTCTGGCCCCTGCTCCATCCATTCAGCAAGCTGCTCCCACCACAGGATCTATATGATTACATTGTCCTATTAGAGAGCAGGGGAGATCTTCAAATTCCCTTAGTCCTATTAAGAGGCAGAGAAGATCTTCAAATTCCCATCACCACTACAACTAGTAGCTAACTTATGTGTTTTATTGGAATCCAAGTAATATCAAGAGACTGAGAAGGAATATTGCTGAAGTTTGGTAAACCTCCTTTGGTAGATTTGTGGAAAGATTTGAACAAGAGTCACAAAGGATGAAGAGGCATGCAAACCTTGAGGTAATATTATTGAAGGAAGTAACCAATGATGACAGTCAGATTGTTATAGTAGAGAGACCTGAGAACTTGGGAGTCAGAAAAACTGAGTTCAAATCCCATTTCTGAGTACTCTCTAAAGGGTGGTATAGCCCTTGAAGTCACTTAACCTTTCTGTATTTCACCTTACCTATCTGGAAAATCAGTGGATTAGGTTATATGATCTCTAAGTCCATTTACAACTCTAGAAATCTAGGAGTATATTGTGACTCATTTTTATTGCAGATGGGAGGGGAGTGGGACAGGCAGTGTCCTTGGACTGGAAATAAGTATGTGATTAGGTTGTAGCAATGTGTTAAAAGTTTCACATAAGAATATATTATATAAATACCAAACATTGTTATTACCATGGTCAACCGCTTTCAGCTACATATTTTAAGGGCTGGAAAGAGGATATATTCTCCGAAAAGAGCTATTTTAAGTCCTGTTATAGAAAAATATTTTTATATATTGTATTTTTTTATATATATTCTATATTTACATATATCTGGCACTACCTTGGTTCAAAATCACACAAGCACACATCTGAAACACAAGTTGCTGCAATTAATGCAGTATTGCCTGCCACACTTAGAACAATTGTTAACTAGAGCTGATGTTTCTTTTTTCACATTTATTTATTTTATTTTTAATTCATGGAATAAAACAAGCATTTCTATAATATAACATAATAAAGATGATTGCAGATGAAATTGTAAATCTATTATGTACAACTTGCTATTCCTTTTAGATATATAATAAAGGATTTTTTAATCTGCCATTTACATAACATTGCAGACTCTTGAACCCCTTTATGAATTTTATTACACTGAAACATCCTGATAATCATTTTTTAATTTCTGGATCCAAGTTATATGTGGGTCTTCTATCTCCTCCTTTTAGGTTTACTACACCACCTCTGTGCGATTTCAATGGATAAATTGTGAAACTAGGATTAGAATTCAAGTTTCTTGCTATATTTTTTTGGACTTATTTTTCCATGAGTAGGAAAATCTGTTGAACATATATGAGACCTTAATCAATTAATAAACATTTAACAAGTACCTACTCTATTTCAAGTGCTGTGCTAGGGGCTAGGGATACACAAAGAGGTAAAAGACAGTGCCTGACCTCAAGGATCTTGGTATACTTGACATTGTCACATTTATTACATTTATTTCTTAGGAATTAGGGAGTAGTAGTATACATTATTTTCCTTTTTTTATCAAGTAAGCATAGAATCAGATTTTCCAAAGGTCACAAAAGATTTCAGTTTTTGATTAGAACTTCAAAAAAAAAAAGTAACAAAAACTGACCACAGTACTTCTCTTTCTGTTTTTTTCTGTCTCTCTTATTGTAGGGCTGAATTTTGTCAGTAATTAATTAAGATTTCTACTCCTGTATTGTGAGGTTAATATTTAGACACAGAAAAATTCCCAGAAGAGTTACCAATGAGAGTGTCAGTCTCTGAATAACAGAATCGAAGACTTAGAAGGGACCTCTGAAGTTATCTAGATCATAATATACTTGGATAGGAATCCTATTCCTGACATACTTGGAGAGACATCAGATAGTTTATGTTTGAAAATTCCTCCAAGTAAAGAGAAACCCAGTATCCTCAAGGTAATGTATAATACTTTTGTTTAACCCTAATTATTTAGAAATGTCCTTAGAGCAAGCCAGCAGTCTACCTATATTCATCTTCTACCTGATGGTCCCAGTTCTGACCTCTAAGGTCAACCAAATTAAGTCTGATCCCCTAGAACTATGTGACAGATTTTCAAATACTAATGTAATTGGCCATGAACAGAGCTGCTCTGACTCGATGGGTCCCTGGTTATGCTTAAAGATAGCAATGTTCTTTCTCTACGTCTTCTCCTCTCCAGGTTAAATATCCCTAATTCTTTCTGTTGAATCTTATACAATATGATTTCCTCTCCTTTCATTTGCCTGATCACCTGTATGTGTCTGGCTTGCATCATATCCTTCCTACCAGATCATGCCCAGAATAGAATATGATACTCGAGATGTGGTCTGACCAGGGCAGACTCCAGGAGTATTTTTCCTCACTATTCCTGACTATGATGCCTCTTGCTGAGATCACATTAGTTTCTTTTGACTTCCATGTCATATTATTTAATCATACTGAGTTTGCAGTCCACTAAAACCCCAAGATCTTTTTTTTCACATGAATTGTAATATAGCCACATTTCACTCATCATTAATTTTTTATAATTGATTCTTTCAGCTACCATAAATAACCTTACAAACAAGTTTTAGTTAAGAGGTGCTGCTGTTGGCACTCTAACACCTCTGGACTTGGTTGAAAACATTTAAAAATCATTAACATTAGAAAAAAAAACTATGGAGGCTTAAAATCAATTATTATATCTGTGTTTTGATATCAATGCTTTCAGTAGCCATTCACTTCTTCCCTACGTCACATCATATTCACTTTGGCCATTAATGCACCAAATGGATTTCTTCCTGACTCCACCATTTGTTGGTGTAGCTATAAAAATTGACTCTGGGCTTTTGATAAGGTTTCCACAGTGACATGGTTTTAGTGCCAGTTGGGGGTTGGGGTGGGCATCAGGTGAAGAAAAAGGCTAAAAGTTAAAAACTATATTCACTTTTCAAATTAGATAAAGATGGTTCTTATGCCAGGTTAGAGATACAGTGGGGGCAGTCTTCAGATGAAGCAGTGTGGAGATGGCGAATGCCATGATTTGTTTTCTGCTTGGAAAAGAAAGAAATTCAAGTGAACAAAAACTTGAAAATGTAGAACAAAGTCTTCCTTATCATGTGAATCAGTCAGTTACCAAAAATTAGGTTGATCCTGGGACCTTACTCAGATGAATGAGTTTGAGGACAAATAGAGTAACATACTTTTTAGGGAAAGGTGTCAAGACATAGCCCAAATAGCCTCAGTGTTTGCCATACATATATAAAGGACTGTATGGAATAAATTTACTGTCCTTTATAAAATGAAAGTTAGCTCTAGCATTCCAAGCTAAGGTTAGAAATATATTCAATTACTCTGATGCTGGGCTAATAAGGTAAAAAATCTTTTAGCAACAATTGGAGACATAGAGTCTTTTTAATTTCAATGTATAAATGAATGCCAATTTAATACAATTAATATAACTTCCAATATTCATAATTCCATGATGATTAGAAGCAGAAATGTTTACAAGCATGGAAGGTCATACCAATCAGCCTTTAAACTAGCCTGTGTAGAACAAAGTTGGATGTATGTATGTGTGTGCGTGTGGGTATGAAATAAAGGAATAGCTTTCTTAAGTGTCTTTGGGGCAATCTGCCCTAAAAACTTCTTCAATCTCTATCATCCCATGTAGCGATCAGTTGTCATTTCCTTCCTTCTACTCACAGTAAATATCCCATTTCCCCAAACTAAGTCAGGACCTGTTTCCTAGAATAGTGCAATAACCTCCTAATTGATGTCCCTGCTAATGGAATACAAAGACTTATCTGACCTCATCATTCCCCAGCTCAAAAATCTCTAATGGCTCCCTATTGCCTCTTGATTAAAAATCAAACTCCTCCACTTGATATTTAAAAACTTCTCACAATCTGGCTCCAACTTATACTTCCTATTGTACAGACTCTATATTCCAAATGGGTCTATTTGGTTTTGCCTATCAAAAACAGTCCAATCTCCCTTTACCCTTCATTTACACAGCTGTCCCATGTCTCCCCACTGTTATCTCTTGGAATCCTTAGCTCCCTTCAAGAAAAGGGCCACTGTCTCAGCTCTAATCAGGACTTTCCTGAGTTCTCGAGGGTTTATCCCACTTCATTCAAGGAAACTGCTTTGTATTTACTCTGTATATAGTGTATCTCCTTATCTATGTATACTTTCTAACTTACCAGGAGTATATAAGTATATAAGTTTCTTGAGGTCCAGGAAGAAGTCTCTGTTGTTGGTAATCTAAAGATCTAACACAAAGTCTTATCCACTTTTGGAGGGGGAACAGATCTGTGAATTTATTAGTTATCTACGGAATTCCTAGTGAGGAAACTCCTTAGCTAAATATAGGTCATCATCAACACTGCAACTTGTAATCTGAAGTGCTAAAAAGTTAGGAAACTCGAACACACTAGGTATTTAATAAATGTCTGCTCAATTGGACTAAAGAAATGATTGAGGGTATATGTCTTTTTGTTTCTGTATGGGCAGTAATGGCTAACAGAAGGAACATTAATGACCATCTGTAGCTACAAAGGATAGATATTGATTATGGAGTAGGGAGACAGTCATTTATTGGAAATTTCCCTTGACTTTGGAGTCAGGAGACTAGGGTTTGATTCACAACTTGGGACTGAGTCAAATCATTGAAGATATCTGTACCTTTTGGATATAATAATACTTAGTACTACTTACCTCAGTTATTGTAAGAACCATACTTTGTAAATCTTAAAATACTATCAGCATAAAATGTGAGCTATATTAATTAGTCATGATTTATTAAAAAAAAATCCTCCAGCCCCCAATTTTTAGGATTTTAATTTCCACCTTGAATAATAATGACATGTTACTATAAGAGTAGTAGCAAATCTCTCCATGCAGGCAATGATTGACACTGGATCACCTTTCAAAGGTGATCAGAAGGGAGGAAAGGTGGAGAGATGGGAGGAAATGGTCAAATATACCAGAAGATTTAGTACCAGTAACTACTTTTTCCCCCCACAGAAATCGAGAAATAAAGTGTTCATAGATGTTTTTTCTATTGTATATCACAGCATCACAATGGACCTAAAGGTGTAGTACATGCCTTATCCTTATGGGGTTATAGCCAAAATGGAGAAGGATCCATGGTATAAAATATTGGATCGAACACTGTTCTTGGAGTCAGGAAGACAAAAGTTCAAATCCTTAAATTCTTACTAGCTGTGTGACCTTGTATAACCTCTCTCACCCTTAGAATTTTTATCCAGTAAAATGAGTATAATAATTGCGTCCACATTCCAGGATTAGTAGGGGGGCAGACTAACAGCCAACGTAAAACACTTTGCAAAACTTTAAGTGCTTTATGAAAAGCTAGGTATTGTTATTATTATCATTTTTGTTATTATTATTTCTCCTATGCTCTTCCCATAAGCTGTCTTCCATAAGATTATAAGTAATTCCTTAACAGATATGGACTCTAGCTATTGCCGTAACAATTCTTAAAATATTTTCAGTGAGATACACAAAAAATGAGATGTTTGCTTGTTAGTGAGGTAGCATGTTTTGTACAAAGTTAAAGTAGAAGAGGAAGGGTTCAATATAGATTATAATGATTATTTATGTATCTATATATCTATGTATCTATCTCTCTATCGATCTATCTATCTACCATATGTGTTTATTGATATGGCAGACACCTGGTAATGAAACTTTCTCATTATTCATGAAGAACTCTAAGTCTTTAAATATTGCCTAGATCACTGATAAAATTTAAGTGATTTGACTAGTGTGAGAAATTGATATTTCTCTCTTATATTTGATAACTAATTATTGTATTTAGACCAAGGATTTTCCCCCCTTTCTACTTCCTCATCCAGAAACCAACCAGCATGGGGAACCTCTCTTAAAGATTTACCCAGAGCAGTATATAATCAGACACTAAAAGAAATTCTAAGTTTGCACCAGTGGGTGTACTCCTGTGCATTGTGTTTGCTCAGAAAGGTCTAGGGAAAATTTAATTCTCCCTATTATCAAGACAGGTGATATGGAAATTGATGTCTCTTTGTCCAAGATTTGAGTGACCTAAATCATGTACCCCAAGATCTTGATTTTAGTACCTATAGCTCTCATTGTGTTAAGCAATCCAAGCTGATTTCCATCCCTCAGGAATACCTTTATGCCCCAATGCCATTAGAGGTCTTTGGTCTAAGAGAGATGGCCAAATGACCATCCTTTTATTAATAACCTCTGGTTCTTATTAAGAAAATGATTAAATTGCCCAGAAACTATGACTCTTGAACCTTTTAAATCATCACACTAAGGGCTAACAGTGTGTTATCAAAGAGAGGACTTATTTGATGATTGAGCTTCCTGATTCCCTAATAATAAAACCAACAACAAAAATGATTAGAACAACAATAACAACAAGAGTAGTACAGATCTGAGTTCAAATCTGACATTAGAAACTTAAGGGCTGTGTTTATAAGCACCTTCCAGGTATCACTTAACCCCTTTGAACTTTATTTTCCTGATTTGCAAAGAGAGATAACAATACGGCCATGGTTCTTAGAAGAGGGAAAAAAGAGATAATATTTCTGAAACTTAATGTGTTATATATAATTTATAGCTGTTATTATTAATTATAGTAGTAATAAGAACAGTAGATTCCCTTGAAGTCTGAATCATTTATCCAAGCCAAAATGGAGAACAAAGGCAAAGTAGAGGGATGCCAGTCAGTGAGAACTTTACATATCATCAGGTCATTGTGATGGTTTTGAAGGTCTGGGAAGAGGACTGATGTGCTCATATCAATATGATTCAAACACTCCTAAAAATTAAATACATTGATAGACTGACAGAGGTTTGCATCCTGTCCTATTCAAAACCATTTTGATGACAACTTGACATGGAAGGCAGTGGATCAAGAAACAGTACTACACCAACTGAAAATACTGTTGGAGTTGTCCCAAAGTGGGTTTCAGTGAATTTTATTCAAAGAATATAAATTTGAATCTTGACACTCTTATCCAATTAGAGAAAGTATTTATGTACTTATGAGTAGTCCACAAAATATTGAATACAATAAAATCATAGCAGCATAGCAACTTTTGAATAGAACATTTCTATCTGAACCTTAGGAAAAGATAATAAGAAAGAAGTAATCATAATAATAATTCCTAAAGAATCCTAAAAGAATTCAGAACAAAATATGGTGACCATACTCTTAAGGCAACTATTGAAAGATCAACACTTTCTCATTTTAAAGGAAGAAAAAAGATTATTAGATGTTCTTAGAGGACATGATAAACATATTAAAACTTACAGAATACTTTCATGACAAATATATTTCCTAATTGAGCAATAGTAAAGATTCAGTATAGACTGTTGCCTCTAGATTTGGTGAATGTAGCCAAAAGTGGTTTACTGCTGGATGGAGCCAATGAAATGGCTAAGATTCTAGAATGGAATCAAAAGATCCTCCATGAGTGACATCCATAAGTTAATAGAACTTAACTAACATTGTATTAAAAGAAAGAGGTTGAATAAGACAATTGGCTCATGTGATGCACTCAATAGTTTTAGAAAAACATGGAAAGATTTTCATGAAATAATGAAGAGAAAAATAGGCAAAATCAAGAGAATTTTGTACACATTAACAGCAATATTGTTCTAAGAACAACTTCAAACATCTAAGTAATTTTGAGTATTATAAATACTCAAGTCAACTAAGTGTCAAGGACTTATGAAGGTAGAGTTATCCACATCCACACAAATAACTAGTAAGCAGAAGTTTGTATAATGTGGTTTTACACACACACATTTTTGTGTCTAATAGTAATCTTCTAGAGGGCAGAATGAGGAGGGAGAGAAAAAAAGTGCACAGCAGGGAACCAAAGAAAACTTAGAAGGAAGCACAGAAAAAATAGGGTACCTTTGAAAATGATATGTAGTATTTATTACATAGTTAAAAAAAAAATAAGCCATGTTAAATGGAAATTCATGGTTTTCTATTGTATTCTATTGGTATTCACTTTCTATGTTGCGCTGTGTATGTGGAAATCTTCTTTTTTGGCCTTTTTGTATTTATGTTCAAAATGAATAATGAAAAAAAGACATAATTGTTGCTGAGAATCATACAACAGAAGCCTGCTATCTTTCACAAATTTACAGATTACAAATTCTAATCTTCCACTACAGACCTCAAAATATCCCTGTAAATGAAACAGATAAATTTTATTGAAACTGAGGCATTATCACAAGCAAAATTGTTGCCTACAATTGGTATACAAATATTATTTCATTTGAGCCTCACAATAATCTTGGAAGGTAGAAGCTAATATTACCCCCATTTCACAATTGGGAAAACCAAGGCAAAAAGAGGTTAAGTGACTTGCCCAGGACACGCAGCTATTAAGTATCTGAGACCAGATTTTGATTCAGGCATTCCTGACTTCAGGCCCAGTGCTCTAAATCTCTCTCTCTCTCTTCCTTCAAGTATGTGTGTGTATGTGTGTGTGTGTGTGTGTGTGTGTGTGTGTGTGTGTGTGTGTGTGTGTGTGTAGTTAGTCAGTACTTTAAGGTTTACAAAGCACTTTCCACAAATCATCTCAATTGATCCTTACAATAACTGGGGGGAGAGGGGGGTAAGGCTGTTGTCTTACAATCATTCCAGAGTAAGATATTCCATTTGCTTTTGTATTCCGATGACATTTTGTTGACCTCGTCAAGCCCCCAAACATTGCACTGTGGGGCCTCTTTAATATGATCCAAGGAATGCAAAAACATTGAACTCACCATCCATATTGGGAAAACAAAAACAGAATGATTGTCTATTGCTTAGATTATGGCACACAGTTAACTGGGCAGCCCATTAAGTTAGCCTTTGAAAACATACTGTGTCCCTGCACTGCAGATGTTCACTAAGCTGGGCCCAGAATTGCAAAGCAAGAAAAGAGATCTAAAGATCAAATTTAGAAAGTTATATAGCACTTTCAGTGACCCTAAGCTATTTCCTTCTGATGGAAAGAGATATCTATCTATCTACCTACCTACCTACCTACCTGTCTGTCTGTCTATCTATCTATTATCTCTGTCTATCTATCTACTATCTCTGTCTATCTATCTATCCATACATCATCTATCTATTTATCTATCTATCTATCTATCTATCTATCTATCTATCTATCTATCTATCTATCTATCCATCTATCATCTATCTGTCATCTCTGTCTATCTGTCTGT
>CM053581.1:69143968-69169157 GCA_028627135.1 Pseudochirops cupreus
ATCTATCTATCTATCTATCTATCTATCTATCTATCTATCTATCTATGTATCTATCTATCAGACCAAACATTTTGTGAGAGCAAAGAAAGCCATGTACTGTTCTGGTGTCAAAGAAGAATTAAAATGGCTCAAGAGAGGAGAGTTCCGATATGAAGGATTTATGGAATGATATGGACGAGAATGGCACAGACACACAAAGACTGGGGTTGGATGGACTGAAAGTAATAGCTAGTGTTTATACAGCTCTCTAAGTTTTGCCCCAAACTCTGCAGATGTCTCATTCTCTCCTCACAACAACCCTGAAATCTGGATGTTAGTATTTTCATTTTACAGAAAAAAAAACTGAGGCAGAAAGACGTTACATGACTTAATCAAGGTTACACAGCTGGTAAATGTCAGGCAAGGTTTGAAATCAGGTTTATATGACCATAGGTGGAGCACTTAATGTACCATACAACTTGGCCACCACTAAACAAATGACATTTTTGAAAGACTAAAGTCACACACACACACACACACACACACACACACACACACACACGCACACGTAAGTATGTATATGTATATATCTATAAAAAAGAACTGGAAAAGAAAATGGCAAACCACTCTAATATCTTTGCCAAGAAAACCTCAAATGGGGTCATGGAGAGTCAGACATGACTGAAAAATGACTGAACTATATACACATACATATATGTATATATAAGCACATATATATGCACATATGCACATTTGTATATATAGTATATGTGCACATATGTATATTTGTGTGTGTGTGTGTGTGTGTGTGTATATGATGGGTCATCATGGACAAGTACAACATTTTTATAACTAGAACTGTGCTAATGCTAATGAGAAAAAGAAACGTTTAAAATAGGTTTTTAAAGAAGAGAATAAGCAGAACTAAAACAATTTTAAAATTCCTTTCTAAAGAAAGAAAAATGGTTTCATTACCTGGGTGAACAAACTCACTTTTCTAAGCATTGCAATGGGAGAGGAAAGGTGAAGGGAGTATTAGAAATGGATTTAATCAATGAATACCATTTAATGAATATCTTTAATGTGTCCAACATTATGGGAAGTAACCTATTGAGTAAGGTAGTCCCCTGAGTCACAGTCTTTAGTCATATTTTAGTTGTAAAAGATTCCTATTTCAATTTTTTCTACACTCCATTGTCCTTTGACTATTGATTTTCCAATAATCCCATTACTTGGTGGTCACAGAATCAGAGAAGTTTTAAGATGGAAAGGACATCTTGGATTGTATTGTAAAGTATAAACTTTGTTAAATGCTATATTCTCATTGAAGATTTGGTTTTGTATAAGAATGCATATATGCCATTATCACACATAGTATATGCTTTTGATGTGCACAGTTATTATGTGTTACAACAATGAATAGGAGAGAACTAGATAGCTCAGTGGATAGCCTAGGCCTATAGTTAGGAAGAACTGAGTTCAAATCTGGCCTCAGACACTTACTAGCTGTGTGAGCCTCTCGGCAAATCACCTAAATCCAACTTGTCTTTATTTCTTGTATTCCTCCCCACTTCCCCATTAGCACATACATTCCTTACCACCTACTCTCCCTCTCCACTCCAATCCATCTTCCATATCACTGACTAATTAATGTTCTATACAGTGAATCTCCAATCATATAATTCCTTTCATTCCTAAAAACCTGCTAATGGATGCCCTTTGCATACTGAACAACACTCAAACTCTTCTATTTTTATAACTATCTTTTTAAACTGTCCAAAGTCATAGGTAGTCTATGCTCCAGTCCAAACAGAATACATGCCAACCACACATAAGCATCAGGCATTTCTACATTCATGCATACCTTTTCATTCCTCAGACTGATGCTTATGACTGGAAGGTTTTTTTATTTCTCCTTCCATATGTGCTTAAACTTTTAGGACAAAACTTCATCAAGAATTCTGATCAATACAAGGATCACTGAAAGGGCCAATAGTAAAGCATGTGTCCTACTTTCTAATAGACAGGTGATGAACTTGGAGTGTGAATGGACCATATATTTGTAGGATGGGCCTAATTTGGGAATTAATTTTGCTCAATGTACCAAACAAATTTGTTGCAGGGTAGTTTCTTCTCCTCCTCCTCCTCAGTCAGGGATACTGGAGGGAAATATATACATACACATATACATATACACATATATATATATAGTGTGTATACATACATACATACATACATATATACATACATACATACATATATATGTATACATATATATATATGTATATTCCTTAATTGAAAGCAAATTGAATTGCCTCTCCATGTGGTGCTAATATTACAACCTATTTCATTTTCTGCCCTGATAAGCCTCCCACAGAACTATGAAAAAGGTAAAATTTGTTATTTATAGCCCCTTTAATGTTTTCTTTTCTTTCTTTTTTTAAATCTCATTCCTCCCCAAGGCACTATCCAGGCATGTTCCAGATAATACTTGCCCTCCACCAGAACATAAAAGTTCTGTCTCCTAACTTGCTATCTGTTAACTATTCATAAAATCTCAATCTGGAAAAGAGCTGATTTGCAATCAAAAAGCATATGTATGAATCCAGTCTGTTACATACTAGCTGTGTGACTGAACAAATCACTCTTTCAGACTCAGTTTCTTCATCTGTAAAACAAAGGGGTTATCTTCTACTTAAATATTCCTGGTGATAGAGAATTCATGACTTTGGGAGATAGTTCCATCCATTATTGGACATCTCTAGTTTTTAGAAAGTTCTTCCTTACAATGACTTGATATCTATGTCCACATAAGTTCATTTTTTTTTGTAACACTGAATAAGAAGAAATACCCACTTTCACAGAAGAGCATTTCAAATATTTAAAGACAACAATTATGTCTCCTCTGAAATCTTCTCTTCTACAAATTAATTCCCCACTTTTCTTTGAATTATTCCTTAAATTATATGATTTCCAATTCATTTATCATTACTAGTTGCTGTCTTTTAAATACACTCCATTTCATTAATATCTACCTTTAAAACGATTCAGATTCTTAGAACAGAGAATACAGTCCAGGTGTGGGTGTGGTTTGACCAGTACACACAGTACTATAAGGCTATTATTCCCTGACTTCTGAACAACATGCCGCCATTACAGATGATTTGACCACATCAGGGTATCATTTAGTTTTCTTTTTATCAGTCACACTGTTTGCTTTATTGAACTTGTCCACTTTTTCCTCATCATGGCTTCCCTGGCTTCCTTCAGGCCCCAGCTAAAACCCTGTATTCTGCAAGAAACCTTTCTTGATTATCAGTAATGCCACTGGCTTCTCTCTCCTGATTATCTCCAATTTATCACATCTGTATTTTTTATACATAGCTGTTGGTATTATTAGTCATTAGTCTCATTAGTCTGTAAGTTCCTTGAGGGCAGGAACTTTTTTTTTCCCTTTCTTTGTGTTCTCCAGTGACTGACAAAAGTATCATAAGAGACTGTTAAATGTCTTGCCAAAATCAAGAATTACTATTTATACATCAGTTAATTAAAAGAGGAAAGGCACTAGAATCAAGAGAAATTAGGAAAGGCTTCCTCAAGAAGATGAGATTTTAATTGGGACATGAAGTCAGAGAAGCCTACAGTAGGTAGAGATGAGGAGGGAAAAACAATCCAAGATGGTAGACAGCTGGAGATCTCTATTCTGCCTCTCTATGACATTCCCTCTTTACACATGGAGTCTTCCACTACACTTAAAAGGTTCCTTAGTGCTACAGTAGTTAAGAGATTTAAAAGCAACATTATAGGTCATCCAGGGCAACCAATTGGTTGTATTTTATTGTATATATTTTGGTGAGTCTTGGTCTCTCTATATTACCTAGAGCAGAAATGTAGTAGCTCCTTATGGCCCTATCAATCACAATACTTATTGGACTGGACCTGAACACGTTTATCTTTCCTTAGGAAGCACAGTTGCCACCCCCCCACACCCCCACCCCCACTCCCATGGGCTCTTCCCGTTGGTGCCCATACTCACTGCAAACACCAATAGACTTTAACCCTCCTGTAGCTCAGAATTCCCAAACTCTACTGCTCCATGAACTTCAGCCTCCCTCAGCAGGGGTTACAGGAATCCACCACCATGTTTTTGTCCAACTCCATTTTAAAGATGAGAAAATTGAGACCAGGGAGATTAAGTGACTTATTTATAGTCACATAATCAGTTCATAGTAAAGCCTAAACTAGACTTTAGAATTTCTGAATGCTATGCTAGGGCTTCTCCTGTTATGCTACACTAAGTTGTGGTGTTTAGGGGGAGGGGGAACCAAAACCAAAACACAAAAATCAACATTTGGAACCAGGGAATCTCAGGTCAAATTCTTTTTCTTTCTCCTTACTACCCATGTAACCCTGGGGAAGCCAGGTTATTTACATGAGCCTTAGTTTCCACATCTGCAAAATAAGTGATTTAGACTCAAATTCAATTCTATGATTCTATTTTTGATGGTAACATATGAAAGTTAAATACAGAGAAAATGTGAACCAAGGGGGAAAAAAGAGTGATAAAGAGCTGGCTGGTGAGATTTTCCTGAGGAATCTATTGTTATCTGCATCTCTATTTTTAGAAACAGGTTTAGGATTATCCCAGCTTTCTCTTTGCCCTTGGATGGTTCACATTATTCAACACTTGTGAGCCAAAATAGCTCCTTCCTTACTCCCAGGGATTGAAGCATCCTTTTAAAAAGATAGGTAGCTGAGGGGGAAACTTTTAGATAAGATACTTTTCAAATTCACCAATTTTGAACATAGCTTCAGCTGGGCCTGTCCTTTTAATCACTGACCCTGAGATTGCAATTATCTTTTTGGCTATGCAAACCCCTATAGGAACTTTCTTGCAACCCCCAAAGAAGAATCCTGAGCATATGAACATTTCAGCTTGAGGAAATGATGGTTCCCAAACCAGGGAGCCACTAGTTCCATGAGAAATACTTTGTGCCACAAACAAAAATCCCTCAAATGAACATCCTTTAGTATTTACCCTAGACCAAAGCAGGAGGGGACTGGGATGGAAGGGGAATGTGGGCACTGCTGGGTCAGACTGGTTTTCCCTTGACTTCTTCAAAGGACCCTGCCTTCAGTTGCACAACTGAGATAGCTTAGTGGTCAGCTAGCATATGGAAAGTGAAGCTTGAAGTTAAGCATTTTTTTTCATATTATACAGAGAGTCAATTGCTGATGAAGAAATAATTCCTTGGAGGTTTCAAATAATTACTTTATGAAATAAAAAAAATATACTTTGAATGGCAAGGCAGGGAAAGGAAAAGAAGTAAGGTTTCAAAAGACATCCTGAGGAAGCTGACAATAAGTCTGATTGTGTGCTTTGTCTTAGCTTGGTATGTAAGAGGCATAATCAAAAGCTTATTCCCTTCAGGAAGGAGGAGCTGAAAAAGGGTGAGGTAGCAGTGGCCTAGAGCCCTGATTTACATGAGGTCACTGTCTTTGGATTACAGCAGTCCCTTCCTGGTTTTGCTATTACCACAACGGGGACACCTTCTGTATAAAACTTTTCCTAAAGAAAATGAAAATATTTCTTTCAAGATCATTAAAAAAAAAAGAAACCTTTGGTACAGTGGGAAAAAGAAACCTATTGCTTGAGAAGTCAGAAAATCTGGGCTTGCTTCTACCTTCTGCTGCGTACTACCTATTTGTATGACATCAGGAAAGTTTCTTAACCTCCATTTTCTCATCCATGCAATGAAGAACTGGATGACACCCAAGGCCACTTTCAGTTTTATGATTGTATAATTGGGATGGGTTGGACATGCTAAAGTACAACTGAAAGACTAAGGATCTGTCATGACATTGAGTTCACTTACAGAGGTTGCTTTTAACAGAGTGACAGCCCTTGTGTTTCTTTTTCATGAACACATAGACAGAATCACTTGAAACTCTGTAACTCCTGGAAAAAAAAATAAGTCTATCCAACACTTGGAGACAAATAGCATGTTCTGATTTAATTGCCAAAGGCGAAGCTCCCAGGGGCATACTTAAAAAATAGCCAAATTTAAAAAAAAAAGAGGGATAAAGGGGAAAAGTGAATATTTTTACACTACAAAATTAAGTTCCTCTTTTAAATGTTGCTTGTCTCCTCCTTTCTGCATCCCCAACATAATTTATAAAGGTCAGCAGTTTTTTTTCCCTGAGATATTTTCCTTATGACTTTATTATTGAATATTATTCTTTTCTGCTGAACTATTTGAGTAGGATTGTAGAGTAAAATGGGTCCCACTTTGATAGTAATTGTGTCTCATAAGAATAGCTAGTATTTATACAGTGCTTTAAGGTTTGCAAAGCTCTTTACAATGATCTAATTCTACCCTTACAACAACCCATGGAGACAGGTGATATTATTCTCATTTGACAGACGAAGAAGCTGAAATATAGAGAGGTTGAGTGACTTCCTCAGAGTCACACAGTTAAAAAATATCTGAGGCAGGTTTTAAATGCACGTCTTTCTGATTCCAGGACCCATATTCTATCCAGAATGCCTCCAGTTTCCTCGTAAAAAGAAGGTGTGGGATCCTTCAGGATATGAAAGTCTTTGCTTGGATGGAGGCCTTTTAGCTTAATACCTTCTACTTACAGCAGAGGAAACTGAGATCAGTGGAAGTTAAAGCTTGCCCAGGTTTCTACCTGAAAGAGTCAGAGGCAGGATTTGAACCCAGCTCATCATATTTTAGAATTGGTGCTCTTTTTCCTAAACTATGCAATTTCTCTTTTTACTATTGCAGTTATTCTCCTTCCCTTCAACATTGTGTTTTTCTGTTCCCCAACCATCAATACCTTACTTCTCTGTAATTGATTCATTCATAAGACTCTGATTATGTTGAATTTGCACTGGCCTTTCTTCGATGGAGGTAATTCTATATTACCAGTGGATTATATTTATTTTTTTTTCTTGGGAATAAAACTGTATATACGGCACAGTAGAAAAAAGCCTGAACATGGAGTCATGTGACCTGAGTTCACATTCCAGCTTTCCTACTTACTTCCTCCATCACTTTGGAGAAGTATTTTACCCTCTCTAGTCTTCAGTTTTCTCATTTATAAATGAGAAGGTTATAGCAATTTCCCTTTTGACTCTAAGTCTATGATACAGTGAGTATATGAAATAGTGAGGAAATTCCTCTACCTCTGCAGGCCAGTACTTGCTCTGCATTTTAGAGCTTAGTTGCCTGGGGGCACTGAGAGGTTAAGCAATTTGTTCAGAATCACCAAGCTAGTATGTGTCAACAGTGTGATTTGAACTCAAGTCTGCCTCATTATGAAACCAGCTCTCTATTGACTATGCCACTTCCTCCCTCCCCTCCCCCAGGCCCACAGTGGACTTATATGAGTAGTTAATTTGGAATCTGGAGTTTACCCAAAAAGTACATATTTGGTAAATACAATCAGCCAAGTGGCATGCACAATCGTTAGTTTTCTACGTATGCCCATATTTTGTTAGTGGTTGCTAGGTACTGTGTTTTAAAAACACATGACCCTCAAAGCCAGTGAAAATCATGGAGAAATATGCACATAGCTGTTTTGTTTTTGGTGAAAGGGTATTAGCTTCAATTTTGAAAAAAGACAGACCCCTATGTCTCATGATATAAAAAACCAATTGATATTTCTGATGTGATGGTTTCAGTATTAAAGATTCACATAAATTATTTATTCTTATTTCACCCTTAAGGGATGTATGATATGTTGATGTGTGTTTGTGTGTGTGTGTGTGTGTGTGTGTGTGTGTGTGTGTGTGTGTATGAGAGAGACAGAGACAGAGACAGAGACAGAGAGAAGGACACAGAAAGACAGAGAGACAGATAGAAAGAGAAAGACAGAGAGACAGAGAGAGACAGAAACAGAAAGTGAGAGAGAGAGAGAGAGAGAGAGAGAGAGAGAGAGAGAGAGAGAGAGAGAGAGAGAGAGAGAGAGAATGATGTTTGGGCAGACCGTCTCTGTGGGTTACAGTTTCTTCATGTGTAAAATTAGGAGCCTAGACCAGAATGATTTCTGAGCTCCCCCCAGGTTTAAAGCTTATGATCCTCTAAGTAGAGTGAAGTATGTAAGTACATCCACTAACACTATCCTCTGATACCACCAAGTGTTACAGACAAAAGAGCACTGGGTTTAGAGAAGGAGTACCTGGGTTCAAATCCATCCTCTGCTCTTTGGGTAACTATGTGACTTCAGGCTAGCTACTTTATGCCTCTTGCCTCAATTTCATCATCTATGTAATTAGACCTGTTGACCCCTAGGGTTGGTCCCTTCAAACTCTGTATCTATGATCCTAGGACCACCTTGGTGTGGAGGTAGATTTTTCTTGAAGACTGCAGGCTAAGCACCAGCTCTGATAAGTTATACCAAGCGGAAAAGATTTCAGTTATGAATCCAGGCAGAAACTCTAGATTAGTCATTGTCTATCCAGCCTGGCCAATTTCAGAAAGACTAATCTCTGTAAGAGTGACTTCAGAAAAATATTTCATTCATAGTAATTCATATTGATAATATCTGCAAGGGTTGTGATCTGTATCAGTGAAAGAACCGAAATGTTCATATACACATACATATGTGCATAAATTTTAGTTAAGATTCATTTTAGTCATTTATGTTTCAAAAATTCAAAAACCACAATTGGAGGTTTCCTAAAGTTGTCAAAGAAGTAGCCTGGGCAGTCTGTGGCCCACAATACTTCTGAGTGTTGTTCCAAGAAGATTAAAATGTTATTGGGAAATACTTAATAAAACAAATAAAAATACTACAGAACATAGATAGTAGTACATTTTAAGGCTAAGAAAATATGTGAGCCACAGGGCTCTTTATGTATGGTTTAGTGGCTCCCACTATCCTAAAGCATAGAAGAGGAATCTAGGACATATAAAGAGGTGAACAACCATATCACTAGATGCATAGGTATGAAAATAAATGGAAAGCTTGACAAGCTTCATCATAGTAATGGTTTCTGGGAACGAGGATAACATTTGTCTTTAGATGTGCATATTATAGTGAAAGAACTGCATTAGACATTGGGCATAAGTCTGACCTGATCTAACCAAGTTTGACAGGTAAAACTAAACCCAGGGTATTAAAAGGCATTCTATAACAAACTGTTTTCTGGGCCTTGACTAGATCTGTCTTGTGCACACGAAGACCCTTCCTGGATTTATATGCAGAAGAGGGTGAGTTGATGACTAAGTAAACTAAATAATCTCTTCAAAATATGTTGTTGAATCATTTTCAGTTGTGTCTGACTCTTTGTGATCCCATTTGGAGTTTTATTGGCAAAGATACTGGAGGGGTTTGCTGTTTCCTTCTCCAGCTCATTTATAGGTGAAGAAGCTGAGGTAAACAGAGTTGAGTGATTTGTCTGGGGTCAGACAGCTAATTAGTGTCTTAGGCCAGTGTTTAACTCAGGTGGAGGAGCCTTCCTGACTCCAGGCCTAGCACTCTATCCACTATACCATCTAGCTGCCCCTCAAAACATGCCATTCCATGCAAATTAGGTACCACCTCACCCCTATCAGATCGGCTAATGTGACCAAAAAAAAATGTTGGATGTTGGAGAGGATGTGGAAAACTGAGACACTAATGCACTGTTGGTGGAGTTGTAAACTGCTCCAACTATTCTGGAGAGCAATTTGGAACTATGCCCAAAAAGCTATAGAACTGCATACCCTTTGATCCAACATTACCACTGCTAGGCCTATATCCCAAATACATTAAAAAAAAAAAAGGAAAAGAACTTATCTGTACAAAAAAAATTATAGTAGCTCTTTCTGTGATGGCTAAAAATTGGAAATTGAATGGATGCCAATCAATTGGGAAATGGCTAAACGAGCTAAGTTATATGATTGTAATGGAATATCATTGTGCTATAAGAAATGACAAACAGCATGATTTTGGAAAATCTGGAAAGATTTATGTGAACTTATGCATAATGAAGTGAACAGAACACTGTACACAGTTAACAGCAATATTGTTTGATGAAGAACTATGAATGGCTTAGCTATTCTCTGTAATACAATGATCCAAGACAATCTTAAAGGACTAAGGATGAAGCGTGCTGTCTGCCTCCAAAGAACTAATATTGTTTGAATGCAGACTGAAACATGCTATTTTTCACCTTCTTTTTTTTCATTTTTTCCCTTTTGTTCAAGTCTTCTCAAACAAAATGACTAATAAGGAAATGTTTTACATAATTGCTCTTGTACAACCTATATCTGATTGCTTACTGTCTCAGGAAGGGAGGAGGGGAGAGAGGAAAAGAGGGATGCATAGAATGCACAAAAAACTTTAAATAAAAATGTAATGAATAAATAAATATGCAAATTAAAAATAAAATATATTTCAGAAACAATAAATAACTGAACAGTGTAGAAACTATGAATATTATATAAGAAGACAGTAATTAGGGTAAGTTAAAGCGTCAGATAGTGCATATGACTCAATAGATAGAAAGTTAGTCTTTAGAATAACCTGCTTTAACTTTATTTTCCAAATGGATAAACTTTTGGATCAGATAATTTACTCACCTAAAGTTACACAGTTGGTTAGGGGCAAAGTCATTTCATGAGTCCAGGCTGCAACTCCTAGCTTATGGCAATTCACATTCTGGCAGTCACTACTGTGATAGATCTTAGGTTTTGTTTGTGGATGAACAGGCCTCCATTTTATAAATAAGGAAATTGATATTCATCTAGGCAGAATGATTTCCCCAAAGTCACATGGAGTAAGTGACAAAAATAAACCTAGGTCCTCTAACTCCAGAATCAATGCACTTTTCATTATTTTTCACTATAGTTTTCAAGATTGCTGTTTCTCTAAAAGATAATCTCTCCCCACTACAGGTGAGATCATTCTTCAACTGAAGAATTAAAACTGTTTAATTAGAAGGCTGGAGCCTTTCTCCCCCTACTGGTAAGTATAATCACCATGCTGAAGAAATCTTAAAGGGGCAGTCTAAGGATGAAAAGATAGTGATTAGATTTCTATAGTGAGTGCATAATTCATCACTCTCTGAAAGTAAATTAATTTTAACTGTCCTAATGGTTCTGTATTGTGTCCCTCAGAGTATGAGCTCTTTGAAAGCAGGAACTGACTCATTTGTATTACCAATACTGACCACAGTGCTTGGTGCTTGTCAGTCCATAATAAAGGCCCTTTTTTCCTTCTTTTCCTTCTTCCTTCCTTCCTTCCTTCCTTCTTTCCTTTGTTCCTTCCTTCCCTCTGGCCACATGTGGTCCTTCTCACCACTTGGAGTACCATATCTTTCCATCTGGGTGCTCTGTCTATAGGAATATAAATTTTTGGTTGCTTCTATCTTGTAAGATATTTTGGCATTTGGGGACTAAATTTATTATTTTTTATTAATTTTATTTAATATAAATTTTAATAATATTAATAACATTTATTTATACCAGCAGTTCTCAACCTGTGGGTTATGTTCAATTTGTAACAATGAAAATACATCCTGCATATCAGATATTTACATTACGATTCATAACAGTAGCAAAATCACCGTTATGAAGTAGCAACGAAAATAATTTTATGGTTGGAGGGTCACCAAAACATGAGGAACTGTATTAAAGGGTTGTGACATTAGGAAGGTTGAGAACCACTGATTTATACTTTTGATTTTTTTCCTTAAAAAGCTGGGACAATTTTGTCCCATGTAGTTTTCATTTATGATTTCTTAAAATATAACTGAAAAAAAAATCAGGTTTTGAAAAAGCCCATTGTGTTTCAAATGGGACTACTGGACTATGCCTTTAAACCCAAATCACTCTGGCTTTCATTGAATGGTTAACAACAATAACAACAACAACAGTGGTCAATAATGGGAGGATGGGGAGACAAAGATAGGGTAAACAGAGAGGCTGAGAAGGAAAACAGTAAAAATAAGATCAAGTGAAATTCACAAATAGCGATAATAACTTTGAATATGAATTGGATGTTTATAGTAGCTCTATGTGGTGGCAAAGAACTGGAAATTGCAGGGATCCCCATCAATTAGGGAATGACTGAACAAGTTGTGGTGTATGATTGGGAAGGAATACTATTGTGCTATAATAAATAATGAGCTCAATGATCTTAAAAAAGCTTGGAAAGACTTGCCTGAAATGATGGATGGTGAAGTGAGCAGAACCAAGAGAACATTGTATACAGTAACATCAATACTGTTTTAAGAAAGACTTTGAGCAACTAAGTCATTTTGATAATTATAAATACACAAATTAAAAATAAAGGACATATGAAGAAAGATGCTATTTGTATCCAGAGAAAACACTGAGAAACAGAAGTATATATAGAACGATTTTACATATATGTATGCAGGTATATATATACACACATATGTGTGTATATATGTATGTGTGTATATATATATGTGTGTGTGTAGACATGCATGCATGCATGCATGCATACACATATATTTATAACTGTGTTTAATGGTAGCCATCTCTAGGGTTGGAGAAGAGGGAAGGAAAAAAGGAAAAAAAAAGAAATTTACATGATAACTTTTGTATATTTGGAGAGAGTAGCAAGTTGTATATGCTAGTTTTGCAGTTTCATGTGCAATATCTTTTTTTATTGTACTGTGTTATGGAAATCTTGTTTTGTTCTGTGAATTGAAAATAAAATAAATTTAAAAAATAATAGCACCCAGCTCAAGCCTCTGTGGCTCATTGTTTAGGTTTTGATAGCTTAGACTGAGTGTACGTAATGATTGTTTGCTGTTTTGTCCATAAACTCTGAGGTTTTTCCACTCTCATATGGATATTTTTGTAATGGTAAATTAGGCTGTATTTTGTCTCAGTTCTTACCTAGCCCTTAGTCATTGAATGGGTATTGTCTCAAACAAACTGAGATCTGGGAAAGACCTTAATTCAGAAAGGCCAAGGTTATCCACTGCATCCTGAGCCATTACCAGTTCTCTTGACATTTGTCGTGCCACTGGACTCTGACGCCTCTGGAGGAAAAGTGAGGCTGAAGACTTTGAGCAGCTCGGCCTCACTTAAATCCAATTCAGGGGCAAGTCAAGACATTACCCTCCTGATATCACTGGTTCTTTTTGAAAATGGACAAATAACAATAGCGAAATAAAGCTCAGAAAGAGTAAATGATTTTCCCAGTGCCACATAGGTATTAAGTGGTAAAGGCAGGATTTAAAACCATAGGATCGTAGAGTCACTGACCTAGAACTGGAAAGGACCCCAGTGATCTATCTGCCCCATTTTTGCATAGATGAGGAAACAGACCCAGAGACCATTAAGTAGTTTGCCCAAGGTCATAAAGAGATTAAGTGATAAAGTCAGAATTTGAACCCAAGTCTTCTCATTCTAAACCTAACTCTTTCCACTTCAATGCTAGTATCACATTCCAAAATATTGAATAAGTCATTATGGTACATAAAGATGTATCTGCATCAATTTTTCTAAATGAAAATAGGTGCAATTGCCTTTAATTTTTCCAAACTTCCCCCATTCCCCTTCAACTCAAGGAATATTGACTGCGCTTCTCCCATCTCTATTTATCTATTTTATCAATACATTCCAAACTCCAATGTACTCTCTGGCTTCAGAAATTTCAGAAATGTTGCCATAAAAGAATATAGTGCTGCAGGTCAGTTATTAAAAAAAAATAAATTGAGGGATAAAGAGGAGTTGTTCCTATCAGGGAGAGAAGAGGCAGTCTGGTACAGTGAAAGAAGCGATCAATTTGGAGTAAGAGGATCCAGCTTCAAATCCCTCCATAATTCTGTCACATACTGCCTATGTAACCTTGGATTAATCATGTCACCTCCTTGGCCCTCCTTTTCTTTGTCTGTAAAATGAGGAGTTGGATTAGATGTTGTCTTTTCTAAGAACTCTTGTAGCACTAAGTCTATGATTCTATGACAACAGTGATTTAAACATATTTATACATGGATTACTAATAAGTTGGGGACTGTCCCCTTCTAATTTGTTGCTTTGAAAAACTCTAAGGAGAAAGCTAAGGACCTTTGTGCCATTCATTTGCCCATAAAGCCTCTATTAAATGGATACTAAAAGTATGTCCAGCCTCCTTTTGTATAAATGAGACCACAGACTTCCTAGTCTCTGTAATAGGTTATACAATATACTGCTACTGCAAAGTGACTTGTGACATGGAAGCCTTGTATTCCATTAAAACACTGACCTAAACATCAAATAAAAAGTTTTAGGACAGTCTGCAAACCCTGAAGCCTATGTCCCTTTCCAAACTCCCCTTACTTCCATCCCACACTTACGCCCCAAGACAAAATGAAAAATGACTACATGAATTCCAATTCAGTCAACCACATTTATGGAGTGCTTACTTTGTAAAAGTCACTTTGCTAGGCACTGTTGGAGGACAGAATAGTACATAACAGTCCTTGCTTGGAAAGGAATGTAAAAAGATTGTCCTAGAATAACTAAGGGGTTTTGATTTCAATGAGGGGTTGAAGGTAAATTGCTTCCTGCTGCCTTGCATGGTCACCTGTATTCAGACCCCCTTTAAAGGACATCACCAATTCAACCACTTATTATGAGGACACATTATTCCCTTATTCCATGTTGTATAGTTTATTTTATGTACTGTTTCCCAACAAAACTTAAAAAAAATAGTAAATCTAAAAGGGGGAAACAGAAAGAAAGAAAAAAGGAAGGAAGGAAGGAGGGAGGGAGGAAGTGAGAAAGGAAGGGAGGTAGGGAGGAAGGAAGGAAGGAAGGAAAGAATGGAGAGAGGCAGGGGGAAGGAAGGTAGGAAGGAAAGAAGGAATGAGGGAAGGAAGAAAAGGTGGGTGGGAGTAAAGAACAAAGGAAAGAAGGCAGGTAAACAAGAAGGAAGGAAAGAAAAGGAAGGAAGGAAGGAAGGAGAGAAGGAAGGAAGGAAAGAAGGAAGGAAGAAAGGAAATATTACAAATGCATTACTCGTTCCCAAAGAGTGATCTTAAAAAAAAAGTTGCCAGACTTTCGCATATTTCTCAGTTGAAGATATCTGATTGGCAGGCTTTCCTTTTCACATATGTTCTAGCTTTTGAAGTGGTTACAATCTGCCATCATGACTCATGAAAATAGAAGCAGGAATAGAATCCTCAGATTTTCAAGTTGGAAAGGACCTTAGAGGTCACAGACTCAATGAGATTCTTACTTGCTCAAAGTCACACCAGGCCAGAAGCAACCTTAGAATCAAATACTATGTCTGATATTTAATAGCTAGGTGACCTTGGGCTAATCACTTATCCTCTCTAGTAATTTTTTTTTCTTCATCTCTAAAATGGAGATGAGGGATTGGAATAGAAGTCTTCTAAGGTCTTTATTGACTCTAAATCTATTACTCTAGTATTCCCAAATTTTTATAGGCTAAAGTACTTAAAATCCTTGAAGGAATATACCCATTGTACAGAATGTAATGTGATATTATTGTTGTGAGACTCTCATCTAAAATCACATTAGGATTCTTGAAATGTCTCCAGTTCCTCATTGGATTCCTACCTGAAGAGGTTGTTTTGCTGTCCATTCACTTCTCCCTGTTTAGGTAGAAATGTCAATTTCTGACTAAAATAACCTTCAATCTATATAAATCTATGATTTGCACAGATATTCAAATACTTCTGTAATGCTTCGTGGTCTTTTGAGCATGCCTAGTTTGGCTAACATGAAGTCCATTGCATCCCCTCCCACATAAGTTGGGTAGCTTCCTTGATTGACTATTTGTATCTATAAAAGTAGAAAGACTAGGTGGTTTGCTCCCTTTTTGTGAGCACCTCTTTTTCTGGCATCTTTTTGGCTGTGTTCTTTTTGGTTACTACTATCTGCTGAATGCTATCTGCTGTACCCAGCATGGATGGCATGAACTGAACTCATGTGAAGGGAGAGACTTTCCTTATCTTCCTTACCTTCTTGATCCCAGCTCCTAGAATTTGGCCTGGGAGCATTTGTTTCTGTTCTGTGTTATTTGTCCTCAGTTTCAGGTGCTGAAGTGATCCCCATGAAGCCAAGAGTTTGAACCATGGCTATTATGGAGCCAGGATTGCAGCTTAGGTGATAGAGCAGCTACGCAGATGTAGTGCCAATGCAATATTTACAGCACCCATGACCACGATAAAGACGTCGTAGGCTGCAGAGTTTACTTTCAAAGCAGGGAAGGTTTTCAAATTCCCTCTAGGTCTATTAAGGGGCAGGAAAGATCTTCAAATTCCCATCCCCATTACAGCTTATTGACCTGGATCTCAGGAAGCCCTGAGAAGTAAGCATGCCTAGGACTCCATACTGAAGGAAGACTGAAAACTCAAAACTTGAGAACTCCAAGAAGACTGAAGAGATTGGAGCTTTTCCATTCTCACCAATTCCACTTTGCCCTGATACGGATGTGGGGCATTGACCTTCACCAATAGGGAGAAAATTCCATACCAATGGGCTGTGGGACAGGGATTCCATTATATATAGGACTATTGATAGTGTCGCTGTTTTTTAAATGTATTTTGTTTTCAATTTACATTGCTATTGATACAACTAGGTAACTTTGCTTTGCTAGTTGGCCATTGTTGTTCATTCATTCGTGTTCAACTCTTTGTGACCCTCTGGTTTGGATCTTACTGTCCATGTGGTTTTCTTGGCAAAGGTGCTGGAGTGGTTTATAATTTTTCTCCTGTGGATTAAGGCAAACAGAGGTTAAGTAACTTGCCCAGAGTCACACATCTAGCAAGTGGATGAGGCCAGATTTGAACTCAGGTCCTTCTGACTCCAGGTTCTATTCTCTATCTACTGCCACTTAGCTGCCTTTCAGAGCAAACTGCAGTTAAGCAACTTGCCTGAGGTCACACAGTTAGCAAAGAAAGAAAGAAAAAAAGAAAGAAAAAAAACAAAAAAGAAAGGAAGGAAGGAGGGAGGGAGGAAGTGAGAAAGGGAGTGAGGTAGGGAGGAACGAAGGAAGGAAAGAATGGAGAGAGGCAGGGGGAAAGAAGGTAGGAAGGAAAGAAGGAATGAGGGAAGGAACAAAAGATGGGTGGGAGTAAAGAAGAAAGGAAGGCAGGTAAACAAGAAGGAAGGAAGGAAGAAAGGAAGGAAGGAAGGAAGGAAAAAAGGAAGGAAGGAAAAAAGGAAGGAAGGAAGAAATGAAGGAAGAAAGGAAGGAAGGGAAGAAAGAAAGGAAGGAGGGAAGAAAAGTAGCAAAGGTCTGAGGTTGGATTTAAACTCAGGTTTTCCTAACTCCAGGCATAGTGCTTTATCTACTTAGCCATCTAGTTGACTAGACTTACTGCTTATTATGGACTGATTGGATTACACTATGGATATGCATGTACTTTTGAAATATGTATGTATATATACTGTATGTAGTTAGGCACGTTGTATCCTCCCAGGTGAAGTTCTATATAGTGTCATGTCTATTGCTTGTAATGTTGTGTGCATTCATTTTATTTTAGTTTCAATAAGACTGAAGGCTGATTACTTAGGATGCCAGGAAAACATCCTTTTTTGTATAAAGCACTGATGTTCGTGTTTATACTACATGCTTACAGGTTTTGGTCTTGTCTCAGTTGATCTTTGAAAGGGAATGCACAAAGTTTCAATCAAAGGGAGGAATGCAACCCCAGTCCCAAAGCACATTGGTATGGGACTCCCTCCTTATTGGTGGAGATTAATGCCACATGCCTGCAGCAGGAGTGAGGTGGAGCTGGTCAGAGTCAGAGAGCTCCAGTCCATTCACCTTCTTCAGTCTTCTTGGAGTTCTCCTCCAGCTTTAAGTCTTCTTCAAGCTTTAATCAGGCTCTAGTCCTAAGCACGCTGGCTTCTCAGGGCTATCACACCAACCTGGTCTTCTGCTGCAACACCCTACCTGCAAGCCTTGCTCCAAGGTCATTATGTGGCTGACACTGAAGACAAGCAACATAGAACAAAAACAAACATCCCAGAGCTGGGATAAAAAAAGTCACAAGAAGGAGAAGGGAAGTTCCTCCCTTCTCTCCTGTTCATTGCATGGTGCTCATGCTGGGTCCAACAATAGGAGTCATAAAAAAGAACAGGCGGAAGATGACTGAGATCAAAAAGAAGTGAATGCTAGGTCATTTGTCATAGAAGCTTTAGTAGGGAAAGAGGTGAATTACCCTGTGTAATGTCATATGTACCTGAGAGAGCGACTCACTCCACTGAACTTCCATCCAGTTGCTGATGTTTTTTACATCATTAAACTACATTAATAAGAGAGGTGCAGGCCTGGGTTAGACTCTAACCTCAGGCACTAATTAAATGAGTCACTTTACTCTGAGCCTCTGTTTCCTTACCTATGACCTATCTCATAGAATTGTTGTGAGAATAAAATGAGGTGATATTGATAAAAAGCAAACCTGAAACTACTATATAAATGAGTTATCATCATCATCATTGTCATCGTCAATAATATTAATCAGATTACTTTACGATTATCAGGTGATCTTACAAAAAACACCACTTAATCACATTTCCCATTCAATAAAGATGGTTTACATTTCTATAACCCTTTAGAGTTGCCCATGAACTTTGTTCACAATTACCTCACAAGGTAGCTTGTCTAAGTTTTATTATTGCACATGTCCTTGGAAGAGTACGTGAGGTTCAGAGAGTTAACATAATATTCCGCATTTACTATCAGAGCTGGGATTTGAACCTTTGCATCTGCTAGCAGTTTCATCATTCTTTCTTGTATAATACACTTAGGGATGCTGGGAGGCTTACCTGCAATAAAGGACACTCATCTTCAAGTGCTGTATGTTATTTAATCATTTCAGTCATATGTGACTCTTTGTGATTGTATTTGGGGTTTTCTTGGCAAAGATACTAGAGTGGTTTGCCATTTCCTTCTCCAGCTCATTTTTCAGACGAGGAAACTTAGGCAAAGAGGGTTAAGTGGCTTGCCCAATGATCACACAGTGAATAAGCGTGTAAGTCCGGACTTGAACTTAGGTCTTTCTGACTCTAGGCCTGGCCCTCTACCCACTGTGCCACCTACCTGCCCAAAGGCCTATGTTAATATTCATTGTTGTTATTATTAGCCCAGTCTCACCAGGAATCAAATTTGTTGATTACTTAATTCCCAGATCCTTCTGCTATACTTTTACTTAGCTCAAGCAACATTTATGGGAGGGAGGGGGTGTGTGCTGGTAAATATTTAACTACTGGGATCTATAGGGGAAGATATATGCATGTGCACTTTTAAATTTAATCTGCCTTATTAACTCTATATTAAGTCTGTATATTCAACAAAATAATAAGCCAAGCCCTGATTGGTAGTGGATTGACAATTTTTGAGGTGAAAACAATTTCACAATTGACTCTCATCAACAGGTTAGAGCTGACTCAATAGATTTTGAACATGCCTTGAAATATCCTTCCTCCATTTTTTTTTGCTTATATCATTCCTTTGACTAAATGTCTTTACTACTCTGCCTACCCACATTCTACTTTCTTTATCTTTCAAAGCCCAGATCAAGTCCCATCTCCTCCATCCTTCCCTGACTATAAGAGTCTAAATAATTCACAGGGTTTTGAGATTTACTACTCAATAGCACTCTCCAAATCATTTAATACAACTCCTTTGCTGTACAAATTCAGAAACTGAGACCTAGAAAAGTTAAGTGACTTGTCCAAGGTCACACAGATAATAAGTTTCTATCTTTGTAATATTTGTCATCTATGTCCCCTTCTATACTCAGATGCTGCCACACCTCTGGTTCAGGGCCTCCTTATCTCACACCTTACCTACTGCAATAGCCTGGTGAGTGGATTCCCTGCCTCAAGTCTATCCCCACTCCGATCCATCCTCCTCAAAGCTGTCAAGTTTATCTCTTTGAACCAGGCCTGAACACATCTCAACCCTATTCAACAAATGCCAATGAATCTCTGTTGTCTCCAGGGTCAATGGAAAAATACTCTTCTTGGCTTTTAATGCCCTTCTTAATCTAACCTCTTTTTTATCTCCCCAGACTTACTATACTTTATTCATCTCCACGTATTCTGTGATGCTTGTGTGTCCTCTTTGCTGTTCAAGTCTAGGCATTTTCATTTGCTGTCTGTAGTCAAAAAATACATTTAATAAAAATAATTTAACTCCCATTTGCTCTATAGAAACCATAGAAAGTAATTCAATAAATGACAAATAACTTTTTAAGACTTTTTTCAACTATACAAAGCACATTCAGAATATACAGAATACAACTGGCAAATATTCAAAATGTACAAAAGGAAAAACTGGGCTAAGATGTGAATCCTAAAATACAAGGCCATAACAGCTATAATTCCTTTAGTAACTACTAATACCCACGTGGATAGCCTTACAACTGGAACTGTCTGAGAACTCTCTGAAGCTGTTTCTTTGTCTGTGACATGTGCTTGTTACAGTGCTTAGAATATCTACTTTCCAAGGCTAGTGGAATCATCAGTCGATACATATAAGTTATTATTAATAATCATAAGCATTATAGTGAACTTGCATTGTAGTATTAGTTTTTTTTTTAATATAACCATATTCTGTCTCTTAGTAAGATACTGTGGTATCCTTGACTCCTTCGTATTTCTTGGCGTAGCTAATACAAAGCCATATCCATAAATGTTTTACAAGGTTCATTTAAAATGACTGATTGAAAGACCTTAGCATTAATATTTTTACCTTCTGCATAAATTTGAACAATAAAGCATGCATGCTGATTGTTTATGATGTTCTTAGCATCAAAAATGCTGAAATTCACTTATGAGAATAGTGAAATAATTAATATCAAAGATCATAGGCTGATAGATCATAGGTTGACAGTTCATAGATTTGGGTCTGGAGCAGACCTAAGAAGTCAAATATTCTAACCCTCTCTTTTTTATGAATGGGGAAATTGAAGTCTGGAGCAATCAAGTGATTTGTTCAGAGTCACGCAGGTAGGAACCGATTTTTGAGATCAAGTGCGATGTCAAAAAATAAAAACAGCAACCTGTGTGCTTTTCTCTTGATTGTTCTTCTTTACATAGAATACTACAGGTTTCTGTATAAAACCATAACTAGGAATTTTTTGTGACTCCGTAATATAATCATATTTAGTTGTATGAAGCCTACCCTCGTTTTGAAAGTTTTGTCAACCTTTTCCATGGTGGAGAGGGGAAATAACCCTGGACCTATGGCAATCAAGCTGTTTCTAAGTAGGCTGCTATCTATGGGCATGGGAGTGAAGGAGCCTGTCTATTAATTCTAGCAGCTTCTTGGCTTCTCCTTCATAATTTGTCTTAACTACAGTCACACCCATACCAGATAAATGTAAAATTGGGGCAACATTCTTTATAAAAAAATATTTCTGGATATGGGAGGAATTCACTTTGGTCCATCATTGATTAGTTTTCTATTTTAACCAATTGTTCATTCTAACTAGACAGAGTTCTCCACTTTCTACGCTGCTGAAGGACTGAATTTGTTATCAGTGTCCACTAAATCTCATGTCCTGGAGCAAAGTCCCAAACAACCTACCCTGGGTTTCCTCTTCACTCTTTAAAAAACAAAAAACAAAAAACAAAAACCCAGTTTTCACTACATCCCCAGTATCCCAACCCCCAAAATAAGCAATTTGCCTAGTTGACTGATAAAACCCACACAGAAGGCAGAGTCTCTCACAAAAGAACACAATTATAATCAGCAAAAATCAGTCTCAAGGAGGATCTATAGAAACAATGCAAATACTGCTTTCTGCTCCATTATATTTACTGTCCCAACTGGAAATTCCAAAGGTCTATTTCCTCACTTTCCCACTGTCCTCAGGTTCCCTGGCTACCTGTGGAATAGAAATGTCAGTGTCAGAGATTAAGCAGGTCTTCTGAAAATAGGACCTTGGCTGTCTTCCATACTTTAAAATGAGTTCATTTTTAGATAAGAGGGAATGTTACCCTTCAGAAGCTCAGAAGCAAGTCCACTAGTTGAAATTTTAGGAGACAAGTCTTCCAGAAATGAGTAATCTCATGATTTCATATCCATAATTGCCCATGTAGGTGAATCCAGAGCACAACAACAAAAATGAAAACATGTTCTGTTTTCTTGAAGAATAAAGGTAATAGAAGGAAAGTTTGTAGAAGAACTATACTGTCCATTTATATATCCTGAATTTATTGGATTAGTGCTAACTTTTTTTCCTTCAGTTGGTGCTTTGAATCTGGCATTAGAACATACACAGCTATGTTTTCAGTTCTATTCTCTCCATAGGCACGTCAATTAAAGTCTGTTTCCTACCTTCAAAATGGTTATGATGGAGTTCTTCTTTGAATACTCTAATGAATTAGTATCTTAATCCACTTAAATATTCATTTGGAGATACATGAATAATAATTAGTTTACATTTATTTAAGTTAAAGATTTACCTACAAAATCTAATGTGATCTTCACAACAACTCTCTGAAATACGAATTACAGTTATTTTATAGTTGAGGCATTTCAAGGTGATAGAAATGGAATGATATGTCCATGATCACATAACTCAACAGGATTAGAAATCAGGTCTTTCTTAACTGAAAGGCCAGAATTCTTTGTATAAATACCAGAATCTCTCTGAAATTGAAATGAATAGAAGTATTTTTATCATATCTACTACTGAACTGACAGGTTTAAAATTTTAATTCTTGATCACATTCAAACCTTCCATTCAGAACCAATGCTATCTCTCCCCACACCTCCACCCCATGCTCTGTTTCTCTCTTTATGCAAACAGTCACACTACTGGCTCATTCTAACAAGCTTTTTTTTTTTTCTTTTTGGCCATCTGTCTGTGATACCATGGAATCCATTCTATTAGTTAGTGAGCCATTTAAGCTATATTTTTTCCTAGCTACAAATCCTACTAAGCATATTTTCACTGGCCTCCTTACTGTTCCTCACATGTGACATGGCATTTTTCAACCCTGCATTTCCAGTGACTGTCCCCTGTGAATGGAATGTTCTTCTTCCTTACCTCTGACTCCTATCTCTTCCCCTAACTCCTTTAAGACACAGCCCAAATTCCTCCTGCATGAGGACTACCCTGTTTACCTCTGCTGCTACTCTATTACCTTTAAGGCTATCTCATATTTACATTGTACCTATATTTTATGTACATAATTATTTGCTTTTTTTATCACCTGTCTATAATACCATGGAATCTATTATATTAGTTGGAAAGTCATCTAAGCTATTTTTTCCTCACTAAAAATTTTACCAACCATATTTTCCAAGCTTAAGAGATCTTCTGCATTAGAAAAGAAACTCCTTATGAACAGAGACCATTCTTATTTTCCTTGCATTTAACACAGCACACAGCATATAGTAAATACTTAATACTATCATATTTATTTATGGACTGATGTTTCTCATGATAAACTGCCTCCAAATCCCTCAGAGTTTACTGGCTTCACAATGATCTCATTTTTATTCTTCATTTAATTTATTAAATATATCATCTTTTCTCTTTTCTCTTACCTGGCTTCATCAAAGTAAGTGCCTCTTTTTCTTCAAAAGAAACCTCTAAGAAATGGCAGCATGGTTACCTTTGAGGAACCATGCACAATAAAGAATCATGAGCATGGGGGCAGAAAGGTATTTAACATTCACTTTTCTGCACCTAGAATATGAAAGAATATGGAGGGCAAAGTTTTTTTTTTAAGCTTTCGTTCTCCTTTGCACATTAAATTAGTAACCACATTTGATTATTATAATTAATTGTATATCTTCCACATAATATTCAGAGTGCTTAATGTCCTGTGTCTTGAGCTTATAAGTATAACTAAGACTTATGGTGAGGAGAAAAGAAAAGAGATAGGTTTCTTGCTTATCATTTTAGATTCATAGTTCCATATGAAATATTTTCCCAAGGTTAATTTAACTGTACATTTCTATGGAACATATTAATCACATCTTAAAGAAGTCATGATTATAAAGATCCTTTTAAAAATATATATATTTTTTCATTTTAATATGTTTTTAGAGACATTCAGGGTTAAAGGACTTGCCCAGGGTCACATAGCTTAGTAAGTATCTGAATTTGAAACAGGTCCTCCTGACTCCAGTGCTGGGGTACCTAGCTACCCTGATTGTAAATATCCTTGATTTCATGCCATAGGAGGATTGGTTGGAGTAACTAGGATTTCTTGGAGAATGGAAAACTCAGAGGGAACATGAGACCTTACTTCAAGCATTAGGAGAGTTATATAGACAAGCCTCATTCTGTGTGATCCTTGAAAGCTGGGCTAGGAGCAATGAAAAGAAATTGTAAAGTGGCAAATTTAGACTTAATTATCAGGAAAACAGACAAAAAAAACTCTAAACATACAAAAAAAAAAGGAACACACTTTGTAACCAATAGAGCTATCCATAAGTAAAATAGTACACTTTGGAATTTAGTAGGTTTCTCCTCATTGGAGGTCATCAAGAGGAGTGTGACTATCTCTTCATTGGGCATATTGTAGTAAAGATTCCTTTTCCACTGAGTTCGACAAGATGGGCACTGAGGTCCCTTTCAATGCTCCAATTCTGGGATTCAGTGTTCAGAGACTACAAATCCTCTTCAATATATAACAAGCGTCAGTACTAAGGAAATTTCTTGAGGTCAAGAAATCAATGAAATTCTACTTGGTCTTGTAATAACATAGATTCCTGAAGATGGCAGCGTAGCAGCAGCAACATATCGCAGCTCTCACATAGCCACCCCAAAATACCCATAAAACAGGACTCTAAACCAATCCTAGAACTCCAAAACGCACACAAAGATACTTCCCACTAAACTCAGCTCAGCTAGGAGGAACCATATCAGCACTGCGAACCGAAACCAGCCTGGCCTGAAGCCACGGCTGTGCCCTGGGGCGTCTGGACGGGAGGAGCAGAGGAGCTTCAGGTGAGTGGATTAGCAGCAGCTGAGAGTGGGGAAAGCCATGATCAAAAACAGAACTTAGAAAGCATCTTTCAAGAAATTCTTGGGGAGAATTGCCTGGATATTCTAGAACGAGAGACCAAAATAGAACTTGAAAGAATTCACCAATCACCTCCTGAAAAAGATCCCCAAAAGAAAACTCCTAGAAATGTTATAGCCAGGTTCCAGAATCCCTAGATCAAGGAGAAGGTATTGCCAGCTGCCAGGAAGAAACAATTTGAGTATTGTGGAAACACAATTAGGATAACCCAGGATCTAGCAGCTTCTACA
>CM053581.1:69169657-69231672 GCA_028627135.1 Pseudochirops cupreus
AATAGACTGGGGGAGGGGGGACGCACCAGGATGGCTGTTTTGGGGTGGTGGGTGGGGGAGGGACGGGGAGAAAATATGTAACTCAAAATCTTGTGGAAATGAATGATGCAAACTATAATAAAATTTAAAAAAAAAAAAGGAAAAAAAGTAATATAGATTCCTGAAGTGCCATCGCACATCCTACCTTCTACAGGAAGCTCGGGAAACTAATCCCTCTTGATTCTAGCGCCTTCCCTCTCTTAATTATTTCCTTTTTGTCCTGCATATAACTTGCTTTGTATATGTTTGTTTACATCTTCCCTCCTCCATTAGATTATAAACTCCTTGAAGACAGGGAGTGTCTTTTACCTCTTTTTATATCCTCCACATTTAGCACAATACCTTGCACAGAGTCCCCACTTAATAAATGTTACTGATTTATTGATTGAGTCATCATAAAATAACTGAAATTGCTCTAGAGTTGAAAGGGTCCTGATTTGTCAGTCCAATATTCGACCCCATTTAAGAATCCCTACAGGAGTATTCCTAACGCGTGTTCATCCAGACTCTGCTCATACACTTTCACCGACAGGGACCTTAACAATTCAATTCAACAAACTATTACTAAGCATTTATTATGTGGAAGACACTATTCAATGTACTGAAGATACAAAGACAAAAACAAAGCAGTTTAAGGAACTTACATTCTAAACCTACCACTTTGTGAATCATCCAATTCCATTTTTGGAAAGTTTGAATTGTGGAAAAATGCTTCCAAACATTGAGCTGAGATCTGAGATTATATTTCTTTAAAGGCCCCCAATCCTTTTCCTTCCTTAGAATTTTGGCTAGTATTTATTCTCGAAAGAAAACCTTCTTGCTCAGGGTGTGTGTGTGTGTGTGTCTGTCTGTCTTTCTGTCTGTGTCTATGTGTGTGTATGTGATAAATGAAAGCATTGCTGTTTTCAGTGGTTTTTAGTTGTGTCTGCCTCTTCATCTGTATTTTTTTTTTGCAAAGATACTGGAGTTGTTTACCATTTCCTTCTCTATCACATTTTACTGATGAGGAAAGTGAGGCAAACAGCATTAAGTGACTTGCCCGAGGTCACATAGCCAGTAAATGTCTGAGACTAGCTTTGAACTCAGGAAGATGAGTCTTCCTGACTCCAGATGTGGCATGCTATCCACTGTACCACCCATCTGTCCTTAAACTAAAGTACCCTTGCGAATATACTCAGGACATTAATGTTTCTGAAATTTCTGATATTTATTACAAAGGAAGAAGAGGGGAAGATGCAAAATATGAACATTCCTTAAACCAGTGGTGCTACCCAGACTTTAATGAGCTCTTTCAAGGTGGTGACTTTGATGTTGTAATAAAACAATATAACATTACATTTAATAGCTGCAGCTGAGAGCTATAATGTCACATATGCATATTTTATGCCTTCTGATAATTGGGATCAGTATCCATCTTTGGTACATGCAGTGGAGCCTAAGAGATAAGAAGGGTGTCCACATCAATCTTGCATTGCAGAAACATATTCAGTCAATCAATCAATCTATCATCTGTTATCTATCTGTTACGAAGAATTTCCTGTTAATGGAAGATTACATTAATCACATGATTTAGATTTCTGGTAAAGAGTACACTTTCAAGTTTTGCTCATGGTTTTCTTAAAAAAAATCCCATAAAGAAATTTCTGATAACATTTTTCAGTCTTTGTTGCTGCTTAGTGTAGTCTGCAGGCAAAGTTATTTGGTGGTTCAGAAAATCCATTTTCTCACCAGCTGTGTCTGCTATTATCTAATCTGCTTCCCCCCTTTTATTTGCTTAAATAACTCACACATATCCCCTAGAAATGGAAAATTTGCTTGGAAAGATTCTGGTATTAATAGAATACTGAGTGTAGAAAAAATTCTATGCCATCTTTTGAATGAAGATATTTGAAATATTCCCTTAAATTCTCACTAGTCCATCAAGAAGATCTTCAAAGATTCAAACTTTTATTTTTACTTTATTTTATTTTTTTGAAACTGAGTTTCCCTATTTTCCCAAGGCTAGATGTATAGTGGCCATACATGGACCCAATTCCAATACTGATCATTGCAGAAGCTTTACCTGTTCCACTTTTTCTTTAACCTGGGTCAGTTCACCATTCCTTAGGCAGCCTAATATCCCTTTGCTCCTAGGGCTCACCATATTGGTGCTGGATTTAATGTGGATGTATTATTGACTTTAGCCCTACAGAAACTCATACCTTGTCAACTCAGGTGATCCATCAACCCCAGCATCCCAGTATTAGAGTGATCATAGATGATTATGAGTGTGAGTGACCACACCTGGGTAAAAACCCTACCTTCCAATTAACCCAATAATTTTAATTTTCCTTGAGATCCTCAAAACTCTGAAATGTATTCACATTTAAAAGCAAGACCAACAATTATGTGGATTAATGACTCTATTTTCTTTTCTGCTTTTGGATTAGAAAATTATTTTCAACCCCCATTATATCCTAGTAATTATTCTACTTCCTTTCATCTAAAAGGCTCCACTTAGCAAACTTGAAGAAGGCCAGTGTGGAATTAGGGAAGATTGGGTTTCTTTCATCATCCATAATGTCCATGGTTGCCAAATGAACTTGGGACAAGAAAGAAATAGCCAGATGGAGCAATGACCTTCATCCTTATTCTTTTGTTTAACTTTGCTAGACAACCAAGGCATTGACAAAATTACTGCTCCCCTGACAGAAGAAAAATAGCAGTGATTTTCTTCTGTCTTAGGGACAACTGTATTTAATCCCTTCAATTTCCCAAGCTCAGAGTTCCCCTTTCTATAGAAAGAATATTCTATTATGTGTGGAAGGTCAATACCCAAATAAGGGTAGTCATCATGGAAAAAGACTCGCTTTCCCAGGGTGCTAAAAACATGTGTCCTGATAACTAATCCAGGCTGATTGTGCCCAGAAAATGGAAGACCTTTTTGAGCAAGTTTTAACTTTTTTGGGTTTGTTTTTAAGAATTTTAAGAATTATAGTATATTTCCTCAAGGTTATGCTTTTTTTTTTTTACATTGGACCCTCAATGCAGTAATTTCTTTACTAAAAATATGATACATTTACTAATTCAACAAGAATTTATTAATTTTATACAACTTTCCAGACATTACGCTAGGTGCTATAGACACACAGATAAAAAGAGAAGTCATTGTTCACAGAAAACTTACATCTTACTGAGGGAGGGCAAAAAACAAGTACATAGATCAGTAGGTACAAGTAGATATGGATAGACATGGATAGATAGATAGATAGATAGATAGAAAGATAGATGGATGGTTGGATGGATGGATGGATAGATGGATAGATGGATAGATGCATAGATAGATAGATAGATAGATAGTAGATAGATAGATGATAGATGATAAATAGATGGATAGATGGATAGAGGATAGATGGATAGATGGATGGATAGATAGATAGATACTAAATATAAATTAATATGAAGAGGCTTGGAAAGAATTAGCAACTGAGGGAAACCAGAAAAGCCACATGTAATAGGAAGGAACATGGGCTAGCCTTGAGGGAAGGTAGGCATTTTGGAGGGGTATATGAGGTAGGAGCACATTCTAGGTATGGAAGGTAGACTGTCCAGAGAAAAGAACTACAGAGTCTGAATGCAGATTGGAGCAAACTACTTGCTCTCTCTCTTTTGTGTTTAGTTTTGTTTCATTCCTTTTTTCTCGTTCACTCCATTGGTTATAATTCTTCTTTACAACTTGACTAATGTTTAATGTGAAGGTATTTCTAGAATTGCATGCTGCCATGGGGGCATGGGGGAGGAGAAGAAGGGGGAGAAAATTTGGAACTCAAGGGACTGTGGAACTGAATGTTTTAAACTAAAAGTAAATAAATTTAAAAAAAGAAAAAAAAAGAAAGATAGCTTGTGCAAGAGATTGGAGGTGATATGCTGTGTACAAGAAACAGTAGGTCAGTCGGACTGGAAAGTAGAATTCATGGACTAATGTGAAATAAACCTGGAGAGGTAGGTTGGAACAGCTTGTGAAAAGCTTCCATTGCCAAACAGAAGCGTTTATATTTCATCCTAGAAGCAATAGATTCAATAGATAGGGACATGATCAGAGCTACCTGGCTAACATTATTGGTACATGAACACGATCATTAATGAATGCTAAAGGAGTTTGGAGTAGAAAGATCAAGAAGACAGAATGGTATTTGTCAGGCGTTTTCTTCCTTAAATGTTTGGGTTATAAAAAGCAGTGTGCCAATCTGTACTACTTACATCCCCTTCCTGAAGTTTTACTCTTTCCTAAAGAAAAACTGGGAGCAGACGTTCACCATGTTGAGAGCACACTTGAAATGCATTTGGCAGTAAGCAAAGGCTAGAGCCCAGATGATGTCATCTATGCATTGCATCTGTTCCTGAATACCAACGGCAACGTTTCTACGAGCCTTTTCCATATTGAAAATTGCAAAGGTTCCCGCTGTGCTGTTCCTTTTGGAAAGTTGGCTGGTATGGAGTGTTTAATTAAGTATTTTCAAACCATCCTTTTGTAGGCCTGTTCCACTTTAGCTAAAGTTATGACAGCCTGTCACTGTTAGTTTAAAAAAAGGATGCATAGTTTATTCTTTTTTTCACAAGCATAAAAGATTAGTATTTTTAAATGAAATAAAATAGCAGATCTCAGAGATGCAGAAAGGGTGAGCTGGAATGTGTGTCCATGTAGAAAGGATCTAAATAAAATGGCTTGTTGGTTTAAAATAATGATCAGGCTATGAAAATATCATCCATTAGTGATACAGTTATAAGTATAATTTTATCCTAATAAAGATGATTCATTTTTATAACTTTAATAGAGCTGTAATTCCATCTGACTTTTCCATGCTCCAACTTTTTTTTGCCATAAGCACGCATTTAAGATACCCACTGTTTTGGAAGACTTATTCATCTTAAGTTTGGCCAAAGGTAATTTCACTTTCAAAGCTAAAATGATACATTCAATGGATATCTTTTAAAATATTGTTTCATATTGGTTTTCTTTCCTTTCCAACAGTGGTTTCCAAACACTCTGCCTACTAATTTTTTAGAAGTCAAGGAAGCCCCATTACCTGATTATAAATGAACAATGATAAGTTTGCTCAAGGCTTATGTGAATCACAGAAATATTTCCCCCATCTTGTCAATCTTGACTTTGAATTTATCCTCTTTGCAAAAAAAATATTATTTCATCAATCCTTGACCAAAAAACAAAAACAAAAAAAAGCATATACTTCAATCACCTACACCTCCTCCCCTTGACTTTGATGAAAGTTATAAAAGACTTTACAGGGTTTTAATACTTTTAAAAATGGTTTCACAATCCAATCATCATATCTGAAGAACTAGTTTTAAAACTGACATATGTAAATTAGCTGAAGTGCCCTAGTGAATCTAGACAATGCAATGGTATAGACACTCATTATTGAGGTTGCAGATCTGTGGGGATTCCACTTACCACCTTTGATAAATGTGATCATTTTTGCATTCAGTCCTGACAGCTACCTTTGTAACGTCACTAATGACAAAATAAACAAAATGCTAGGGATATTTTCTTCTGTATTTCTTTTCTTCATGAAAACATTCAATTGGAAAGAATGCAGTTGAGAGAAGGCCAGTGCACACAGCTGGCTTCAGCAATTTCAACTTTCGCAATACTACGTCTGTAAAAGCAGCCCAAGAATCCTTGAACAGGATGTAATCAACCTCAGATCTACAGAGAACCGCTTTGAAAATGATTTCAGCTGCCAAAAAAAAAATGTCATTTACAAGCAGTTCTTCCTATGTCCAATTAAGCAATAGCCAAACATGTTAGAGAGGGAAGAAAAGCTTCTGTAAGGAAGGCAGGAGCGATGTGAGAGAGATAGAGACCTGGTGCACCCCACCCGAAAGAAAACAGGAAGAATGTGCAGAGAACCCTAAGAAAAACATCAATTCATTCCAAAATACCCAGTGAATGTGAAGAGATTCATATCAACCAGTTCCAGGTTCCAAGTGGTAAGTAATCCAGGAAAAAAGAGCATGATTTGGCACCGTTTGTTTTCTGTCACTTTGCCTGTCAATCCTAGTTGCTTTTTCTCCACAGTATTATAAAAGATCCCAATCTTTGTCATTTCAAAATGCTTCCTAGCAGTTTTCCTAGGGAGAGGGAAGGGAAACAGAGAGGGAAGGATGGAGAGTCACAGAAAACGACTATTAAACAAGTTTTGGTAGCAAATATGCAAGCAACGCATTCACTTACCTCGGTCCTATCTCGGCAGCTCAGCCTTGGGCTAGATGGAAAAAAAAAAGAGACCCAGAAGAAGAGCTTCTCTAAATTTACCAGCAAGAAGGGACCTGGGATGCTTGTCCTTTAAGTGTCTCTAAGCATGGTTTGCATAGCTGGATCTCGGCTTATCTGTACTTTTCTGCTTTCGCTTCCATACATGGGTCTGTTCCCAACAGTAACTCCAAGCTGTTGAAAAGGAGTTATCTGGCAGCCTTTAGTTTTAGCCAACACATGAATGGTAACATATATCTATATAGACTTGTGTGCATATAAATTTATATATATACCCTACACATATACATATATGTATATGTATTTATGCATAGACAGACAGATAGACAGACAGACAGACACACACACGCACGCACACACACACACACACACCTCTTTTGGCTTAGCCCGTTTCTCACCCTGGTATTCTGCCATGGTGACTTTTTTGAATTAACTAGAGATGGTGAAGTGGAAAAAATACTCAATTTGGATGCAGAGGACTTGAGTTCAAATCCTGGCTCTTTGACTTACTACTTATATAACTTTGAACAAATCATTTGACTTCCCTGGGCCTCAGTTTCTATATTTGTAAAATGAGGGAGTTGGATTAGATGACCTCAAGGTATCTTCTAGCTGTAAACCTGTGATCCTCTGATAGGAATCCTTTCAAAATTTAGTGCATAACTTAATTATTCTTGATTTTTTGATGCAATTGTGGCAATTTTTTTAAAAAGAATTCCGTGGATTTTGGAATGGTTTTATTTAATCACTAATGTCATTTCTTACAAAATTTCATGAGAAGAGAAAGGAAAGAGTAACACTCTCCCCAAATAAAATTGATCCGATTTTTGTGTTTTTATTTGCAAGACGGTTATAACTGTACAAACCAAAGGAATGTTTATTATTAATCAATAGATATTTATTAATTTCCCACTATGTGGCAGGCACTGTGCTAAATGCTGAGGTTATGTGGGAGAAAACATGTAGAAAAACAAGTATATTTTAAAAAAGCCAAAAGCAGTGGCTAGGTGGCACAGTGAATAGAGCACCAGCCCGGGAGTCAAGAGCACCTGAGTTCAAATGTGACCTCAGACACTTCATACACACACACACACACACACACACACACACACACACACACACTAGCCGTGTGACCTTGGGCAAGTCACTTACCCCCAACTGCCCTGCCTTTCCCCTCCAAAAAAACAAAAACAAAAACAAAAAAAACCAAGTATATATAAAAGATAATATGAGTACAATTTTTTTATTTTTGAGCTAGGGGTGGTGATCAGGAAACACTTCATATAGAAGGTGCTGCTTTCCTGGTTTTGAAGGGAACAAGGTATTCTAAGACAAGGAGATGAAGAAGGTAGAAGTCAGTATATTTAAGAAATTTGGTATTGCAGTGGATTAGAGTACTCATCCTGGAGTCAAGAAGACCTGAGATCAAATCTGTCCTCAGACTCCTACTAGCTGTGTGACCTTGGGCAAGCCCCTTAACTGCTGTTTGCCTCAGTTTCTTCTACTGTAAAATGGGGATAATAATGGCATTTCCCTTGTAGGGTTGTTGTGAGGATTAAATGAGATGTTTATACAAAATGCTTAGCACAGTGTGGCACATATTAAGTGCTACAAAAAAGTTTATTCCTCCTTCCTCCTGGACTTAAATATTTAAAAGATGAAGAGTCAAATACAAAGAACAGGAAAGATAGCTTGGGTAGTTAGGTGGCATAGGAGATAGAGCGCCAGGTCTTAAGTCAGGAAGACTCACCTTCCTGGGTTTAAATCTGGCCAGAGACACTTACTAGCTGTGTGACCGTAGGCAAGTTGCTTAACCCAGTTTGTCTTAGTTTCCTCATCTGTGAAATGGGCTGGAGAAGGAAATGGCAAACTGCTCCAGTATCTTTGCCAAGAAAATCCCAAAACTGGGTTTACAGAAAGTTGGACGTGACTGAAACTACTGAACAACAACAAAAGGCCAGCTTACTGGGATTGTAGAGTACATAGAGAGAAATAATATGTAAGAAGCTGGAAAGTTAGGAAGAGGCCAGAATGTGAAGGACTTTAAATGTCAAAGAATTTTATATTTGACTGTAGAGCAGTGCTTCCCAACCTTCCTAATGCCACGACCCTTTAATAGGTGTATGTGGGCGTGTCTGCATGTGGGTGGACTCGCCGGGAGATGGGTAGAGGAGGCTCCTAAGACCATCAGAAATATGTGTTTTCAGATGGTCTTAGGCGACCCCTATGACCCCTGTGAAAGGGTCGTTCCACCCCAAAGGGGTTGTGACCCACAGGTTGAGAACTGCTGCTGTAGAGGAAAGAGGGAGCCAATGAAGTAGGGAAGTTTCATGACTGTTATAAGGTACATTGAATGAAAGCCTGTTGTAGGGTTCAAAAAAGGTGAGTTCAAATATCCATTGAATCATAGATTTAGTGCTGGAAAGGACCTGAGAGGCCACCTAGTCCAGCTGCTCTTTTTCCAAATAGGAAAACTGAGACCCAGAAAAATTAAGCAATTTGTCAAAGGACATATAGGTTGTAAGTGACAAGGGGTATTAAAGATACTCTGACTCCAGAGTATCTTTACTTTTTCATCACATCATATATGGGAAAGCTGTGTGTTTTTGTCGTATTGCTTCAGACTTGGTAGCTATGGAGGGATTTGCCATTTCCTTCTTCAGATCATTTTACAGATGAGGAAACCATGGCAAACAAGTTTAAGTAACTTGTCCAGGGTCACACAGCTAGTGAGTGTTTGAGGGTGAATTGGAACTAATGAAAATGGATCTTCCCAATTCTAAGCCCAGTGCTCTATACAATGTGCTACCTAGATATCCTTGAAAGCTTCATAGAGAAACAAAACCAATGTAACCAAGATTAGAAGGAAAATAGAAGTCTGGGAAATATTTTTATTGCCAGTGTTTCTGATAAATATCTCATTTCTAAATTATATAGAGAACTGAGTCAAATTTATAAGAATGTAAGTCATTCCCAACTGATAAATATTGGAAGGAAAGGAACAGGCAGTTTTCAGATGAAGAAATTAAAGCTCTATGTAGTCAGATAAAAATATTCTAAATCACTATTGATTAGAGAAGTGAAATTAAAACAGCTCTGAGGTACCACATCACAGCTATCTGACTGGCTTAGATGACAGAAAAGTAAAATGATAAAAGTCACAGAAGATGTGGGAAAATTGGAAGACTAATGCATTGTTGGTAGATTTGGGCACTGATACAACCATTCTGCAGAGCAATTTGGAATTATGCTCAAAAGGCTATAAAACTGTGCATACACTTTGATTCAGTAATACTACTACTGGGTCTGTATCCCAAAGAGATCACAAAAAGGGGAAAAGACCCAGAAGTACAAACACATTTATAGCACCTCTTTGTGGTGGCAAAGAACTGGAAATTGAGGGGATACCTATCAGTTGGGGGATGGCTCAAAAAGTTTTGGTGTGTTATCGAAAAGGACTATCACTGTGCTATAAGAAATGATGAGTAGGTAGATTTCAGAAAAACCTGGAAAGGCTTTCATGAATTGATGCTGAGTGAAGTGAGCAGAACCAGGATAATATTATACACAGTAACAGTAACGTTGTATGACGATCAACTATGATACACTTAGATCTTGTCAGCAACACAATGATCCAAAGATAATCCCAAAAGACTCAAGATGCAAAATGCTATCTACATTCACAGAAAGAACTATGGAGTCTGAATCCAGATCAAAGCATATTTTTTTTCGCATTTTAAATTTTTTTTTCTTTCTTATGATTTTTCCCTTTTGTTTTGACTCTTCTCTCACAACATGACTAACGTGGAAATATGTTTAACATGATTATATATATATATATATATATATATACACATACATACACATATACATACATACATACACACACACACACACACATATATATGTATATATATATATGTATATATATATATATATATATATATATATATATATATATAAAACACCTATATATTAGATTGCTTGCTATTTTGGGGAGAGGGAAGTAAGGAAGAAAAGAGGGAGAAAAAATTGAAACTCAAATTCTTGTGAAAATGAATGGGGAAAACTATCTTTACATATAATTGGAAAAAATAAAATACTATTAAGTGGATTTTAAAAAAATAAAGCTTCATGGAGAAGCTAAAATAAGGATCTATATGGGACTTGAAGAATGATGTTATTTTTTTTAGTGAGGTGAGAAATGGGAAGAGGAATAGTTAGCAAAATGTTTTGAAAAGAGCCCTGTACGAAAAGTCACAAGGCCTAGTATCTAATTTCATTTTTGCTTTTTACTATCTATGTGACCTTGGACAAGTCCATCTCTCTGGGCTTCAGTTTTCTCACCTCTAAAATGAGAGTGTTAGACCAAGTAATCTTTGAGATTCCTCCCAACTATTCAATTCTAGCAACTTATAAACGGAGTTAATATGATTTTTTTCTTTAATTACAGAGGGTTCCTCACTTACAAATACCTGATTACTTTCATCCTTTTTATTCTAAATTCACGGAATTCATCTGGGAATTGCTATAGGACTCTTTGCTTTAGGACCAGTTGCTATAGGACTCTTTCCTTAACTGATAATGCATGGATGTTTTTTTTCCTCCCTTCAAAGTTGTTGACTGATAAACCACTTTATGCATCCTAACTACACTCAGATATCCCCTCACCCATCCCTGCTTTGAATTCCCACCTGCACCTAGTTTTAATCTACAATGCAGAAGGAGTAAGAGGCAAAAAGCTTTTAAATTCTTGCCTGTTTTTCTTACCATTAACAGTATACACCCTTGGGGAACAACCCTCCAAGGCTCTGTGTATGTTTGTGGCCTCAATCTCTTCCAGAGAGTTTCCGAGAAAAGAAGAAATCTCAGACAAGCAATGGGTGTTGGTAGTGGCAAAGTGAGGTAATCAGTCCCTGGAGTCCGGAGAAGAAGAAAAGGACAATGACCAGGCTAGGAAGCAAGGGGACCAAGAAAACATAAAGGGACCAATATTAGATGATTTTTCCTAACATGAAGCTCTAGCTCCCCAATCCCTCCTTCTATAGCTTTACTTCTGAAGCTTCACCTTCTGTCTTGAGTCCTGTTGGAGCCTTTATCTCAGACCCCTGTTGTGTTGTGTTTTGTTTTGAGGTAATAACTGCTATTCCAATGGTAAGCTAACATGTCCCTGACTTTCTGAATTGTAATCCTGAATGGCTTTCCCTAGAGAGACATTATACATAGTTGTAGATTAATATTAGTACAGTTTATTGTGGAATAGATAAGGGTTTGGGAGCTTGATCTAATATCCTAAATACAGGATCACAGTATTTAGGGATAGATGACCCATGAGACATCAATCAATCAACAATCTTACCTTACAGATGAGGAAACTGAGACTCTGATAGCTAAGGTCATAGAGATAATAAATGTTGGGGGCTTGTATAACATTTTTTCCTTTCTAAAAGGGAAAATGTATTCCACCTCAAAAAAACCAACATTTGCAATATAGCCTCTAGGTTAGTTGGCATCTGCCTATAGTTGTAGTTGGCAAGGGCTAAATACTGTAGTTTGCATGAATTAAAGAGAGGATCTCATGGGGGAAATGAGGTCAGGTAATTAGCAGGGATCTGGCAAGGAACTCCTTAGCAGCTAGTGGACTGGATACTTTGGAATATGAGGCAACCTGGTGACATTTTCAAAAGAACCATAGACTTGGAGTCAATAAGACCTGAGTTAAAATCTTTTTTCAGATACTTAGCTATGTGACTCTGGACAAGTCAGTTTACCCCTTTCAGTCTCAATTTTTTCATCTGTAAAATGGGAATAATAATAGCACCCACATCACAGTGATATTTTTGAGGGTCAAAGAGATAACACATGAAAAGTGCTTTGAAAATTTTAAAATGCTATATGAAAAGGTGGCAGTTATGATTAACATTCTCAAGAAAACTTCAGAAAACTTTAAAGAATGTGTACCAGTCTCAACCTAGGAAAGCTACTTAATGGGTATGTCTTGACCTGCCTGTGAATTGGATTTAAGTCAGGCAGAATTGCTCATAGTTGTCAGTCTTACTCTTTCTTTCAGAGTCATTGAAGCCCAACGGCAGGAGAAAAGTAAAGAAGACTGGTGACGGACCAGGATGCAGTGGGTGGCCTTGGTGTCTTCAATGTCTGATCAAGCTTTAAGCTGTTTACAAAGCCAATTTCTGCTGTCTTCATGGCTTATTGTAACAAATTGCCCTCACATGCCCTTTCCACTGGAGGAAGTCTTCAATGCTTGGTGTAGACATCCTCCTAACTCCCCAACAGGTTTGAGTCCCATCCGCTTCTGGTTTAGGCCATTGCTGAGGTTGAGTGTAGCTCCTTCACATATTACAGCTTCCTGGAGCCATAGAAAAGAACTGGGTGACAAGTAGTTGTCAAAGGTAGATGAGCAGCTCTGAAAAGGGCTCAGCAGCCCCTCACATCAGAAGCACTAGTTCTCCGCCATTGGATGACATCATATAGTGAGTACCTTATATCTGTGGAAGGGAAAATGTTAGTTGGTACCTTGGGAAACTAGGAGGAAAGGAGATGGAGCTCTGTTGGGATAACTGTCTTCCTTTTCTCCCTACCCCCAGACATTTGGAAATTCAAACTATCTTTAAAGTCCCTCCAAACTGGAATAGTTTTGAGCACAGGCCCAGTGACTGGGTGCCTGAGGAGCAGCCTAGCTAAGTTCAGAGAATTTTATCATCTCATTGGCTTTCGGAGAGTTGATTTTTTCATCCAAAGCAACTTTTAAGACACATCTAAGCCAGTGCTGCTTAGTGATCTATATTGCTGAAAAAAAAAATTCCACCTCTATGGAGATCTTTCAAGTATTGACATATTTATAATATCTATAACAAGACTGAGAATGCACCATTGCTACCTGCATGAAGACAGGTTCTCTTAACCTTCCTCTGTCTGGGTGGACTGTCCCAGGGTGGGAGTGGGGTGTGGATCTCGACCAAAACCCTGAAGGTCAGCCTGCCTCAAGGGAGGCAACCTACAGAAACTTGGTCTCACCACAGTTTGTGCCTTGGGGAATCACACTTGATTACTCCCAATGAGATTTAATAAAGATTAGTCTAGAATAGAAGTTATTATAATGGTTAGTCCTTGTAATCAAATGAAAGCTTAAGACATCTCCAGATGCCAGGTCGATGCCACCCCTACTGGGAAGCATGACATGGTCAAATCACTTCCACTCAATTAAGAGCCCTAGGTTTCTTCATAATCCAAATGCAGAACTTGTTGCTTATTTGCTTGGAGTTAAACCTCAGAACTCAAATGATTAATGTGTCTCATCGTCAGTGCTAAATTGCCAGATGGAGTCACAAACAAATTTGATGAATTGTTTCCCTCACCAACTATCCTCAGCATACAAAAACTTTTAACATCAGGTGTGTGTTTGGGATAGGGAGTGGGAGGAGTGTTAACACACCTAGAGAAGATGAGGACAAAATACTTTTATTAGAAGGAGAGCTCCATCAGGAGAGAGATCTTATTTTTGCCTTTTTTTTGGGTAGCACAGAGTGTAGAATGTTGGGCCCTAGAATCCGGAAGGCATGGATTCAGAGCCAGCCTCAGACATACTTACTTGATTTGTGGCCCTGGGAAAGTCATCTAATTTGTCTACTTCAATTATAGCATGTATTCTTCTGAAAAAGAATTGTTAAGAAGATTAAATGATATAATATATGTAAAGCAACTTTCTTCCTTTCTTCCTCTCTCCCTCCTTCCCACCTTCCCACCTTCCTTCCTTCCTTCCTTCCTTCCTTCCTTCCTTCCTTTCTTCCTTCCTTCTTTCCTTCCTTTCCTCCTTCCTTCCTTCCTGGCATATTGTAATACATACTTACATACATACTTAATACATACTTATTGACTACTGATTACCAATATTTCACTGAGAAAGCATAATGAGAAAGGACACTCACATGTGGTATTTTTATCATAGTACAGCAGAAAGATTTTATTAGACTCCCTGCCCGATTAAATGAAGAAGGCCTAAGGGAGGCTTAAATCCCCTGAGTCACTCTGTCAAAGTAAGGCCTGCAGTAATGTCAAAAAGGTTCCTTTTGGTGGGAAATTTGCAGTTTCCTAGGAGTCCCCCCAGTAGGATTCAGTATCAATCCCAGAACCTAGACTTACATACCATCTCCGGCTCCCTATCCCATTACTTTAGGACCCAGTTGTGACTGATCCAGAGAAGAACCCATTAAAACCCATTAGCCTTTATTGGTTTGTGTCACCTGATTCCAACTGGGAACCCCAGTGCATTTAATCTGTTTCTATTCTTTCTGAATGCCCATTCTTATTATGAGTGCTTTCCCTTAATAAAGATGGCTTGTTTCATTTTCTCTTGTACTATCTTCTGCTTTATGATTTTTTACCTCCCAGTCATGCCAATTTTCTCCTTAGAATTATTAGCCATTGAGCAGGCCTGAGAGCAATGCATGGACACCAACAGATGTCCCTCCCTTCCAGGGCATTTCTTTTCTGTATATATGGATCATTTCCTCTTTCTTTACTCTCTTTGGAAACAGGTCTAGTAATGGTATTTTGCTGAGTCAAAAGGTATTCACAGTTTAGTAACTTTTGTGATACAGAATGATTTTTTGAGGGTGGTGGTGGTGGTGATGTTAGAGGGAGGGAAGCCAAATGCTTGTTGAGTGAATACACACACACACACACACACACACACACACACACACACACATACACATACATATATATATATTTAAGTCTATAAGGGTACACTCTGATCTAGTAACCATCTTTACCTATCTACTATGTGTTAGGTACTGAAAATATGAAGACAATACAGATAAAAGAACCACACTCTACTCCTCCCCTCAATTACCTTACATTCTATTTGGTGGTGGAGGGGTTAATAAATATAAACAGAGAAGTATATATGGGAGGGAAGAGGGAATAGGCTCAGGGATCCCATTGTAATATCCCACTGAGACACATTTCTAGACATCATGCTCGGCATTTTCTCTACCCCCATTACCTAGAATAAACTGTTTATATGAGGATTATACATTTTGGGTGTCCAAGTAAATTATAAGCCTTTTGAGGGCAGGCACCATTTATATTTTTGTACTTTTTATATTGCCAATATTACTTAACTGTATGCTATGCATGTAGCAGATACACAAACATACATGTTGAAAGAAGGTGATATTTAGTATGAAAGTAATAATAGCTAACTTTTATATATCACTCAAAATATTTAAAATGTGCTTGATAATATATTAACTCATCATTACAATAACCCTGGAGGATAGGTGCTATTAATATCTTCATTTTACAACTGAGGAAATTGAAGCAGACAGTGGTTAAATTACCTCTTCAGGGTCGTAGAGCAAGTAAGTGTCTGGGAGCTTTCTTTGAACTGAGGTCTTCCTGACTAGGTCCAAGGCTCTAGAAAAAAGGGATCACACTTGGGGCTGGCTGCATGCTGCCCTCAAAACTCCAGAGTGCAGCTCAAATCAGATTAAAATGTAATTGAGAAATGTTTAACAGAATAAATAGAAAATACAATAAAACATAATGTTAATTTGTGGTTTTCTAAGTCAATAGGAAGCTTTTGGGAATCTGTTTCTATTTGAGTTTGGCACCACTGCTCTAGAGACAGCTAGGTTCAGTGGATGGCAGTGGAGATAAAATAAACATGAGGCCTATTATGTATCAGGCACTGTGCTAAACATTTTTTTTCTTACCAATATTATGTCATTTGATCTGATGAAGCGCTTTATCATTCTCCTTTTATAATTGAGGAAACTGAGGCAAAGAAATTAAATGTCTTGGCCAGGGTTATACAAGTAAGTGGTTGAGGATATGAATGCAGGTCTATCCTGACTCCAGACCACACTTTGTCGACTGCTCCGTAGTTACCTCTAAAAAACAATGCAGCAATGGTTTCAAAGAAAATTCATGAGAACTGAAGATGTTGCAAATGAATGTTTGTCACAGCTAGGGTGTAAGGACATAGATAAAATATGATCTTCAGAAGAGGGAAGCCCCAACCTTTAGTAGCAAGACCCAGGGTTTCTGAAGGGTCATTATCCTAGAGACTTTTAGCATCAACATGAAAAACAACAACAAAACTTTGTTGTAAACCAATTAGCAGTAACAATAGAAATTGTTCTGAGAGATTCAAAGACATGAGTACCATTTGCATTTCACTGTGTGCTGGATGGTAGTTGAGCCTGGGTTACAACCCAAGTGGTTTCCTAGCCTCACTCAACTAAGTGCAAGCACAGTATAGGGAGGGACAAAGGTATCTCACCACAGACCAGACCTGCAGAGATGCACTCAGGTGCCAAGTGGTGCCCTGCTTTTTAGCCAAGGACAAGGAAATTGATCCCTTTGGTTTTGGCCTCTCTGAGAAGGAAATTCCTGGCCTTCAGCCTCATGGCATCACAGGTAAGAATTTCAGCAGGATAGGAAATGGGCCTTTCCCTGTTTTGGCACATTTCCCAGGATCCTCTCTGGCAGACCTTCCTGTACCACTTCGGGGAGGAAGCTTCAGGCATATGTTCTCTCCTTTTTGGTACTCTGGTCTCATCAGGTATGATATCATCCCTTCAATTCTTGGCTTCTATTCCTCCCAAAGGAAAGTTTTATATGGTTTCTAGAAAACTATATGAATATGAGAATTCTGGAAGGATTTGTGATTTTAGCAGCATTGGAAACTCCTGGTATGAACTCCCATCTTTAAGTGAATCACAACTTATCTGTGGCTTAGCAGACAAAAGTTACTCTCAGGATCCCTCAGACAGCAAATATAAGATGCAAGATTTAAATAATAATAATAATAGTATTAATGATAATAGTAATAAGAATAATTCACATTTTTATAATACTTTAAAGTTTTCAAAGTATTTTGCTTACGTGATTTTTTTTTTTAATTCTCACAACAAGCCTATGAGATAGGTGCTACTATGAATCCCCATTTTTACCAATGAGAAGATTAAGGCTCTCTGTGTTAAGTGACTTGCCCAGGTTATACAGTTAATGTCACTAGGAGACTTTGAATTCGTATCTCCTTGATTCTCTACCCAAGATTTTATTCACTGTACTTCACTGTTTTGGGTTATGAATCAAGGCCTTCTTTATTTCAAAATCAGCAGTCTAGTTACCATGTTACATGATGCTTTCTAGAGACAGGAAGGTGGCATAAAATCTTTTCCAATGCAAAGATCTCAGCTATCTTGTGGTAGCCTGAGTGGTCATACCTCACAGATGGTACTTAAGGGAATTTTGGAGCTCAACTCCTTCCTTTTCTTTCTCACGAGGCTCAGAAAGACACTCATTTGGTAGTACTACTTTGGAAAAGTATTGGCCAGAGTTCCTACTGCAAATTAGACTCAATTGCATGAGACCAGTTTATTCTGCACTATATCTTCCCCTTCCATCTCTTACTTTAAGACTTCTGGCAGGAGAGGAAAGTATCTCTGTTCATTTTGACCTGTGGGCCTCACATTCATCTGTATGACTCAATATAATGATTTCTGCTTTTTTATTCAGGATAGCACATCATGCTCAGGAGGCTACTACGAAGAACCATTTTAAAATTTTCTATTCACTCATTAATTTACTTATTTACTTCTTCCTTCCCTCCTTCCTTCACTCCTTCCTCCCTCCCTCCCTTCCTTCCTTCCTTCCTTCCTTCCTCCCTTCCTTCTTTCCTTCCTTCTTTCTTTTTTGTTTTTTTTTTCTTTTTGTTTATTTGTATTTCAGAATCATAGAGTTAATGCTAACCTTTGCCTGGGAATATGAGTACTTCTCTAAATATTTCCCTAATTCCCATCAGAATTAGAGCTCATGTTCTTCCTAGAGGATCCCCAGTCTAACCACAACACCAACAGGCTTCACTTTTCTCATTCATTCTCACTAACAAAGAAACAAAAATAAATTTCCCCTAAAGCATAGTTTAACCTACTGCCATTTTTCTTCCAGTGAGTACCCAGAGAAACATTTAATAGAATTTTTTTTTCAAGAATCATATTCAGTAACTATAAGCATTGGACTTATTGTTATGAGAATTTAACCTCTGCCCCACTTGAGCTGTGTGACCTCATATAATCCTCTCTGAATCTCAGTTTCTTCATATATAAAATGGAAATAGTAATCATATCTGTACCTCACAGAGTTTTTGTGAGGATCAAATATGAAAACATGTAACTAGATTTATAAAGCTTGTAAATGTGAACTTTCATTACAACAAATTAAAATACTAAAAATGTTTGATATTTTCAATTTTAGATACATTTGGCGTGGGAATTTCCTTTTCCACTGCAGATTGTAACCCATATTAGGACTTCGGAGTGTCATTTTTTAGAACCAGAAAAGACTGTTAGAGACCATCATGTAACCAACCCTTAATTTTACAGAGGAAGAAACTCAGAGGAGGTTCAGAAAAATTAAGTAAACTACACAAGGTCATACAGGTTAGATTTGAACCTACCACTTCCTGACTTCATACCCATGACCATGACACACTATTTCTCATACAAAGCTATATAATTTTAACCATAACAATTTTGTGTATAATATTGTAACAAGATCAATAAAAGAGAGGCAGCAAGTCATAGTAGCTGGGCCAGAAAGACCTGAATTCAATCCCTTTTCAAAGTCCTAGCTGTGTGACCTTGGGCAACTCATTTGACCTCTCCAAGACTGAGGCATAGAGGGGGCGCTTACCTCAATTTGTAGATGAAGCTTCCTCCTCTGGGAGCTCCCTATACCCATGATATCTCGGATCCAATCCCTATTAGCCTCCCCCAAACTAATGATATTTATCATGAGTATCCCTATTAGGGCTATATGTTGATTGAGATACCAACTGACATTACCAGAATAAATCATTAGTTTTAAAATTTGGTTGAGTTCTTCTTTCAGTAAGTATTTGTTAGGCTCAGTGGTATGGTGGTAAATGTTTAATAACCAGTTCTCTGAAGGAAAAAAAAAGATATATGATCGATACACATTTGGATTTCATTTGCTTTATTAACAATATCACTTTTTAAAGTCTAGAAAATCAATAGAACAACGAAGAAAGTCTTTATGTGTAACATTCACTGGTATCTGAGATGTAAATGCTCACATTGAAAATTTTATATTGGTATCTGAGAAGGCAATTAGAATTGGCTCCAGCATACTTCTGATTTAATCTTCCTTCCCTTTACATTCAAGGGTATGATTCTCAAAGCCTACTTTCTAAATTGACAATGAGTGAACATTTATTTAGTGTCAGTTATGTGTTTAAAACATCTGGGCTAGGCTCCATGAAGGAAATCAAATACATATGTCACCTCTGTCCACAGGGAGTTTAAGATCTATTTCAGGAGATGGCACCATTTTTTACAAGTCAGGAATGACAGAATATGATAAAGTTTAATTGTGGGATGGAGACAATGCAAGAATATGAAGGTATGTGGGACTCAAGAAAAGAACCAGACCTGTGATGCTATAAAATTTCAATTCAAGACATGCACATTATTGTGTCTAAAAACTATTGCAACACTTAAGCTTAAAAGAAACATACAGCTACTTAAATATCCTACATTTGTGTGTAGGTTTTCATTGCAAACCTACCCAATGACATAGCAAACAAACCGCTACTTCCTAGCCTGAGTTAGCTGCTATGAGGAAGGCAGCAGGGGTGGGAAACCTATGTCCTCGAGGTCACATGTGGTCCTTTTGGTCCTCAATTTGTCCTGTGAAGTTTGTATTCAGTCAAAGTACCACACTTGAGGACTTAGAGGGCCACATATGACTTCACAGGTTCCTAACCCCTGTGACTAGTCCATACATTCCTGCTTTCAGTTGCTTCTGCTTGCTGCCCTGTTTCTCCATATCTGGACCAGTACCCTTCAAAATGGACCTCTAGAATCCATGATTCCAGTCCTTGGGGGAAGTTCTTATATTCATTTTTTGAGTTCTTGCTCTATGGCCCCCATCCTCTCAAATGGTACTCTAATATGTGCAAATCCCTCCAAGTTGCCTAGTAAATCAAAATCTGCTACTGGCCCCACACCTCAAACTGCTTCATCTTCTCTTAAAATTCATTTTGAACTTAAATACCAAAGGAAAGAAATAAATTTCATTTACACAGCACAGCACAAAGAGGATTCAATATGAAACCCTGACTCTCCATTTCAAGCTGTTTACTTTTTTTGAAAAGATATATAATAATTACTACACACTGTTTTCAAAATTATCCTGTTCTGTGCTTTCTTCTGAATTCTCTTTTTTCTGATGTGTACTTTTTATTTTTTTCTCCTTCCCTCCCTCCCAAGCCCACACTAGAGAAGGCCACCATTTTACACAAACATGTATTTATGTTCTTATATGTGTATATACACACATACACACACAGTACTATACACATTTCTATTTATCAGTTCTTTATCTGGAGGTGGAGAACATCTTCCTTCATAGATCCTTTGTAGTTGATTTGAGTATAATACTCAAAATAACATAGTCATTTACAGTGATTCTTCAAATAATATGGCTGTTACTGTATACAGTGTTCTGTTGGTTCTGCTCATTTTATTCTTCATTATTTCATGCAAGTCTTTCCAATTTTTTCTAAAATCAACCAGTTCAACAGTTCTGATTGTTAGAAATCAACAGTATCTGATTGATAGAAATCAACTGATTTCTAAAATCAACCAGTTCTTATACCACCATAGTATTCTATCGCAATCACAAACCACTACTTCAGTCCCAATTAATGGGCATCTCTTCAATTTCCAATTCTTTGCCACCACAAGGAGAGCTGCTATAAATATTTGAGAACATATAGATCATTTTTCTTTTTCCCTGATCACCTTGAAAAACAGACCTGATGGTAGTATTATGGGGTGAAAGGGTATACACACTTTTATAACTCTTTGGGGGTAATTCCAGATTGCTCTCCAAAATGGTTGGGTCAGTTCACAGTTCTACCAACAGTGTATCAATTGTCCATTTTTTCTACATTCCCCTGCAACATTTGTCATTTTCCCTTCTAACATTTTATCTAATCTGATAGGTGTTAGATGATATCTCAAAGTTGTTTTAATTCATATTTCTTTAATCAATATTGATTTAGGTTACATGTATACAACTTTATATTTTTTATTTCTTCATTGAAAAACTGTCTATTCATATCTTTTAACCATTTATCACTTGGGGATTGAGTCATATTCTTATAAATTTCACAAAGTTCTCTATATATTTGGAATATCAGACCTTTATCTAAGAAATTGTCTATAAATTCCTCCCCTCCCCCATTTTCTGCTTCCTTTCTAATCTTGTTTACCTTGGTTTTATTTGTACTACAATAATATATCACAAAGATTATACATTGTGACCAAGTGGTATGACTAGGAATGCAGGTTTGATTTAATATGAGGAAAACTATCAACATATCATATAACATAATACATGATTATATCAGTAGATGCAGAAAAAAAGTTTTTGACAAAATACAATACTTATTCCTGTTTTAAAAAAAATACATGAAAGCATAGGTATAAATTGATTTTTCCTTAAAACGATAAGAAGCATCTGCCTAGAATGATTAGTAAGCATTATTTTAATGGAGACAAGCTAGAAGTCTTTCCAATCATATCAGGAGTGAAACAAGGATACCCATTATCACCAGTATTAATAAATATTGTATTAGAAATGCTAGCCAGCACAATGAGAAAAAAAATACATTGAAGGAATTTGAATGGGCAATGAGGTAATAAAACTACATTTTTACAGATGATATACTTGGGAAATCATAGAGATACAACTAAAAAGTTAGTTAACACAATAATTTTAGCAAAGAGTAGGATATAAAATAAACCCACACAAATCATCTCATTTCTAACAAAACCCTGCAAGAAGATACAGGAAGAGATGTCCTATTTAAAATAACTGTAGATAGTACAAAATAGCTGGGAGTATACCTGTCAAGACAAACCCAGGAACTACCCAACCATAACTATACAACACTTTTTATGCAAATAAAGTCCAATTTAAATAATTGTAGAGATATTAACTGTTTATGAGTAAAGTCAATATAATAAACATGACAATTCTGCCTAAACTAATCTAATTATTCATTCCAAATTTCCAAAGGATATTTTATTAAGTTAGAATAAATAACAACAAAATTCATTTAGAAGAAAAAAGGTCAAGCATATCAAAGGAATTAATGAAAAAAAATGTAAAGGAAAGAGATTTAGTAGTACCGGATCTTAAACTATATTACAAGGCAATAATTATAAAAATTATCTGATACTAACTAAGAAATAGAAAGATAGATCAGTGGAACAGAGAAGACATATAATACACAGTAGTAACTGATTATAGCAACTTTGTGTTTGACAAATATAAATATTTAAACTTCTCAGATAAGAATTCACTATCGATAAAAATAGTTGGGAAAACTGGAAAGCAGTCTGGCAGTAATTGGGCATAGACCAATATCTAGCACTATAAGCTCAAAACTGATACATGATCTAGATATAAAGAGAGATATCATAAGAAAATTAGAACATGGAACATATTCTATCAGACTTATGGATAGGAGGAGAATTTATTAATAAGTAAGGGGTAGAAAGTATTGTGAGGTGTAAAATTGATAACTTTGGTTACAATTTTTTTTAAAGTTTTTGTACAACTAAAGCTTACGTTTTCCATCCAGTCAATTCTTACTCTTGTTAATACTGCAAATGACTGTGACTTCCTCAGAATGCTTGTTCCTGATTGGTGAAGATAATAATTTCTCTATTGTGCTGTAGATAATATGACAAGTTGCTATCTATGACTGTCAACTCTTTGGTGATAGTGAGCCTCTCTGTACTGAGTTGACTCTCAGTGAAAGTCAGTCAGTCAACAAGCATTCATTAAATAGTTACTATGTGCCTAGGAGTGTGCTAAGCACTGAGAATATGCACAAAGGCAAGAAACAGTCATTTATCCTGGAGTACCTTTTAGTCTAATGGGAAAAGCAACTTGTAATTAACTACGTATGTACCAGACCTACAGTGTAGATGGAAGGTATTTGAAAGTGGGGATACTGAAAGACATATAGTCTCTTGCCATGTTTATACACAAATCTTTTCTTAGGTATGTGCCATCAGTAGGAAGAGGATATAATTCACTGGTATTTAGTATTGTACACACACACACACACACACACACACACACACACACACAAATGGATAAATATGGTTTGTAAATCTGTGTTTCAAATTGTCGTGAGGTGGATAGTGGACTAAGATCACATGGTTCAGTGGTAAGAAAGCTAGATTTAAAGATGGGGGAATATAATTATGACTTCTGGATCTGCCAAAAATGCTATGCTGACAGATCAGTCTCTAAACTGTGGTTTCATTGTCTGTAAAATAAGAAGATTAAAAAAAAAATAAAAAAATAAGAAGATTGAATGAGACGAACTCTAAGGTGCCTTCTTGTACTTGAACCTAGAATCCTATGGTTCTAAGGGTGATGTCAGTGATTTTCTAGATAAGTTTGCTCAAACCAATGTGAAGGCATTTCCCTAGAAGTGATCTATGCTGGCATCCCCACTTCCCCCCACCTTTAAAAAAAGTTCCATATTCTCCTGTCTCTTCTTTATCAAGCCATAACTATAGTACCCATCTCTAGCGAGTGTTCCTTGACTTACCTCACCTGGACCTACTCCCTCTACCTGAGAACCTTGAAATTATAGGGACACAGTACATTGATTTAATCTAATGTTGTTTTGCTACTGTGTTTGACTATTTGTTATGTTTGTCATGTTTTCTATTTTTTCCAATTAAATTATAATCTCCCTGAAGGCATGGATGGTGAAGATTATTTTTTGTTCCTTCTTTCAGATTATTAAGTATGGTACTTAGCCCACTAATTACCTGTAATGTATTTGTGGACCGATTAATTTGTGGCTCCAGATCCCCAATTTAAAGTGCTAAAAAGACCATTTGTACCTTGTAACATCTTAACATCTTAGCTTAAAAGTTTTTCTAGTCATTTCTAGCACTCTATGATTTTAATTTTATCCAAGTTTGCTATAAATTCTCTAATTAGGCTTGATCACTTCCATGTTGCTTATCTCTGTAGTACAAGCAACAGCAATATGTGAAAACAATGAAATGGAGGGAAGTTATTCATCCTGTTCTCTGTCATAGAGTCTCCACAGCAAGAGGAAGAAGTCAAGGGCTGAAGTCAAAACAAAGCAGTTTCAAGGTATTTGGATTAGAACAAATTGGGCAATTTGAGCCAAGGGATTACTTCTAAAAGTTTAAAATTATAGCCTTGTTCTCCTATACCACACTGGTGGAACCCTAGGGAACCTCTTTGACCAGCTCAACGACATTGATAAATGAAGGAGTGTCTTGTCAAGCTTGTCTGGGTGAGATGGAATTAGGCCATAGCACTAGCTGTGGAGATAAGGAAGGTAGCCAAGGCAAATTGGCATTGAGTGACAATGGCGATTCTGATGAAAAGAATAGCCTTTCCCCAAACACACAGCATTTGAATCCAAGGGAAAATTTCAAGACTTTCCAAAAATTTCACAACACCAGATACATTTAGGAGCTAAGCATGTCTGGAGGCTCATTACAGCTACGAAAGCACATGAATTATTAAACATGTCATCTGTGCTATACGTCAAGATGGGGGGGCGGGGAGAAAGCTAAGCAAAAGTTTATAAAAAAGCACAAACATTAAACAGGAATATATATCTTCCAAGTTGGTGCTAATCTTATCTGAAGCAGTTTAGAGCTATTTACAAGTTGTGCTAATGATACTGGTTTCTGATGGAAAGGAAGTTCAATAAATCTTGCTGCCTTTTGCCTGTCCTTTCTCAAAATGCTCAGCCTGTAAGTTGGTCTCAACAAATTGGACTTAAGGACAGAAATCCCAGGGCCAGACCACTCCACACATTTGTTATTCATGATGGAATGTAGAGAAGACATAATCCTTTTGTAGAGCCTCTGCCTTTAAGAAACCTTAACCATTGCACACAGCTAAAAGGGTAGTAGTGTTGTTTAAAATCTGGAATACCTGGGTTCAAGTATTACTTTTGACATATACTAGCAATGTCACTGAACATCTCTATGCTTCAGGGGACTAACTCCCTAGGGTTTATTTGATGATGGTAGTATGTAAACCAGTTGTTTCTTACCCTGATAGAAATCTATATTTCTGCTACATTGCCAAGGTAGTTGGGAACTTCAGGAAGAAAGAAAATCCTTCACAGATATCAATATAGTAAGTTTCTGAAGGGAAAATGTTTACTTTCTTCCTTTTCTTTTCCTTCCTCTTCCCTCCCTTTCTCTTTCCCTCCTTCCCTTCCTTCCTTTTCTATATTTTCCTTCCTTCCTTCCTTCCTTCTTTCCTTCCTTCCTTCCTTCCTTCCTTCCTTCCTTCCTTCCTTCCTCCCTTCCTTCCTTCCTTCCTTCTTTCCTGCCTGCCTGCCTTCCTTTCCTCCCTTTCCTCTTCTCCTCTGTCTCTGTCCATCCATCTGTCCGTCTGTCTGTCTGTCTCTCTCTCTCACACACACACACACACACTCACACCCCTATCTGCGTGTGTTAGACTTTCCTAACAAAGCATAAGATCCTTGAGTGTAGGGACTATCTCACCTCTTTCTCTCTCTCTCTCTCTCTCTCTCTCTGTCTCTCTCTCTCTCTCCTTCTCTCTCTTTCTCTCCTCTCCCTCTCTTTGTTTGTATTAGAAGTAACTTTACAATTCTAATTATTAATTTAAACATAACATCCAGGAAAGAATGACCTCCATGATGACAAAAAAAAAACTAAGTTAGTATTACAAATTATCCACAAAATGCATAGTTTCTCTGAGTTCATTTCTCCTATAGTCAATTTTAAGATCCACAAATATGTAAGATATTATGTGAACAGCCTAATGTTTTTGCCCAAATACTTACCTATCTGGTTTCACCCTCACTTTGAAATTCTTATCACTGTTGACTGTCTTTGTGATCAATTCCAGTTCTGATCACTTTATCTCACTAGTAAGCAACAATTCTTGCTGAAAATGAACTGTCCTGTTCTTGTTAACCTCATGTAAATTGGACTGTTTGCTGCTGTTTCCCACCACAAAAGCCTGACTTGTACTGCATGAGGTTGAAGTTTAATGTCAATCTTACAATTAGCATTTATGAAGTGCCTCCTGTCTCCTAAGCATCTGGAGCTAGGTACAGTTGTGGTGTATATACACATACATATTTATGTGTGTATAGACACATATACCACACATGTCACAAATATGTATATATATGCATGTATATATTTATATACATATCTGTTATGTCCATATAGGTATATGTCTACACATATATTCCTTTGTGTGTATTTGACTGTATCTATATGCATTTATTGGTATCATTCTGAGGACAAATTTGAAAGGATTTTTGATTAGCTATACTTTGGGGCTAGTTGCATTATTGCTGGTCCTGCTCCTTATTGCTGGTGAGCACAAACATTAAACGGGAATATAGATTTTCCGGGTTGGTGCCTTATCTTATTTGAAACACATTAGAGCTATTTACAAGCTGTGCTGATACTGGTTCCTGATGAAAATGAAGTTCAACAAATCTTATTGCCTTTTGCCTATCCTTCCTCAAAATTCTCAGCCTGTAGGTTGGTCTCAATAAATCCGACTTAAGGACAGAACTCCCAGGAGAATGCCTTTCATGTATCGTACTTCAGACTTCAATGGATTTGTGGTCTTATCAATATTAAAGGGAATACTCACTCCCAGGGATAATTATCATGCATCTTGCCTTTTCATCTCATGTAATTTTTGTCATGGTTTTTCCATAAATCCTACAGAGAGGATCTATCTAACACATTTTGCAGTCCTTTGTGTATTTTTTAATACTCCAAGAATTTTGGTGCTCTAGCAGTAACCGCACTGGCATACCTAGTATGGCTGCTATCACAAGTTCTTAGATTTGCATTACTAGGAAAGATAGCTGTTTAGGGGGTCAACAATCTTTTTAAAATTACAGTCACTAGTTCAGGAGAAATGTCAGCATCCTGAACTTCAGAGAAAATACAAACCAAGAAAATACAAGCAGAGAAATAAAGACCAACAGACAGGGTTCTGACTGCTTAAATCAAAGCAATATTGCTGTACACTTTGCATACATCCTTGGATCAAGAGAGCCTTCACATCTAAGCAGTCAGGGAGCTTTGAACATACAGCCACTCAGAATCTTGACCAGGAATCACAAAAGCCTTCACATAAGAGAGCACCCAAGGCAAAATACCAGCTCAGAGCATTCATACAATTCTCAGAGCCAGAAGGCATCACAACCCTCCTGACTCAGTGCCTAATTAGAAATTAACAAAAGGTGTGAAAACCTTCCTACAAGCAAGCCTCCCCTAAGCAAGTTTCCCTTAATAGGCTCCTCTTGAGACCTATTAATAGGAGGGAAAGATCTTAAATTCCATTAATATTACAAGTATTTGAGCTGTCCCCTCTGTTATCCTTTGGTCAGATAGCATGTTTCACACATTAGATGCTTTTAAATGTCAGATTAACAATTTTATTATAAATTTATATTATTACAAACTGATTTTCCCATAACTCCTAACCCTGCAAAGATGGTGAAAAATCCAGAATGCTTGCAACAATAACAGTTGCTGGTGTCTGCATTAGTAATGTAAAATTGATTGTGATATTAGGCACATCTGCCCTGAGAATTTCATGCTGGCAATTTAGAAGTAAAATTTGTCCTTTCATAGTTCATAATCTGCCACTCTTCAGCATGGCCTAGAACAAGTAGGAAGAAACTTAATTATGACAACTTAATTTTTCACACATTTTGGTCATAGAAATGCAAATAGTAGAATCAAACCATGGCAAGGACATGGAGATATTGAAACACAGTGTTTCATTCTTTCTTTGAACTTCATGATTTACAAATTCTTTTCACACCTATTATGTGATTTGACTCTCATAATATCCCCATGAAGTAGGCAGGCCAAAAACAGTCATCTTGATTTGATGGATAAGTAAACTGACATTCAGAGTTTAATTGTGTGTTACCAGCTAGGGGAGCAGAGGCTAAAACCTACATTTTTGGATAGTTGCAATGTGTGTTGTTTCTTCTATTAGAATGTGAATTTCTTAAAAGAACTGTATTTTTTTCTTTTGAGCCACAGAGTTTTCACATGACAAACATGCTTTTACATAATAAAGGCTGCATAAATGCTTCCCCCCCATTCGTTTACTTAGTCCTAGTTGGATACTCCTTCTACTATAGCATACTGATGCAACTAAGTCATTATCAACCTGCATGGAAAATGTAAATGCAGAAGTGAGATTTATGTATATCTAAATAGTTGTGTATTTGTTGCCTCCCCCACTTAGAACATGAATTTCTTGAGTGCAAAGACTTTGTTTTGCCTTTCTTTGTATTCTCTGCACTTAGCATAATACCTGATGCATTTAGTTTAGTTATTTTTCAGCCATGTCTTTCTCTCCATGATCCTTTAGTCATTTTCTTATCAAAGATAGTGAAGTGCTTTGCCATCTCCTTCTCCAGATCATTTTACAGATGAGGAATTAAGGCAAATGGGGTTAAATGACTTGCCTAGATCACACAGCTATTAAGTGTCTGAGTGTCTGAGTAAGTAGTAAGTGTCTGAGATTGGATTTGAACTCAAATAGAGGAGTCTTCTGGACGCTAGACCTTTCACTCTAAACACTGCACCACCTAGCTGCTTGTCTGGTATATAGTAAGTGGTTAATAAATGTTTGTTGACTGACTGTGTAAAGCAAAGTAGCCCTGATATTATAAAGGTTCTGCTTTTTTCTCCAGGATTCCCCAAACTGATGTACTACAAAGAAGGGAAGTCTTCATTCTCTTCTATGTAGGGAGAACCAGACAGTGGGTACAGTCCATAGGTCAAAATGAAAGAATTTTTGACAAACACAGTAGAATTCACATTTCCAAATCTGTGTGTTCCCCTATAAAATGGCTCTGATGGGAGACTGTATTCCAGTGGTACCACCATTCCTGAGAACAGTTTTGAAGTCCCTTTGAGAGAAATGCCTTCAGAGCCTGGGGCACATTATTCAGCATTTGACTTTTTAAAGCAGACAAAAGACATTCAGAGCCAGGCCTCCTGAATATGATGTGGACTAGCCTGGATTACTGCACCTGGTAGAAAGGAAGACATGACCCTAAAGTAATGAGAATCATTTTCTTTAGTGGCTCATAAACTGTCTCCAAAAATGGTTGGAGCAACAGCAGCATAATTGAAGCAAGTATATAGCTTCCCAAGGTGACTACGCTGAAGGGCACAGCACTCTTTCAAATGAATAAATCTGGCACTCTTATTTTTGAAAACGTCACTATTGTTATTTTAGAGTATAAATTTATAGCATAAAATAGTGTCTAACCCACACCCACAGGTACCTAAACATGGGAATCCATGAAGGAGGCATAAAAGGCTCCTTCTTTCTAAAGTATCTTTCTCCCTAATTTTATTTTTCTGAAGTACTCTTTTACATTTTCCTTTGCAAACTTTCATCCTCTTGAAAGTCAGTCAAATTCTAGTCAATATGCATTTTTAAGTGCTGACTACTGTGTGCCAGGAAAAACAAAAACAAAACAAAAAAACCTACTATATGCCAGGAGTCTTTAAAAATTCAAAGATGGGCAAAACATTCATACAAACGTGCATATATACTATATATCCACACATGTATGTATATGTATGTATGTGTGCACTTATATATGCATACACATGTAATACATATATCTCAAAATAATATCAGAGGGAGGGAGCTGAGTGGAGGGAGGTAGACTGAGAAAAGCCTCTTACAGAAGGTGGGAACTAAGCTGGGATTCAAAGCAAGCTAGGGACTCCAGAAAGCAGAGAGGAGAAGAAAAAAAAAATGTTTGAGCATGGAGAACGACCAGTGAAAATGTGAAGAGTCAGGAAATGAAATGTATCCAAGGAACATGCATATATCTGTAGATATGCATGCATATCTATTTATATGTCTAATGTGATCACAAATATGATCATAGGGTATATATAGAATACATAAACATGTATATGTACACACTATGTGTATATGTACACACATTTATATGTATATGACACAACACACATAATTGCATTTTATAATTTGCATATGCACATGAATATAATACATAATATAATAAAATGCAATTGTGTATGTATATACACACATACATGCATGCATGCATATGTCTATGGGGGGCAGTTAGGCAGAACAGCATTAGAGTGCTGGGTCTGAAGGCAGGAAGACTTGGCCTCTGGAGTTCAGATTTGGCCTCAGATACAGTTGTGTGGCCCTGAGCAAGTCACTTAACCATGTTTGCCTCAATTCTTTATAAAATGAGCTGGAGAAGGAAATGCAGTCATGAAGAGTCAGACATGACTGAAACAGTTAAGCAACAACAACATATGCATAAAGAAAAATCACATTTGATCATTTGCACATATGTATATGCATATATTATATCATGTGTATGCAATTATAAGTATATGTTAATACACACAATTGCATTTGATCCACATATATATCTAAATACACATAGCACTTGGCAAACCTTAATAAATAGTAGCTTTTCAATAAACATGCAACACTCAAGGAAGAACTATCAAGTGAAAGGCAGATGAGAATCATAACACCACTATTTGCCTTTTTGCCCCTCCACCATTCCTATTCATTGATATAGCTCTCTGAACCTCTGCCATGAGGCTTCCTTGATAGAATAGAATCCAATAAATGATTATTTGAAGGCCTGAAGAAAGAAGGTGTTAGGGGCTGCCCATGTCCTTGACGTATTACTTTATCTCTACTCAGACATGTAACATTCCTTTTCAACTAGTTTCTTTTTGAATGAAGAAGATAAAGGCAGTGTTTTTTTTCCAAAGTATAGTTATTGGGTTTGTACTTTAAAACACTGCAAGACCTGTTAATTATTTCATGAAACTGTTGAGAAACAGAAAGAGCAGCAGGCAATCCTTTTGACAGAAAGGAGAAGAAGGTAGGAACGAATGTTTCAGCTTACTGAGAGGGGTGTTTAAAAATGCACAGAAATGTGAAACTTTCACCAATAATAAGGAATAATGCATATGGTCTCTCTTCATCCAAGTCTAACTTAAGCATTATGCGAATGTCCTTTTTTAAAGGAGTTATATGCTGAAGTGCGTCAGTTTCCATCCCTAAGTATTACATTAAATTTATTAAATTAATAAATTAATACATTTATAATATTAAGGTGGTTGTTGTTCAGTTATGTCTGACTCTTTGAGACCCCGTTTATAGTTTTCTTGGCAAACATATTGTAGTGGTTTGCCATTACTTCCTCCAGCTTATTTTATAGACGGAGAAACTGAGGCAAAAAAAAAATAAGCTACTTGCTGAAGGTCACATAGCTATTAAAGATCTGGGGCCAAATTTAAACTCACAAAGATGAGTCTTTCTCCAGATTAAGGAGTCTATCCACTTTATCACCTGAGAAGGAAATAAACTCCATGACATCTTAGTAGGAAGACTAAACAATTGCACCAGAATAGATTTTCTTAAAGCTTCAATTCTGATCATAAGATGAATTAATTATGACACTTTGGGGTATTTGTAGAGCCTCGTTCTTCTGAAGAGCCCAGAGCAATTTCTTGGTTTTAACTTGTCATTCCTCCTATAAGGCAATTTGGAATCTTTGCCAGAGCATGTCAACAAATGTTTTAGTACAAGGAAACTGGAAAAGCAACTAGGATTCACCCCACAAAAGGCTCTTAGGGATTTAACTAATTCAAAATGCCTGTAGTAAGTGTGTAAACAAATGTGGAGTGAAGGCAGCCAACCCAACAAAAGAGAATAATAGATTCCATTTGTCTCTCATGATCCTTCTGGGTCACCTTCAAGGAAGAGGCCCAAGGAGTAACACCTTAATAATCTAGTAAGTGGTTGCCATAGCCTTGGCCCCATGGCACTCTGAGGAGGAGGGATTTAAGAGGCAGTTATCTGTAGCTATGAAAAAAATGCCATTTACAGTGAAAGCATTAGTCCTAAGGTTTCTTAGAGAAAAGAATAGGAAAAAAAAAAAAGGAACGTGACTAGAGTTGTTTTAATAATACAGTGAGGATTTTTGACCTCAATCTAAAATGCTCTACCCAGGTCAAAGTTCGTATGATCAGGGAATGGCAAAAACAGAAACAGGACTAGGTCTTCTACTTCTGTTCTTTCAGATTCAGATTCCTTCTCCAAGAACTTAGAATATCAGTTCCAACTTTTCACAAATCTTTACAAAATAACACGGACACTGCTAATATTGACTAAAAAGGTCACTCAATAAAGAAACCCTCTGACATTTGGTGAAACAATTTCTTTACTTTGTTTTTTATTTTTCCACTAAATAAAAATGAATGGTTTAATTGGAAAAGTCAGAGGGTGTGTGTGTGTGTGTGCGTGTGTGTGTGTATGTATATGTGCATATGTATGTATATGTGTTTATCTATCTACCTAGCTATATTGCAATGGATAGAGGATGGGGGAGCCTTGACATGAGAAGGACTCATCTTTCTGAGTCTAAATAAGGCCTCAGACATTTACTAGTTGTGTGACCCTGAGCAAGTCACTAAAATTTTGTTTGCCTCAGTGAGCTGCAGAAGGAAATGACAAATTACTCCTGTATCTTTGCCAAGAAAACCACAAAAGGGGTCACAAAGAATCAAAAATGACTGGAAAACAACTGAACAACAAAAATATGTGTGTGTGTGTGTGTGTGTGTGTGTGTGTGTGTATGTGTGTATACATATATATGTATGGAGGGAGAGAAAAAGAAAGAGGGAGGGAAGGTGAGGGAGGGATTGAGAGGGAGAGGGAGAGAGAGATAGCAAGAAAGAGTGAGCAGAGAAGGAGAGAGGGAGAGAGGGAGAGAAAGGGAGAGAGGAATAGAAGGGAAAGAGAGAGAAAGAGAGAGAGAGAGAAAGAGAGAGAGAGAGAGGGAGAGGGAGAGAGAGAAGGAGAGAGGGAGAAACAGAGGGAAAGAGAGAGAACATTTCATTGAAGACCTTAATACCCTGATTTCACTAGAAGTTGGTGGCCCCAGGGCAACCTATCACTCAAAATGATGTTTCCCTTTCTCTCAATACTAAGGCAGACAGCCACTTCTTCCAATGGCACATCATGGACATAATGAAAATATAGTTATTTAATACCACAGAATTAACCAAATCATTAGCCATTTTTGTTGATTTAAAATTAAATTCTATTTTGTTTATTGTGAATCATTATCAGACAATGGAAACAATGCAGGGTTTTGAGTAAGGTAGACATGACTTCAAATCCTGAATCTGACACTTATTGGTTGGGTGATCCTGGGCAATTTCAGTAACTACCCAATTCCAAATCACAGGTCCAAGGTATAGTGAGAAGGGGAACTCTATCCAGGAGTAGCTTTCTTGGGGATAAGGGACAGTTACAGACCGTAGGCTGTGAACTGAGAGAAAAGTTCAGAACCAAGGAGCAGAATGTGGCTCAGATTCCAGGGGCAGAACAAGGTTTTAGTTTTCTGAGTTTTGGCTTCTTAACTCATTATGAAGCCTATAGAAGAAGAACCATAACAGGAATCCCAAAGCAAACAGAAGTCTTCAGGTCCTGTCACTCTAAACAAATGGGCCTTCCGAGCTGATTGACTGTGGTTGAGTCTAGCACAGTGGTTCTCAACCTTTCTAATGCTGAGACCCTTTAATACAGTTCCTCATGTTGTGGTGACCCCCAACCATAAAATTATTTTCATTGCTACTTCTTAACTGTAATTATGCTACTGTTATGAATCATAATGAAAATATCTGATATGTAGGATGTATTTAAATTGAACATAATCCACAGGTTGAGAACCGCTAGCTTAGTTGTATGCCCAATTTACTGATCTAATCTTTCTCCATTTTATTGATGTAAGCATTTAGGAGCAGCTATGTGGATAGAATGGATAGAGTGACTTCTTTTCTGTAAGTCCCTTCTTCTTATCCCCTTTCCCTGAAGTTTAAGATTTATTTCTATGCCCAGAAGAGTGTCTAGTTATTCCCTCTTTCAACAAATTCCAATGAGAGTAAGGTTCAAGCTTTGCCTGCCATCACCCCCATTTCCCCGCCACTATAAAAGCTTTATTGTGCATCTTTTATAAGAAATAATTTACCACTGTTCTACTTCTCTCTTACTCTATATTCTAGTGCATCTCCCTTTGTCTTCTTTTATCTATTATTATTTTTGGATATCATCCCATTATAGTCAACAAACCTATGTCCTTTATGTATACTCCTTTTAACTGCCCTAACCATGCTAAAATTCTTGGGAGTTAAAAGTATTATTTTTCCACATAGGAATGTAAACAGTTTAACCTTATTGAATTCCTTCTTAGTTCTCTTTCCTATTTGCCTTTTTATTCTTCTCTTGAGTTTTATATTTGAAAATCATATTTTCTGTTCAATTTTTGTCTTTTTATCAGGAAAGCTTGAAAGTCCTCTATTTTATTTAATATCCACTTTCCCCCTGAAGAATTATATTCAGTTTTGTTGGATAGGTGATTCTTGGTTTTAATCCTTGCTCTTTTGCCCTTAAAAATATCATATTCCAAGGCCTCTGATTCTTTATTATAGAAGCTGATTAATCCTGTTATCCTGACTATGGTTCCATGATATTTGAATTATTTCTTTCTGGCTGCTTGCAACATTTTCTCCTTTACCTGGGAGCACTGGTATTTGGCTACAATATCCTGGGTGTTTTCATTTTAGGATGTCTTTCAGGAGGTGATTGGTGGATGCTTTCGGTGACTATTTTGCCCTCTAGTTCTAGGGTATCAAAGTAGTTTTCCTTAATAATTTCTCAAAATATGATGTCTAGGTCCTTTTTCAATCATGACTTTCATTTAGTCCAATAATTCTTAAATTATCTCTGATGGATCAGGTTTCTAGGTCAGTTATTTTTCCAATGAGATATTTCTTATTTTCTTCTATTTTTTTTCACTTTTGATTTTGTTTCTTAATGCCTCATGATGTCATTAGCTTCCACTTGTCCAATTCTAATTTCTAAGTATTGATTTTCTTCAGGTGGCTTTTGTACCTCCTCTCCCATTTGCCCATCTTTCTCCCCTCATTTTTGTGCTTCCTTTACCAAGCTGTTGACTCATTTTAAATGATTGTTATTGTTTGCTCATCTTCCAGTCTATTTGTATGACCTAAGGAGATGTGTGGTCACTTCTCTTCTGACCTGTGCTATGCTTTGTGTCTTCTGACCAGTTGTCTGACTCCTTACTGCCTTCAGTCTAAGAGCTCTGGAAGTCTCTGCTGCTTGCTTACCAGGGCACTGCTGGTTTGGCTTCTCAGCATGCATTCTGTTTCTGGTTTCCTGAATGAACTGTTGGCTTACCAAGGTAGGGCCTTCATTGGACTGCACTCACTCTACTCTCAAGCCAGTGAGACAGACCTTTTCTGTTGATCTTTTAAACTGACTTGGGCTGGAAGATTATTTCACCTACATGGTACTGCTATACCAAAGTTCATTTTGAAATAATGTTTTCATGTTGCTTGCAGGGAAATTTGAGAGAGCTAAAGTAAATCCCTGCCTTTACTCCTTCATCTTGGATCTGCTTCTTTCAACTACATGTGCTTTTTTAATAGTTGTTTTATTTTTCCTTAATTATCCATATTTAAGTATGGGGATAGAAGAAAGAAAAGATTTTTGCTGAATGAAATATTTTTTAAAAGATATATATGTATGTGACTGTATATGTTTATAGACATACATACACATACATATATGTATATATACATACACATACATGTGTGTGTGCTCTTATTCCCTATTAAAAGCAAAGTCAAATAAGTATGTTTAACTTTTTAACTACTTAATGGTTTAATACCACCAGCAGCCCTTTCTGAGAGGTTGGAAGGGTTTGTCTTTAATCTACATCAGTGATTATTTGAGATGATCCTATGAAGAAGCAGTACACAGCCATCCAGCCTTATGGCAAAGTTTCATTAAAAAAAAATCTTTCTAATTAAAGCCTGTGCTTCTCTGCATAAAGGCCAAGGGTGCTATTTTAGGACTGCTATGCCCTTCTAAGGAACCATGGGGTCCTTCTGACATTAGTACTCCTTGCAAGATAAAGGCTGTTGTTGCTATGGAGATCACTAAGCAGGCAAGCTCTCTAACACTAGCTGGGACCCTCAAGACTGCAGTGGGAGATAGTAGTTCCCACAGATGGACAGAACTGCACTGTTTACACTAGAATAAAAATACAAGATCATTTTAATTGAAGAGTAAAGAAGAATGAAATCCACAATATCATCATTAAACCAATGATGCTGTAGACATTATTATGGTCTGACAAAGAACAGGTTTTAATCTTTAGATGTGTAGTGGTTTTGTTGGGTCTTAGCCTAAAGGAAAAAAAATGGAAAGAAAGGGGAAAAGGAATAAACTAGAAGAGGAGAGAAAGAAAGGTTAGGGAAAAATATATCATACAATGAGGGTATAGAAGTAAACCAATACCTTGGTCCTAGGAATTTTTAAAGGTACCATTGAGACTAGTGGTTTTCTCATTGCTATTCTAGTGGGCTCATAAAACGAGTGGTGGTATTGTCACCCAGATTTGTTCATAATTTGTGATTTAATTTACACGATTTCTCCTTGCAGAAGTGCAAGTGGTAACCCCTTGATATAAGGCTTTTTTTTTTTTGAGGCAGTCAGGATAAGTGACTTGTTTAAGATCACATAGCTAGTAAGTGTCTGAAGCCAAAGGGGTTTTTTTTGATGAATTGTTGTAGGCAAAAGAAAATTGTACCTGGTGTCATGGAAGAGTTTTCAGGAACCCAAGGTTACCTCCATACCACAATGTGGAATCAGAGAAAGATTGTAGCAGAGGATCATGGATATTAGCAAAAAATTTCTTCCCTTCAGGTATACAATATAAACAACACATTGGAATGAGCTTCTTCAGAAAAAAAAAAAGTTCAGATTTATCCCATGTGACTCCAAGTTCTACTAAGACTGTTTGCATGACACTCCACAAGAAAGTGAAAAGTGCTTTCAGGTGTTTTTAGCAAACCCTCAAATATGTCAATGTTAATGAAAGGCATCTCTTTCCTTTAATAGAATCACAAAAGACCCAGACACTTCAGTTGAATTGGCAGATTAGCATTATGTAGTCACCCAAGTGTAGCTAATTGTTGCTGAGTTTTTCTATACCACAAACACAAGGTGTAGATAAGTCCTTAATCAATTAGAAGGGACTATAGGTCATTGGCCACTCTATAAAAGCAGGTGATGCTTCACGGGTAACAACCTGAGACTAACTAAAAGAATCAGACTCATCTCTAGACCTATGTATAAAAATAAACCAAACAGTGTGATCCAATGGTAGGAAACTCTGAAATCAAGAGTTGAGAATTCTAGATTTGTATCTAGAATCCTGAAAAGGAAATTTTGGGAGAGGAAGAAAAGGAGGGAATTTATCTTCTCTCTGTTTGTGTTTGTCCACGTCTTACCTCTCTTTCTGTCTCTCTGTTTCTATCTCTGATTTTTTAAAAATCTGTTTCTCTGTCTCTGTCTCCACTATTAACTCCGACTGGAAAATTCCCTATCACCAAGAATTTGGATACTGCCACTGAAATTTTATGAAAACACAAAGAATCATGGGATTGACATTTAAATGTTATGGCAGAAAAAGTGTGTGAGACACTGAATGTGGAATAACAGAACTTCATTCCTGCAGACTTGGATAGTTAAGTGCCAATGGTAAATGAGTCTATGAGAGAATGACAGTTAGCTGTCATTGGAGAACAAGTTAGGAATAGATTTGGGCAGTTAACTCTCATCTTTCTAGAGAATGTGGAAAGACAGTTTCAGAAAATTCAAATTTAACTGGCATTTGAAAAGGAAATTGAGGAAGTTTAACTGTCATTCCTAATAAGAATGGAACTGAATTGTTATATTTGAGGAAAATTCAAGAGGGGTACTGAGAGATTTTAATTGCTATCCTGGGGTATTGTATTTCTTGGTTAGATGAACAGTTAACTTACATTTTTGAGGAAAATTGAATAAAATGTCATTTGGAAGGGGACAGATTTTAACTACTTTCTGAATAGAACCAAATGCTGCATTGTAGTCCCCATGTTTCAGAAGACTGGAGAATTGATGGGAGAGAACTCCAGTCAGTGACTTCCTCTTTGCCCTGTTTTATTTCAGATAACAGAGGTGACTCTGACTGTGACTTTTCTGGCAGCTGACACATTTTTTAATTATTTAGTGATCATGGAATCACATAGCCACTGTGTGTCAGAGTCAGGATTTGAACCCAGGTCTTTCTCACCCTGAGGCCATTACACTTTATGCCATTACACTCTATGCATTATATCTTGTTGTCTTTCATTATTGTTATTATTGCTGCCAATATTTATAATAATAGCTAACATATAGTGCTTAATATTGGCCAGGTACTATTATTATCACCAATTTAGAGATGCAGAAACGAAGGTAAGCAGAACTTAAGTGATTTTTCCAAGGTCATAGAGTGAATGTGTCACGTTTGAACTCAGATTCTTCCTAACTCCAGGCCTAGTGCTCTGTCCATTGTACCTCTTAACTTCCCCTAACAAGAAAGAATTATACCGAATAGAGCACTGGCCCTGTAGTCAGAAGGACCTGAGTTCAAATCCGGCCTCAGACATTTGGCACTTACTAGCTGTGTGACCTTGGGTAAGTCACTTAACCCCAACTGCCTTGCCTTTCCCCATCCAAAAATAAAAAATAAAAAGAATTTTATAGGAACACACACACATGAGCATACAGTTCTATAAAGAACTTTATCATCTACAAAGTTCTTTATATAAGTTTATTTATATTTATTCTTACAACAAACTTGGGAGGTAGCTTCTATTATCCTTATATTACAGAAGAAAATTTAAGTGATATGTCGAAGTTAATAATAATAGCACTTACATAACACGTTAAGGCTAGCAAAGCTCCTTAAAATATCTAATTTTATCATAACAGCTCTGAGAGAGAGGTACTATTATTCTTCCCATATTACAAATGAGGAAACTGAGGCAAACAAGATTAAGTGACTTGACCAGGGTCACAGAGTTAGTAAGTGTCTGAAGATGGATTTGAATTCATCTTCCCCACTCTAGGTCCAATGCTTTATCCACTGTCCCACCAGCTGCCTACATTTACATGGGTGGTGTCATTGACAGGGTTTGAACCTAGATCCAGTTCTTTTCCTACTTCATCATAATTTCACCTTCAACAGCTTTATAATTTGGACAGAGTCATTCAGGAGATAGGAAATTTTAATCAGAGGTTGCTCAGGTGATTTTTCTAGAATCAGAAAATGAGGTGACAGGGGAGCTGAAATTTGAATTCACAGATGTAATTTTCTATCTGTCCTCTGGGTAGTTAGAATGACTCTGCTTTGCATTTTCCTTCTACTGATGGGCTGAGCTATTCAGATTAGCAAGACCACTTATTTGAAGGGACATCAGTGAAAAATTCATTCTAAAGTGACTAGGGAGTTGTGTTTCTGTGTTGTAGTGTGAGACTTAGCATCACAAGAAACCACTCAAAATGATGTCTTCACAAGTAGAACATCTAATAAATTCATTCTTGCTTCCTATTGTCTCTCTGTTACATGTATTTTGCCCCTTGATTTGAACAAAGTAACCCTTTACTAATTCCCTATTACCTACTAAATAATGTGCAGGCTTCTCCTCTTGGTGTTAAGAGATATATAATCTGCTCCCTCTCAGTCTTCCTTGATTTATGTCTCAATTGATTTAATTAGCCAACATTTGCTACTGCCCACTCTCATACTAGAATGTTGATAAGACACACACCAGTAAATGAAATAGCCAATAATACATTTTAAGTTCATTAAAGAACACTGGATTTGGAAATAGATAACCTGAGTTTGTTAGGTTCAAAAGAATGTCTCTTCCATGGAGAAAATCCTTGAAATAATAGAAACTTTGGTCAAAAGAGTAAAATAGATACATCCAGAGTGTATGCAAGAAACTATGAGAAAAATAGCAAGTATTTTTATATAGGCAAGAAAATAATATGTTTTATAGATATCCAAAAATAACTTTTGTATAATACAAATATTTCTCAGAGCTATCATTCACAGTATTCTTTCTTGGTAGGTTTATCAGTACTTAGGTACACTGATAACATAGATCTAATATTGACAGAGCAATCTGTTTAGGTTTATTTCAAGTATGTACACCTGTTCTTGGCAAGAACTAAAGAATTTAGGTGATTACACCCTAGGACCATACTGTATTACAATTTAAGCCTCATTTATTTCATATAGGTTCAAATCCTGGCTCTGTTTCTTAATTTCTGTGTGTCCTTGGATAAACTGAACCTCATTAGGTCTATTTTTCAAATGTAAAGTAAGAGATTGGATTAAATTGCTTTCAAATTCTATTCTACCTCTAAACCTTTTGTGTGTAAGGTCCAAGGGGATTCTTAAACTGGAATATCAGAGAAGAATTGAATTAGGAGAAGGTATTTGAATCAATATTTAAAGGATGGGAAAGGATTTGATAAGGAGTTTTTCCCCTTGATTCTAGTCTTTTCCTCCTCCAATTTATTGGCTAAAATAATCTTCCTTAGTCAAAGGTCTTCCAATGGTCCTTCTCTTCTCAAAAATCCTTCAGTGTATCCTCTACAATAAAATACTGTAACCCAGGAACTCTGGAAGCATAATTCCTAATCCCTCCACCCTCAATTCCCCTAAAACCTGGGAGTTCAAACCACAGTGGGCTTGGGGTCAGGAAAGCATGTGGGCTGATCCAGTCAGTCAGCCTGAGAAAGAAGCCCAGAGAAGCCAGGGTACCTGGGACTCAAGATTCCAGGTTTGGCACCTGACACTGAGGAAGACAAAAACATAGAACAGACACAAACACCTCAAAGTCTATTTCTTAGAAAGCATAAAAAAGGAGCAGGTTCCCCTCTCACAGATTCAGTTTGTGGTACCCATACAGGCAAGAAAGAGCAGAAGCCAGAAAGCATGGCAAAAGAAAGGGAACTACTAAATCTCTTCAGTTTTAATGGCATAACCAGTTTTGTCGACACAGTCCATCAATGGAGACTACACTCATCCATATGGTAGGAGAGGCAGAAACCTCTATGTTCATCGATCTGAACATGCACAGGAGACCCCTCAGGGTACCTCCATGTTAGGCAATTTGGACATGTCTGGACAAACCCAAGTCACACATTCCCCAAGATTTAAAATTTACTATCCCTGAAAATAAGCAAGAGTGCATTTTTTTCTAAACACAGACTTCATCCCAAATTCAAAACAGTTCTTTGCATATGATCTCTGGGGAGACATAAAAAAATGTCCTTTCACTTACTTTCCCAGTGTCATACAGTGAAATCTCTCAACAGCCAATGTTACATTATAATTATAATGTAATATATTTAAATATATATAAATATAAATAAATACATATATATATATAAATATAATTACTTCATAATATACAACCCCACATGTATAGACAAAAAGCAAAAATATAAAGTTCTTCAAATAAATCAACAAAATAAGAAGGGTTTTCTAACATGTATCAAATTTCTTAGCTTTAGCTTTTTCAGTCCACAAGCAAAGGAAACAGAAAAGAAAAAAAAAAGAGGAAAAAAATCTTCCATCTTGAATAAGAACCTGGCCTACCCTGAGCTTTCCAAGTGCCATAGAACTCTATGCACAGGGATTTGGGTTGTTGAGTTGATTTGGGGGTCATCTGTAGTGGCACAACCACACTGGCATACCCATGATGGCTACTAGCACAAAAAATTTGGTTTATTAGGAAAGATGGCTGTTTAAGGGGATCAATAATCTTTTAAAATTACATTCATTAATCCAGGGGAAAAATCAGCCCCCAGAACTATAGAGAAAATCCAAACAAGAACATAGAGAAAATGCAAGCAGAGAAATAAAGACCAACAAAGAGGGCTTCTAACTGTTTGAAAAATTAGCACAGATCCAACCATCTGACCAAGACAATACACACATAGTTACCAGAGAGAGAAGCACCAACATCTGGCTGGTTCAAAGCTGGGGCTCCTTATTGGCTACTCAGTTTCACGCAGTTGAATCACAAGAACACTCTTCCAATGAGTAAGCCCCAAAGTAAAATGCTAACCTTAGAGTATATATACCCTTTTTGGAGTTAGAGAGCATCAAAATGCTCGTAACTCAGTGCCTAATTAGAAATTAACAAAAGATGTAAAAGCCTTGCCTAAACAAGCTTCCTTTAATGGGCTTCAGGTGAGGCCTCTTAATGGGCAGGTAAGATATTATATCCTATCAATATTACATCCTCCTATTCTCTCTCTCTCTCTCTCTCTCTCTCTCTCTATTTCTCTCTCTCCTTTTTTTTTTTTTTTTTTGCTTTTTGGAGGGGGAATGCAGGGCATTTGGGGTTAAGTGACTTGCCCAAGGTCACATGACTAGTAAGTGTTAAGTGTCTGAGGTCAAATTTGAACTCAGGTCCTTCTGACTCCAGGACCAGTGCTTGGCTCACTGCGCCACCTAGCCACCCCTACATCCTCCTGTTCTCAAATGAGAAAACTGTCATGGGTGAAAACTCTCCCAATGATTCCTTCAGTGTGTAAGGTCATTCAACGCTTTCTACAAAGGGCATACTTAAATTCTCTACGGGTCCCTCTAGGATAGGCAAACCCCACTGATTTCCAGGCAATTTCTCCTGGGTCCCTTATCTTAAAGTGCATTCACCGCCCCGCCACCCCTGGAATTTTTCGTAATGCCAAGGTAAACCAAACGAAATTGTAAATTCACCCCATAGGACAGTAAGGCACAGTTCAGAGAAACAGCCAAGAAAGTCAGTCACTTGTGGATTGTAGGCCCAGGCACTCTCATCTTAAGAAGTTATAGGGTATTTTGCTTTCACAAAAGGCAAATAGTCTGAGTTGGTCTAATTGCAAAAACAAGGATATGAACATTTCTTCTAGGAAATAACAATTTAGTTATCCCAGATTTCTCACATTAAACTTAATATCAGTACCTAATTCTACTCAATAAGTCAATAAACATTTATTAAGCACCTACTGTGTTCCAGAAACTGTGCTAAGTATACCAAATGTATCAATATATCAATACTTAGGCAAGATTCTAGAATACAAAAAGGTATCGATATTTAAACAGTCAAGAAATCAACAAAGGGAACGTTTACAATAATAACGTTTACTAATAAAACTGGCTTATAAAGCAACTCTTATTAGAAAAAAGAAATCAATTGTATATTCAGAAGCCTGAAAGTGACAAAATTTCTCTAGAATCTCACAGTTTGGGGTCTGTAGAATCAAAATTTCCAGGCAGAGAATCTTTCCAGGGGTCCCCACAAAAGCAAAGAGTCCAATTTATCCCAGGTAAAGCCTCATATGAAATGAAACCCATATGGCCTTCCGTGTCACAAGGGTCAAGTAGTCGTTATATAATACAAACTCCTCCTGTCCTGGAGAACACTCTAAATCTGTCCCCAATTTACCTTTCTAGCTTTATTGTAGCATACTGCCTTTAATCACATTAATTTCCAGCTAATCTGACCTTCTAGCTCTTCTTCAAACTTTTCCTTTCATCTCCCACCACTGCTCATTTGCACAAGCTATTCTCCATTCCCTGCCCTCTCTCCATCTCTAACCCTCTTTATCTTCTTTCTTGAATCAGCTTGAGTGACACCTTTTGGGTGAAGTTCTCTTTAAGCTTTTTAGTTAGCAGTGTCTTTCTTTACCAAATCATTTTCTGTTGACTTATCTGTGATCATATATCTCTCTACCTGTAGAGGGTATATACTCTGAGGAGAGAAACTGTTTCATTTGTGCCCTTGCAGCCCCAGTGTTCAGTGTTGTGACCTTCACTTAGCAGATGCTTAATGGATATCTGCAGGACTGAGTTAAATTTGGTTTTCATTCTATGTGCACCAGCACGTAGCTTCCAATATTCCCTAACATGTTCTAATGTCTCAGCTTGACGTGGAAATGTTTTTGAGTTTTCAAAGGTGGTAGCAGTAGTGTACAAGCAAGGAAATGTATTCTTACAGACTCACTAGGTCACCCAGACCTACCACCCTGCTCCTCACACTGTCTTCCTGCTCTTTGCTTTCCCATCCCCAGTTCCTTTCCACGTTTGATTCTGGAAATAATCATCTCATTCATCTTGGATTTTATTGTGTCTGACTCTTCATGACCTCGCTTAGAGTTTTCTTGGCAAAGATACTGGGGTGGTTTCCTTCTTCTAGCTCATTTTATTGATGAAGAACTAAGGCAAACAGGGTGAAGTAATTTGCCCAAGGTCACAAAACTAGCAAGTTTCTGAGGCAGGATTTGAACTCAGGAAGATGAAACTTTCTGAATCTCGGCCTGGCCCTCTGTCCATTTTGCCATCTAGTTACCATCTTCTCTTCCCTCTCCTCCCATAGTCCTGGATAGGACTTTGTTACTGGTTGTCCTAATTCTCCACTCAACATATCTGCAAAACACTTTTTATTGCCCACCACCTGTCTTGTACCATGTATTCTCCCACCAATAAGAATTCATGCTCTTTATGAGCAAGAATGTCTTATTAGGTGGCACATTAGGTGGACGGCTGGACTTGCAGGCAATAAGATGTGGGTTGAAGTCCAGCCTCAGAGAGTTGCAAGATGTGTGACTTTGGCTAAGTGACTTTGTCTCCATCTGCCTTGGTCATATCATCTGTGAAATGGGAAAAAAAGTAATAACACCTATCTCCCATGGTTGTTGTGAAGCTAAAATTATATATTGTTTATAAAATGCTTTGTAAAACTTAAAGCACTATACAAATATTAGATATTTTATCCCTCGCATTTAGCTCAGTTTCTACCTTGTAGTAAGTGGCTAATTATATACTTTCTTAAAGTTATTCAATCTATTCATTTCATTCAATCATTCATTCTATTAGTTTCATTCATTTATCTACTCATGCCAAGCTAGATAGGCTTTGAGTAGAGGTTTAGTGATTAACCATAAATCTAAGTTACAAAAAGATGAAGATGATGATGTCATGGCTAGAACTGAATACTGTGCTTTAAATCTTAGAGAGATTATGAGTACTTGAAATACTGAAGAAGTCTTCTCACACAGTTTCAATTTCCCTGATGGAGAGTTCTTTATTTGCACACTGTATGATGACTTGTCTTCTCTCAAGAGCATTTCTAAAATATCTTGACTCTGCATAAAATATTGAGATTGTTTCTAAAGCTATTCTCTGTACCTATTCTATAGCCATACCACTTGTCTGCAGATAAATTATAAGTGGCGCAGTGGAACTAGACAAAAGGGAACATTTACAAAATTATACTAATAAAACTGACTTATAAAACAACACTTACTGGAAAAAAAGAAATCAATTGTATATTCAGAAGCCTAAAAAATTACCAAAATACTTTCCCTTTGAGTTTAGGAAGGTTGTAGCAGTTAGGGGATTAACAAACTTATTTTGCCTTCCTCAAATACCCTTTCCTAATTCAATTCTTCTCCGATATTCCAGTTTAAGAATCTTCTTGGACCTTACACACAAAAGAATTCCAGAGAGAGAGAGGGAGAGAGAGAGAGAGAGAGAGAGAGAGAGAGAGAGAGAGAGAGAGAGAGAGAGAGAGAGACTGGTTTATACTCAAACAATATATTATTATGTTGGAGAATCTTTTAACTCAAGACACAAAATCCTAGAATGTCCAAAGCAGAAGGGGATTTAGAGAATTTATAATCCAATCTCCTTATTTCACAGATGGAAGAACGACACCCAGTTCTCACCTAGGTTAAGGTTATCCAAGGTCACGTATGTACTTGGTGGCAGAATATGGACTTAAAATTGACTTGTAATGGATCAGAATTTTCTTTCATATAATGAGTTAAATAAATTAAGTAAATACCTTCCCCCATTCAAACATTTCATACTTGTGCTATCAGCTTGATCCCTCCATGAAAGTGTACATGAGCTGGTCTTTCTTAGTATCCTTAGACTTAGGCCCTTAATAAATGTTTTTTGACCTCCTGACTGCCTTTATGCTATAATTAAAGTTCTAGGTCCAGCCAATATTGAGATTTTAAAGGTGACCTTTATATTAGCCAGGAAACTCTGATTAATATGAGGAAGAAAGAGGGAAAAGTTTAAATAGAAATTTTAGAGACTTATCCCCCACACTTGAGCACATTGTTAGGAATTTTTGGATTCACATCCAGAGAAAGAACTATAGAGTCTGAATGCAAATTGAAGCAAACTCCCTGCTCTCTCTCTTTTTTGTTTTGTTTTGTTCCTTTTTTCTCATTCATTCCATTGGTTATAATTCTTCTTTACAACTTGACTGATGTTTAATGTGAAAGCATTTGTAGAACATATATTATATTGCATGCTGCCATGGTGGGGAGGGGAAGGGGAGAAAATTTGGAACTCAAAGGATTGTGGAACTGTTTGTTATAAACTAAAATAAATAAATACATTTAACTAAAAAAAAAAGAATATTTGGGTTTCAAGAGTCCTAAGTAAACTGGAGGACAATGTTGAAAAAAAAAACCTAATAATAATAACATTGTCCTAGCTTCTTTGTTATTAAGATGATTTTGCCAGAGTTTATATTATTTGGAATTCAGACTTTCACAGCACCATTAACATTTACATTAATTTTACATATTTTCCCCACACTGGTGATTTCATAGTTATAGGAAACTTCTACTACTTCCATCAATGCTCATCAGTCACTGATCTGAGTTTTAGAAAATAACTCAAGACCCTGAAAGATTAAGTAACTTAATCATGGTGCCACCAATAGTATGTCAGAAGCAAACCCAAGTATTCATCTATCTACTAACCAGACTCCTTTCTTATGTGATCCTTAAAATGTAGAACTGAAATTTGCAAGCATAAAAATAGTGAAATAGCCTGCCTTTATAATTGTGTTGCATCTATTATTCCCAGATGTCACAATGATCCCAAACATAAACCTGAATAAAATAACCTTTTGGGAAAAAATGATGCAATGCCATTGAACTATCCTTTTATGTTTGATGTTTCATCAATTGAATATTTCCACATTTTAAAGCTGAAACATGATTTAAATGGAAAACATATGTAATTGTATGGGATGTGCTTTTTCCCCAGTCCTTGCCCTTAAGCTTACTAAATGTATATGTGCCTTCTTGGGTTCTAGCAAATGTTCTAATTATTTTAAAACAAATATGAGTTATGTCAATATCTTAAGTAATATCTTTATTTTGTAGGGGCAGCTAGATGATACAGAGGATAAGAGTGCTAGATCTGGAGTCAGGAAGACCTAAGTTGAAATCCAGCGTCAGATATTTACTAGCCGTGTGACCCTGGCCAAGTCCCTTAACCCTGCTTGCCTCAGTTTCCTCATCTATAAAATAATCTGGAGAAGGAAATGGCAAACCACTCTAGTTTCTTTGCCAAGAAAACCCAAATGGGGTCATAAAGAGTTGAACACAGCTAAAAACTACTGAACAATAACAATATCCTTATTAACTGAAAATATGCTAGATTTATCAATGTCATCTTAACAGACTTCTTAATTAAGCAAATATTTTCATTAATGATATAGTTCCTTGTTCTTTTAGGAAATGGGTTATGTAAAACTTTCGGCTCGTTTTTTTTTTTTTAATTTGTAAAATAGAGGTGTTCTTAGCATAGAGCATCTTACTTTCCCAAAATAAGTAATGGTTCAAGAAACACATCATCTACACAGAGCTTGGTTATTTAAATCTACTCTTACAATTCATTTGCCCCTCAATAATTCAGCTGTTATGTACAGATTACTTTAATCAAATCCATCACTAATCCTAAACTTTCTTTTTTAATTCTTCACTTATTCTATTTTCATGATCTCCAGTTTCTGAGAAGATGGGTTTTGGTGATGTAATTTCCACAAGTCTTCATTCACTAGCATTTAAGATTACATTTTTCATGCTCTTCTCTCCATGTATATGAATCTTCCCAGTCATGCCTGAAATAAATTTGGTGCAATCTGTGCTTTTGCTATATGCTAAACATAAAGGTCATAAAAATAGCTTGCCTCTGTGGGTAATAAATGAGCCAAGATGTTGTGCTTTGTCATTCCAATAATATGTAGTTGTCTTGTAAAACAGAAAGAAAAACACATTCATTTCAAAAAGTCTAAAACAACAGCACTTTAAAAAAGCAATACAAGCTTATTAAATTTTGCATGCTGAATATAGCCCAAATGTAGACATATTCTCTGGGTACATCTCATTTTCATATGATTGTGAATTGAATAAGTGTTCATTTGGTACCAGACTTTCAATATTTCTTACAAAAATTGTCAAATATGCATCAGCAGACAAATATAGTTATACTACCTTCCTCACTTCCATTTCAGGGTGTGTGTTGACAGATAAAAATGGTCTGACATATTAATGACCTTTCCTCCCTAGAATCTCATACAGTGCATAGTCTACATCAAATTTATGTGCTTATCCCATGTTGTGTTATATTTTACTTGTCTAGCTGACATAATCCCCTAAAAGTCTAAATTGACAGGCTCATAAAATCATAGAAATTCAGAGTTGGAAGAAGCTTCATGAGCCATGTAGTCTGACCCATTCCTGACAAAATATAGTCTCATTGACAATATAGCTGATTAATGGTTATCCTATCTTTGCTTTGGAGAGATCCAATTAGGCAGTCCATCTTAGTGTTAGCTGACTACTGTAAGGTCTTTGGAGACAGGGATTATTTCAGTTTTTTTTTTTACCCTTAGAACCTAGTTTATGATGCTTGAAACATGAGTCTTTTGACAACAGATTATCTAGGAAGAGCCAAGTACAGAAGCAGTCTAGTCCTTTGAAAGTGCGATGACATTTTGATCACTATATTCATGATCAGAGTCTGCCTCTCCATTCAGGAATGTAGAAGCAGAGTCCAACTCATCCCCTCCCCCAAACCCTGAGAATGCTGAAATGAGGAAATCAAGAAAAAATATTGAATACTCTGAGGAATGAGAGATACGGAGGCAAACCCTGAGGAAGTATGATCTCATGAGTACAATTAAAAACTTGGAGGGAAAAAAAAATATTCAGGTCATGAAAACTACCTGGCAGAGAATATTACCTGGTAGAAATGAAATCTGATACATAAACTGGAATAGTTAGCAAGAAAAAAAATGGCAAGGGGAATTGAAATCTTTGAATAAATAGTAGAAAATATCACCCAAGGACTGAATGCCTTGTATGATAGGAACATCCTTTCCCTAATGCATCTTTCCAACAGCCACATTATGAAGAGGCCTAGGACACTCCTCTTCCTTAATCCTTAGGATTTAGCTTTCCCTGAAAGAAAGCATAGCTGCCACCAGGACTTGTTTGGTCCTAACTTCCTTGATGTGCTTCCAGGTCATCAAGGGACATAAAAAAATCCAAGTCACTAAGAGTGTGGGCCTCTTAGAACTGGTGCAAATCTGAATAACATAAGACTCACCTTTTCCTTCACTTTATAGCTTTCTCTAATAATCAGACATATTTCCATAAAGATATTAGAAAGGCTACATCAAGAGAAGTTAAGTGGCACTGTATCCTTATTATCTATGCTGTTAGAGAAAATTTAAATTTCTATTGTTAACTGTTTAATGACTTCATAGTGATTCATCCCATAATCAGACATTACCTAGGACAGTAGTGGCATCTTTCCATCATCCTGAATATTAGAGTGATACAAAGAGAAAACAATTAAATGACGTATCAAGAAAGACTAAAACAAAATCATAAAAAACCCAGAAGAAAATATAAGAAATGTATTATTAAAAACAAATACTCAAAACACAGGTCAAGGAGAAATTATCTAAGAATTTTCAAACTATCTGAAAATGATATCCCAAAATAGCCTGGACACCATATTTTCAGTAATTATAAATGAAATTTGTCTAGAATTCTTAGAACTAGGGAACAAAGAGAAAATAGAAGGAATACACCTATAACCTCAAGCTAAAATAAAAACTCCCAGGAATATCATAACCAAAGTCTAGAGCTTCCAGGTAAATAAAAGATATTACAAGTAGTTTAAAACAAAAGAGTTCAAATACAAAGGAGCCATAGTAAGAATCACAGAAGATTGGACAGCTGCTACAAAAGGAAGAGTCTAGAACTTGGAATCCAATATTTAAGATAAAGGTTTATAGCCAAGAATAACCTATACAGCAAAACTAAGCACAGTCCTATGGGGGAAACAAAGTATTTCCACACATGCCAGATTAAAAGGTCAGAATTGAGCAGTTATTTTAAGAAGGAAATGCAAGAGAAAAGAGAAATACAAAAAGGTATGCACATTTATTTAGTTTGATTGGAAGGGAAATGTAGGATGAATCTTTTGCATGCTAAAGGGGGAAAAGAAATAAGTGATTCTCAGAACTCTAATTTCTTTAACTGACTTTTCTAATGAATTAAACAACTCAGCCACAAAATAGAAAATCTAAAAAGTAAGTAATAGCTTAATAAAATTGAAAGGAAAAAGCACACAAGACATCAATATAATAAAAAGAGCTTTAATAAAATAGACAATCAGCTTACTAGTCTAATTAAAAACAAGATTCTATCAAAAATAAAAGGTATAATTCACAACAATTGAAGAATAAATAAAAGAGGTTATGATAAACTATTCTGCCAAGGAATATTGATTGAATATTTACTAAAATATAAGCTACTTGATGAACAAAAGAAGTTCAAATATTTTTCAATATCTGAAAAAGAAATTGAAGAACCCAAAAACTCCTAAAGGAAAAAAAAAAGTTATAGGATCAGGTACATGTATATGTTAATTCTAACAAATACTCAAAAACAATTAATTCCTCATCACCCTTCCAATATATTTTTTCTGTGTTGCAAATATGATCCTGATACCTAAACCAAGGAGAACTAAAGAGAGAAAGAAAATAATAAATCAATATCCCTTATGAATATTGACATAAAATTTTAAATAAAATATTAGCAGGTAGGCTACAATAACATTTTAGAAATATACATTATGGTCAGGTATTTATTTTTTTTAATATTTAAAACATTTATACCAGGAATTCAGAGCTTGTTTAACAACAGGAAATTTATAAATATATTAAATCATATCAATAATATTGATAAAAAAACACATGGCTACATCAACAGATGCTGAAAAGGCTTTTCACTAACCCCATCACCTTTTCTTGTTAAAAAACTGTAGGAAATACAGGATTAAATGGAATTCTCTCTAATAGAATAAGTTATATGTGTCTAAAACCAATAGTGAAAATTACACACAATAGGGAAAAAGTTATAGTCCTTTCTGCTAAGATCTGCTAAGCAAGTATGCTCATTATCACCATTACTATTTGACAAGGTCCTGGATTTGTTAAGGCAAGGAAAAGGAATCTAAGGAATAAGCACATATAAAGAAGAAAAATAATTATATATGTATTTTTTGCAGATGATAGGATGTTTCTACTTAGAAAACTCTAATGAGTCAAATAAAAATTTCAATTGAAAGAATATATTAAACAAAGCTATATGACATAAAACAAATGCACATTAATTATCAATATCCCTAAATATTGCCAATAACACACATCAAGAAGAGATAGAAAGAGAAATTTCATTGAAAACAACTATAAAAGGTACAGAATATTTGGAAGTGTACCTATCAAGATACATTCAGAATTTCTATGAATATAATTATAAAGTACATTTTGCAGAAAGGGGCAGACCTAAATAATTAGACAAATATTAATTGCATATTGGTAGGTTGAGCAGACATATTAAAATGGCCATTTTACCTAATTAATTTACAAATTTAGTGTAATAGCAATAAAACTATCAAAGGCTTATTTCTAGAACTAGAAAAATGACATAATTCATCTGCAGAAGCAAAAGTTAAAAAACAGCAACAACAACATTTCCAAGCAAAGGAGTATAATGCCATGCATGAGCAGCTTCCCAAAAGAATGCTACTGTGAACAGCTTTTAAGGTTCTGATTACACAGTGTAGTGAACACCCTATTTATTCAAGAACAAATCAAAGGAAAGCATTCACAACAAAGGAAGATACAATATAGACAACATTAATCAATATCCAAGGAGAGGCCTTTTCTTCATCTTGACCTGGGGTGGTCTATTAGATTCCCTGGATCCCCTTCCATGGTCCCAACTCCTACCTGAATCCACCAAGCAGTCCCTTGGATTCAGAGGCAGACAGCTCCCAGCACCTTGTCCAATCCTCTGGGAAGTTCCTGCTACACACTGATGTTCACAGGGTCAAGCACACCTCAAAACCTTCACAACTTCTGTTGCTGGGAATTCAAGGATCAACCAAGCCACAAACAAAGTCTAATCTTGGTCATGCTTCTTCCATCCTCTGAAATTCAGCTGGCCCTAGGACCCAGAAGAAATCTCAGCCTTCCAGGATGCCTTCTCAGCAACAACTTCAGCCTTCACCAGATTCTGGTCTGAAGGAAATCCTCTCTCAGTTCTCAGTCAGCTTCCAGATGTTCACTGAGAGAAACTCTCTGTCTCCTCCACCACGAGCCTGCCAGAGAAAAAATTCTAATTCTGACTGTCTCTCTCTGGGGTTCTTCTTATATACATACAAAACATTGGCTTCCTGTTTCATGCAAACCCTTCCTGTTATGTTAGTAACAGGAGACAGAGTTCACACCCTCTGCCTTTAAGGCACAAAGGTTTGATTAGTTACTAAGGGCTAAGTACCTGCTTACTTGATATAACAAAAAAGGTGTCTTCAAATTTTAATTAATTACTATTACAAGGGGGCAGGAGGAATCTAGGTATACTAAATTTCATACTGTACTATAAAACAATGATTGATAAAAATGATTTGGTACTGGTTAAAAATAAAGTTACATCATTTGAATAGATGAGGTGAAAAAAAATACAAAAGCAAGATAACTCAATAGTAAAGAGTTTGATACACCAAAAGACCCAATTTATTAGGAAGTTACTTACTATTTGAAAAAAAAAACCTGTGTGGAAAACTAGAAAATAATTTGGCAGAAATTAGGTTAAGACCAACAGTTCATACCACATATCAAGTTTAACTTCACATAGAGATACATACTTTGGATATAAAAGATGACATCTGAAGAAAAATTAAAGAAACAAGGAAGAAATTGCCTTTCAGATCAATGGATAGAAGAAGAGAACATAGATAAAACAACTGATAGAGAGGATTGCCTAAAATAAAATGGACAATTTTTATTATATAAAATCAAGATGGTTTTGCACAAACAAATCTGATGTAACTAAAATTAGAAGGGGAATAGTCACTGTGAAAAATATTGCTGTAAGTTTTTTCTGATTTAGGTCCCATTTCTAGTATATATAAAGAAGTAAAATTTATAAAACTAAGTATCATTCCCTAATATATAAATATTCAAAGGGTATGAACAGACATTTTTCTCTTTTTAAGGTTGGAGATTGTTTCACTTAAAAAAAATTTACTTTTAGCTTACAACATTCAGCTCCACAATCTCTTGAGTTTCAAATTTTCTCCCTCTTCCTCTCCTCCCCCATCCAATGGTGGCATGCAATCAAATATAGAATCTACAAATACCTTCACATTAACATTACTCAGGTTGTAAAGAAGGATCATAATTGTTTGAAAGAACAATGGGAAAGAGGAAACAAAACAAGAAAAAGAAAGAGAGCAAGTAGTTTGCTTAAATCTGCATTCAAACTCTGTAGTTCTTTCTCTGGATGTGGACATATCTTTCCATCATGAGTCTTTTGGAGTTGTCTTATAACTTTACATTGCTAAGAGGAGCCCAGTCTATCAAAGTTAGTCATCACATTTGCATTGTGTCTGTAATTGTGTACAAATTTCTCTTGGTTCTGCTCTTTTCACTCAACATCAGTTTGTATAAATCTCACCAGGTTATTATGAAGTCTGTCTTGCTCCTCATTTCTTATAGCGCAATAGTAATCCATTACATTCATATACTACAACTTGTTCAGCCATTTCCCAAATTTCCCTTGATTTCCAATTCTTTGCCACAACAAAAAGAGCTGCTATAAATATTTTTGTACATATGGTTCCTCTTCCCACTTCTATGATCTTTTTGGTATACAACCCTAGAAGTGGTTTTGCTGGGTCAAAGAGTATACATATTTTTATAGCCCTTTTGGCATAGTTCCAAATTGCTCTCCAAAATGGTTAGACCAGTTCACAACTCCACCAACTATGCATCAGTGTTCCAATTTTTCCACATCCTCCCCAGCATTTATCATTTTCCTGTTTTGTCATGTTAGCCAATCTGACTGGTGAGATGTGGTACCTCAGAGTTGTTTTGACTTGCATTTCTTTAATTCAGTGGTTCTCAACCTTCCTAATGCTGTGACCCTTTAATATAGTTCCTCACGTTGTGGTGACCCCCAACCATAAAATTATTTTTGTTGTTACTTCATAACTGTAATTTTGCTACTGTTATGAATCATAATGTAAATATATGATATGCTGGGTGTATTTTCATTGTTACAAATTGAGCACAACCCACAGGTTGAGAACTGCTGCTCTTATCAATAGTGATTTAGAGCATTTTTTCATATGCTTGTAGATATCTTTAATTTCTTCCTCTTAAAATTGCCTGTTCATATCCTTTGACCATTTATCAGTTGGGGAATGACTTGTATTCTTATATATTTGACTCAATTCTCTGTATATTTTAGAAATGACACCTTTATGAGAGATACTGATTGTAAAAATTCTTTCCCAATTTTCTACTTCCCTCTTAATCTTGGTTATGTTGGCTTTATTTGTACAGAAACTTTTAAATTTAATTAATCAAAATTATCCATATTGCATTTTATAATGACCTCTAACTCTTGTTTGGTCATAAAATCTTCCCTTCTCCATAAATCTGACATGTAAATTTTACCTTGCTCTCCCAGATTGCTTACAGTATCAGTCTTTATATCTAGATTGTGTACTCATTTTGACTTGATTTTGGTATATGTTGTTAGATATTGGTCTATGCCCAGTTTCTGCCATACTATATTCCAGTTTTCTTAGAAGTTTTTGTCAAATAGTGAATTCTTATCCCCAAAACTGCAGTCTTTGGGTTTATCAAATAGCAGATTACTATAGTCATTGACTGCTGAGTCTTGTGTACCACATTTATTCCATTGATCCACTACTCTATTCCTCTGCCAGGACCAAGTAGTTTTGATGTCTGGACAGACATTTTTCAAAGGAAGAAATCTAAGCCATCAATACATCAAATGAGGGGGCAGCTAGGTGGTACAGTGAATAGAGCACTGGCCCTGGAGTCAGGAGTTCCTGAGTTCAAATCCAGCCTCAGACACTTAACACAAAAACTATCTGCGTGACCTTGGGCAAGTCACTTAACCCTAATTGCCCTCCAAAAAGCAAAAAAAACAAAGAAACAAAATAAATCATGCAGATAAATGCTCCAAATCACTAATAAGGAGAGAAATGATAATTGATACTTCTCTGAAGTTCCACCTTGCACCCATCATATTGTCAAAGACGATAAAAAAAAAAGAGAAATACTGAAAGGCTATGAGAAAACACTGTTGATAGAGCTGTGAAATGGTTTGGCTATTCTGGAAACCACTGTGGAACCATGCCTCCAAAGTTCCTAAAGTCTGCATGCCCTTTGTCCTAGAAATCCTGTTACTAAAGCTATTCCCAAAACAGTTCAGAGAAAGAGGAAAAAGACCCATAGATATGTGAATATTTACAATAGCTCTTTTCATAGTAACCAAAAACTAGGAACTCAAGAGGAGCTGACTCATTGGGGAATGGCTAAACAAATTGTGATATAGCAATGGAATGGAATGCTATTTTGCTATAAGAAATTACAAAATGGGTAGTGTCCAGAGGATATTGGAAAGTCCTGATACAGAGTGAAATGGAGACAACTGAAGGAATAATGTCCAAAATGACAACAATATCATAGAGGAAAAATTACTTTGAAAACTGCATTGTCATTGGAACAATCATATTGAGTCCAGAAGACTGAAGATGGAACATACCACTATCTCCTGCCAGAGTGCTGATGGATCTGAAATCCAGAATGAGAACATCCTATGATGTGCCCAGTGTGGAAATATGTTTTGATTTTTTTTCTTCTGTGCTATGAATGCTAATGTGAGTGCTTTTTTAAAAAAAATGTTTTAATGTGGAAGGGACTGTGGGAAGAAGAGATAAAAATCAACACAATTTTTAAAAAACCTGCAAATACCAAAAGGCAGTGATTATGTGTCTCATATTATCTTCTCAAAGTAAACATTTCCAGGTCCTTGTACTCATCCTTTAGTGACATAATTTCTAGCCTCTGTTCTGTCATTCTTTGACTCCTATTAAATTGAATTTCACTAAAAACCTCTGATGTTTTTCATGTACCCCATTGCTCATTGTATGTTTTGACAACCGATATTTTAAGCCCAATTGTAAGACTTTTCCATTCATCCTTATTAAATTTCATCTTAATGGATATAAACCACTGTTTCAGTTGGTCAAGATCTTTTAAGATTCTGTTATACTTCATGTTAAATATCATTTAAGGCTTCATTTCACCTCAGGCATTGACAAAATGGTTGAGAAGAATAAAATAAGGCTGTAGACAGAATAAAGTGGCAGAGCATTTGGACCCGACAGTCTTGGACTTCTGAGTTAAATTATTTAACCAGTCACAAATTGACCTCATGGTACTATCATACACCATATTCCTCCCTCTTGTCAACAAGAATGTTGTGAGAGATATTGTCAAATTCTTCATTAACATTCTAGCATACAATGTTTAACTCCCCTGAGCTGGCAGGTTAATAAATCAGGCTGAAGAAGGAGCGTGCACTTAGGGTGGTATAATTTATTTTTGATGAATTTGTACTGGTTTGTAATAAGCACTTTTCACCTTTCAAATGATCCAAACTATTTCATTAATAATGTGATCTAGGCTTTTGTGAGAAGTTTATACCTATAGTTTAAAAACACAGCCTTTTTTGCTTTTTTCAAAAATGAGGCATTTGCTGATATACTTCCAGTCATTCTTTTCCTCCTTTTCTCCCACCCCATGTAAATTCAGAAGCAGATATCATTTTGCTTTGTTTTTACCTCTGGTCCCTGACATGCTTCTGGCACTATTAGAGGTGTTTAATAAATGTTTATTGAATTGAATTCTATCCAGGACTACAGCATTTCATCCCTTCATAATTTTTTGAATATCCTCAAGATGGGACATAGCAATCACAGGGAAATGAGAAGTAATAAATGAAAAAAAAAGGATAATAGTATCTTTAGTACCTACTGCACAAAGTTGGTATGAGGTTCAAAAAAATAATCTATGAAAGCCCTTTGCAAACTTTCAATGTTATGCCCATTCGTATTCCCAGGATCCCTTTTGACCAATATGTAAGTGTCTTATTTTTCTTTTTAGTAGAAACATTTGATATTCCCTGTTCCCTATCAAAAAGGAAGACAGAGATAAAGAGTTTGGCTTAAATGCCAAAATGCAAATTAGGGTTGGAATGGTAATCAATCAGCAGTTGTTTAAGTGCCTACTATGTGCAGATACTGCAGTAGAAGCTGGGAGTTCCAAGACTTGCACGCAACAATACTTCCTTTCAAGGAACCTGAATTTTCTTGGAAGAGAGAACATGTACAAAGGTAAGTATACCCAAAATAAATTCAAGGTATGTTTTTTTTTTAACTGAGAGGGACCAGAAAAAGACTTTTCTGTTATGCTAATGACAGAGTCAACCTGTTAAAGTCCTTTTCACTCTCAACACCTGATGTTGAGTTGCCTGAGTTAACTGGCTCTTTGATTTTGGTTTCTATAACCTATCTTTTCTAATTCTATTTTTTATGCAAGTCGAAATGTCTGTGCTCGCTTTGTTCCCATCCCTAAAGACTACTGAGATAGCCTAGCAGTTTAATTAAGAAGAGTGTGAGCTTATAATACCAGATAGATGTTGCGAATTAGATCTTAAGGTTAGTATGAACATTTGCATGGGAAGAATATTGCACTGTGACTCTTACTGGGTCATGTGACTTGAGTAATAGACTGTGTCCCTGTGGGGAGTCTACTTTTGCATATTTCCAGAGGTGATGAGATCAAGATCGAAATACAGAAATACGTTCAGGAATTTTATTGTTAGCATTATGGGAGATACATTGACTCAGTAGGAGACTGAATAATTTGGGAATTTTTACTTCTTATGATCAATAGTTCCCTCTAGCTAGATTGTACTATTTTACCATTACCTCTCTGAATCACTAGTTTCCTTTCAAGTGCCTCTCAGGAACAACCCCCTATATGAGGCTTATCCTCACATCTCTATTTACAAATTTTTTATCTCCTAGAATTATATTACTTATAAATGGCTTCTTTTCCTTAGCAATGCATACCCTTCCTGAAATAGAAGGTAATCTCCATGAGGGTGGAAAATTTCTCTTTTCTTTTATCCCTTGTGCATAAGAATTGTTTAATATGTTTTTTTTAATTGAATCTGAAGATTGTTTTTGAAAAATGATCATCTCAGTCATATTATGAGTCTCTTTTGAGGATTAAAGTAGTCATTATTGCAACTTATTCCCTCATTATTCCTTATGTCTTTATTAATAGACACTTGTCTATTCTGAGACTTTCCCTTTTCCAGTTTATTGTTCTTTTAGTATAGGGGAAAGGGAATCTGTCTCTTCAACCCAATCAAGCACATCAGAGTTTGTAGGAGTTTACTCAAGAGCCTATTAAGGGTTAAATATGCAGGTGGTCCAAAGAGAAAGGGACCCTGACCTTTTCTGAACTACACACACAGGTCAAAGTCAGTTTCTTTCGTTTCACTTCCTTCCATTTGTCACTCATCTCTTATTTCCCCTTCTCTCTCTATTCTTCCTTGTTTCTCCCTTCCAAGAGAAAAATGCTTACAGTGCAAACAAAACTCCCTATGGCCCCTCTAAATGGAGTGTGATCAAAGTAGGGCTACAGTCAATTAAAACTGATCCTTGAGAACTGATTGTTAAATATTCAGTATAAGTATCTGAATCTCAGAAATTGGCAAAGTCTATAGATCTTTGGATTGTTTTCCTGTTGAATGTCTAGACTTAAGAAAGTTTGGAGAAAATGTTTATGCAGAATAAACTTAAAAGTATGTTGTGTATACTTTTTTTCAGAGAGCCAGTTGTTTACTGCAGAGCAGTATAAAAACCAAAATTATGTTGCCTATCCCTGTGTACCAGCTCTATTTTGATTTTTGGTTCAATAACTAAAAGTATTAAGATGTTATTGAGATCAATACTATGCTCTAGGCATTTATAGGACTCCTAACTGCCCAAGTATATCTTCAGATCCTGAAATCTGATCAAGATTAGTACACAAAAAATGTATATATACACACTCACACACACACACACACACACACACATATATATATTTATACACTCACACCCATATATTTGTGGATATACATATATACATCCATCTATATCCACATACAAATATATACACATACATACATACTATATATGTATATAAAATATACGTATACATTCTCTCCAACTAACTATACACATATATATATACACATATCTAAATATACATATGTACAGATATATACACACACATGCATACACATGGGCACATGTGCATACGCATATCAATCAATCTATCTATCATCATTCATCTATCTATCTATCTATCTATCTATCTATCTATCTATCTATCCATGTATCTACCTGTCCACCTGTCTATCTATCTATCTATCATCTATCACCCGTCTATCTATTTATCTGTCTATCTGTCTGTCTATCTATCTACCTGTCCACTTGTCTGCCTATCTATCATCCATCATCTATCTATCTATTTATCTATCATCTATCTATCATCTGTCTGTCTATCTATCATCTATCTATCTATCATCAATCTATCTATCTATCTATCTATCTATCTATCTATCTATCTATCTATCATCTATCTATCTATCAATGTATCTATTGTAAGGGCCCCTTAGAGCTACCTAGATGTCTGACCTCGGTCAGTGTGCCCTTGCTGACAAGGAAAACCTGAGGTGGGTAAGAGGCATCCAGGTGTGTATTCTGCCTCAATGACTGCATGTCAAACATGGGGGCATTGAGTATGCACCATCAATGGAGAAGCACTCCCCGCCTATCAGGACTCTGTTGCTGGGACACCTGACAAAAGGGCAGACAGAAAGGGAATAAAAGGGGCAGGCAAATAAAGCTTGGGGGGCAGCGGCAAGAAGAGATTTGCAAGACAATAAAGATGCTTGGCCATTCCACTGAGGTGTGTCGGACTATTCTGTCTATATCCAGAGTTTTACTCTGAAGAGTCGTCGGCACGACTGAGAGCACCTGCAGGGCCATTGGAGCCACCAGGCGCAACTGCGGGGCTACGGTAGGTACTTTGGGGCCCATGCAATCCCTGAGTCTGGCTGGCCTGGACAATCTATCATCTATCTATCTATCTATCTATCTATCTATCTATCTATCTATCTCTATCATCTATCTATCTATCCATCCATCTATCTATCTATCATCTATCATCTGTCTATCTATCTATCTATCTATCTATCTATCTATCTATCATCTATCTACCATCTATCTATCTACCTATCAATCTATCTATCAATCTATTTATCTATCATCTATCTCTCTCTCTCATCTATCTTTCTATCCATCCATCCATCCATCTATCTATCTATCTCTATCATCTATCTATCTATCTATCTATCTATCTATCTATCTACCCATCCATCCATCCATTCATCCATCTGTCTATCATCTATCTATCTATCTACCTGTCCACCTGGCTACTTGTCTATCTATCATCTATTGATCTATCTATCATCTATCATCTATCTATCTGTGTATCTATCATCTATCTATCTATCATCTATCTACCATCTATCATCTATCTATGTATCTATCTATCTATCATCTATCTATCAATCTCTCTCTCTCTGTCTCTTTCTCTCCACATATATATGAAATGCCACTACCAATAGTAGCTTTAAGATCCTTCTTTAAAAAGGATTCACTTTGAATATTGGCCTTGAGCAAAACTGCCTTTTTTTCAAGTTAACTCAGAATATAAAAACTTAACTGACCTTGGGATTTGACAGATTGTGTTGTTGTTGTTGTTGAGTTATTTAGTCGTGGGTGACTCTTTGTGATCCCATAGACTATAGCATGCCAGGCCCTTCTGTCCTCCATTCTCTTTCTCAAAATCTGTTCAGGTACTATTTACATGACAACATGGAAAAGTGACAATTTTAACTGTTGAAACTTTTTTCGGTATGAGGATAGGGCAAGGGAATACAAATGTATATATACATATACATACACATAAATTTATAGAAGAGGGTTTTCATATGCAAACAAGCACATATCTGAGTATATGTATAAATGAATCCATAGAGGGCACAAGATCAATTGAATAGGAAGGGATAATATTGCAAATGGTGAAATTGTGAGGAGAGAGAGGATTAGATTGAGAGGAGACAGGGAGAGTCAAAATGGGGTTGAGCATGGAAGAGGCAAGAGAGAATTGTTACAATAGAGGGGGAAAAGAGGAAGGCAAAAGGTAAAGAGTCAACC
>CM053581.1:69232172-69243678 GCA_028627135.1 Pseudochirops cupreus
GGGCGGGGGAAAGACGGGGAGAAAATATGTAACTCAAAAAAAATTTAATAAAAAAAAACAAAAAACAACAAAAAAAAGAGGTTGTTGATGAGCATCTCGAAAAGGCAGCTGTGATCACAAAGAGCCAGCATGTCTTCTGCAATAATAGGTCATGCCAGACCAATCCTGTTTCCTTTTATGACAATAGTAGATGGAAAGTTTACCTAGATTTTTATAAAATTTTTGACAAAGTATCTCATGTTATTTTTGTGGAAAAGAGAGAGAGAGAGATACAATAGGTGATTTTATAGCTTGATATATTTAGAACTGATTCTATAGCTGGATTCAAAAAGTAGTTGTTAAGGTTTCAATGTCAATGCAGCAAGAGACCTGAACAGATATATCTCAGACATCTGTGCTTGACCCCATGCCTATCAAATCAATGACTTAGATGAAGGTGTAGATCTATGGCCATTGTATTTGTAGATAACATAAAATAAATGGAGAAATAGCTTACTTATTTGAAAACCTAGAGCCTTGGACTAAGTCTGAGTAGAAATTCAATAGAAAACAAACTTAATATTATAGTTAGATTTGAAAATCAACATGGAAGATAAGGAGACATGGTAGGAAATTCTTTTAAGTATTTACTGATATCTCATTTTTTACATGACTAAAATTTCCCCTAGTATTTTCCCCATCCCATTCCTGAGAGTCATTCCATTGCACAAATAACAGTCTAAAGAAAAGAAAGAAAGAAAAAGAACAGAAAGCAGCAAAACAGATCAATGAATCGAAAAAGTCTGAAAATATATGCAATGTATCACAGTCTTAGACCCCACGCTCCACCTCTACAAAATAGTGGGGTAAGAGGAGACACCTCTCATACCTTTTCTTTGAAGCCCTCCTTCTTCTCTTTTCCTTCTATTATTATTATTTCACAATATTGACTTTTGATTGTTTAATTTTTTTTTCCTACTTACATTGTGGTACTCATTGTGTATATTGTTTTTTCGAGCTTAGCTTACCTCATTTTGCATTGGTTCATGTAGTTCTTTCCTCTTTCCATGAATTTTGAATACTTGTTTCTTATAGCATATAAATATTTCATTTATTAACCAGTTTTAGCCTTTCATCAATTGATAGGCATCTTCTTTGTTTTCTTTTTTTGCTATCAAAGTATATTGATAAATATTTTGATTTGTGAAGGAAATTTATTAAAGTCAATGATATCATTTGTGTATGACGAGTAGCAGAACTTTTGGGGTATGGACATTTTAGTCTTCTTATTTACAAATTCTAAATTGTTTTACAGAATGGTTATAGTAATAACAGCTCTCCTAACAATTCACTAGTGTTCCTATCTTTTTGCAACCCTCCAGCACAGATTACTCTTGTAACATTTTTGTCAATTTATAGTATAGGGTAAAACTTTAGACTGGGTGTGATCTGCATTTCTCTTACTAGTGATTTGTTATTCTTTTATATTGTGATTAATAGATTATACTTATTCTTTTGAGAATTGTTTGTTTATATCATTGGGCAACTTATCTATTGGAGTAGTTGGGTTTTTTTTTAATGGTTGGTGTAATGGATTGCAAATTGAATATGAATCTGTAATGTGAGGTAACCCACAAAATGCTAATAGGATCTTGGATTTCATTAAGAGATGTATAGATTCCAGGAATAGGAGAAGGTGATACTATGTCTAATTCTGGGCATCTTACTTTAAGAACATTGCTGAGCTAGTAAGTTTTGAGTGCAGAGCAACTGGTGTGATGAGGGACCATGAGCACATACTGAATCAACAATAGTTGAAGAAGCAGTTTTCTCTTTAGCCTGAAATATGAGACACTCAGAGGGGCCATGATATATTTTTTAATGTGAAGAAGAAATTGAATTTGGACTTTCTGGTTCAAGAGAGGAGACTCAGGAGCAATGGATGGTAGTTGTAAAGAGACATATTTATGCTTGACATTGGAAAAGAAAAATTACTGCCATTAGAGTTGACCAAAGCCAGGGTAGGCTATTTTGAGAGGTGATTGTTCCCTCTCTTTGGCATTCTGAATGACTATTTGCCAATAGTATTATCATGGGGATTCCTTTTGAATATTGGTTAAATCATATGGTCCCTCAATTCCCCTCCAACTATATAGTATTTTGTAACTATGTATTAACAAAGAGGGAACCGAGGCCAAAATAGTTCATTACAATAGCTTACATTTATATAAAGCTTTAAGGTTTGCAAAGCACTTTATATATTTTATCTCCCTCTTCAGTAACAACTTGGTGAAGAAAATACTATTATTCTCTCAATTTAAAGATGAAGAAAGAGACTTAGAGAGGTTAAACCACTTGCCTAGGCTTACATATCTGGTACATTTCTGCTTCAGAGTTTGACCTCAGCTCATCCTGGCTCCAGTTCTAGTGCATTCATTATTCACTGGCCCACTTAGTGACCTAACTAATTTATATCTTTCACAGAAAAAGAACAGAAGCATAGTTCTTTTATAGATGAGAATATGCCATGGGAGATTTTAAAAATCCATCTCCAAACCATTTATTTAATGACTATTATGCACAAGGCATTTTCTAAGATTCTAGATATAAGAAGAGCAATGATAAATAGATAAGAGAGAAAGAGAGGGAGAGAAACAAAAAGAGAGACAGAGGCACAGAAAGAGACAGAGAGACAGAGACAGATCCTCCTTGTCCTCAATGAGCTTAATTCTATTAAATTGATATAATTGATTACAATTGTAATTGTATTGAGTACAACACACACAATTGTATTGATTAGAGTAACAATTATTGTATCATCTAAATAAAATTAAGCTAATTGAGGACATGGGAGATTTTTCTTTTTCTTTTTTTATACAGGTAAGTACAGTACAGGGTAGGGGGTGAAGATCATAAAGGTTAAGGGGACATACAAATAGCTCTAGGTATGATTGAGGAAGGAGAGAGCACTAATAAATTGGAGAAAGAAAGAAGACTTTTTGGAACAGAGGTGACCACTAAATTGAGGCTTGAATGAAGATAAAGATTGTAAATGGGTGAAATGTGGAATGAGATAATTCCAGGAATAGGAACAACATGGAAAGAGGAGAAACTTGGCAGAGTTTTGCTCCAAGGGAAAATGAGACTGAGGAAATAATTTTCTGCATATATTAATATCATCTTGTAGTTCTTTTCCATGTGTAGTTAAAAAAACACATTCTAGCAATAAAAGAGGGACTTTTGTTTGTTTTTCATTTTAATATTCAGAAAAAGTCACTCACATTGTCACTGATGTCAGCATTTAGTCTGTGGCTCTGCCAGTAGGGGGAAAATATTTGAAACTAAACACACACACACACAATGACTAAATTTGGTCAGCACTTGATTATTTTAAACCAATGAATTAATAATTGTTTTCATTCATAGAATATATTTATTTAGCATCTACTATATATTCAATACAGTGTACATTTCTATGGGATCTACATATAAGTGTGACACACAGTCTCTGCCTTGGAAGAACTTATGATCTCATCTAAGATAACACTTTAAGAGATGTTACAAGATGGCTTACGAGTATTATACTGAAGTTGAAATCAAGAAAAATAGAATTGTAGAGGTCAAAAAAAAGGCATAAACATTTTAAGTTTCAGGAGCCAAGGAAAGCTTCATGGAGGTGGTAGAACCTTGAGCTAAATTTCACAGTTTGAATAGCAATATCTTGCATACTAATCACCCTTTAATCACTGAAGCTGGCATTTCCCCCCCCTTTTTCAAAAAAATATGCCCATTAGGTACATATGGCCTATGATGGTGGCCTAGAATTTATGAATTTCTAGACTTTTTCAGCAAAAAGGAGCCTTAGCATTCATCTACTCCAGGGGTTCTCATTTTTCTTTTTTAAGTCTAAGGATCCTTTTATGCTCTTAAAAAGACCCTAAAGATCTTTTGTTTATGTGAGTTATATCCAAGGTTTTGCTTGAGCTACCTCAAATAGTCTCATAAGTACTGGCTGTTGAACATTTATCAGTAGGGCACTGGTTTTATGTGTGTGCATGTATGTACAATATATGTACATATTATATACATTATGCATATGTACACAGAAACACACATCCACATATATTGCTTATACACATGCTTATGCGGGTGTGTATGCTATATGTATACACACATATCCATGTATATACATGTATGTGTGAATGCATGCGTATGTGTATATATGTGTGTATGTATGTATGCATATACATATACATTTATCATATTAGAAACTAAAACATCTTAGTGTTTTTATGAAAATACTTTTGACATTTCAGACTCTGTTCTTTGCGGAAGTTGTCTCAAGGACCCCCAAGTGTCCTCAGACCACTGTCTGAGAATCACTGATCTAATTTGACATGTTCAAGGTATAAATAGAAAAATGTGTGCCTAGGGAAAAGAAGTAATTTGCACAAGATCATGTATTTGGCTAGTGGCAGAAGATTCCAGTTTGGCGTATGGTTTACTATACCATGTATCCACAGCACCATGCTGTAATGGATTAAAAGACTGACCTTGGAGACATATCTAGGTTCAAATCCTACTGTGACACATATTGAAAGGGTAACCTGGGCAAGTGATTTTCCCTCTCAATGCTCAAGACAAATCTCAAAAATTTAAAATTATAGACGAGTTCTTGATCTGTAGTAGTAGAGAGAGTTTCTAAACTGTAGAAATAGACCTTCTCCTCCCCACAAAATAAACAAAAACAATGTCAGCCCTGAGTGAATTCACAAGGAAATGAAGTGTTTCATATCACAGTAATGTGATCTCTATGCCCATGTTGCCTGCGAGATAATCTGTATGCTGGGGTATGGACAGATTAGATGTCATGTAACTTTCTAGATATGCTTAGAAGTCTTCAAACAAAAGAAGTATTCGAATAAATCGAGCATGTGAACATGACCTAAGAAAAGTTTGCTCTTTCAGCCTCCTAAGGAAGATGCCTGGCATACAAAATTTTTATAATAACGATAACAATAAAACATTTACACAGTGCTTTAAGGTTTCCAAAGAACTCTATATACTAATAATCTCATTTGATCTCATAAAAGCCCTGGGGCATAAAAATTATTATTATCCACATTTTACAGATGAGAATTTCAAAGCAAATGGAATTTAAGAAACTTGCCCAGGATTACAAAACTAGTAAGTGTATAAGGCAGGATTTGAACTCAGATCTTTCTGAACCTAAGTCCAGCACTCCACTCACTATATCAGCCAGCTGCCCTATGTCAAGCGACTTGCCCAGAGTCACAATCACAGAATGTGGCAGCAGCAGGCCTTGATACTATGTTTTCCTGATTCTATATACAGCTTTATCTCCACAATAAAACACTTCTTATAGTTTGTGATTTTCAAATTGCTTAAACAATATCCACTAATTAAATTAGAGATATTTCAAGTACTGAAATAATAAGTAACATTCTAGTGATTACTGTAATTTCCAAAACATGCTCTTTTTAAGGTGATTGTACTTTGAATCCACTGTTTAATATATTTTTTTGTAATTTAAGCATCTGTGATTTCATTGTGATGGGTCTTCCCTTGACCTACTCAAATCTTAACTTTGCACAGTTAGAGCATCTTTGACAATTGCATTGGCTGAAAATGCAGGTAGGTGGTGAGGTGGATAGAGCACTGTGCTTGGAATCAGGAAGACTCATTTTCCTGAATTCAAATCTGGCCTCAGTCTCTTATGAGCGGTGTCACCCTAGACATTGAACCTGTTTGCATCAGTTTCCTCATCTGTAAAATAAGCCAGAGAAGGAAATGGAAAACCATGCCAAAAACTTTGCCAAGAAAATCCTAAAAGGGATCATGTCCTACTGGACATGACTGAAAGAAAAATGGCTAAACAACAATGACTAGGCTGAAAATTATATAATTTAACAGGTTATTATATACAGGTTAAAATATAACAGGTTATATATTAACAGGTTATATATGATGAGGAGATTCTGGGGTAGGCCCCAGATAACAGTTGTAATCTGTTACCTTGCCATGACCATACATGACACCTTCCCGGTGTGAGAGGACTTGCCAGAACCTAGGCTCTGCTAATATAGCCTTGGGGAATTCAGGGTCTGTTCCATAGCACAACGACTTAATAGGAGTAAGGGACTTCAGTAAAGGAGTCTTGCCTTTAAAAAAAAAAGAAAAGAAAAGAAATGTTTCCTACCTGTCAGTTCATTAACATTGCTAACTTTATCATGCTCTTTCACAGGATGATGTTTTTTCAGTTTTTAGATCTTAAATACAGGAGATAAGGAAATAAGCCCCAAATCCACTTTTAAAAAAGATGAGAGAGTTGAATTCCTCTTCATTTCTCACTACTTTTCTTCACTCAGCTTTATTCTAGTAAGAAAAAGGCCAACTCATTCTTCTGTTTACATATGGAGTTCAGTCCTGCCTCTGGGTTTGTGCCATATACATGATCATGAAAAGAATACCTTTCTTTTGTCCCCTTCTTGGAACTTCCCACATCCTCCTGTAGTGCCATTTCTTCCTGGAAGTCTTCCCTGACTGTCGTTTTCTAAATTCTCATAGCACATCCCGTTCACCACGTAATGTCCAGCAATTCATTGTTGAAGGCATGGCAATCTCATCTCCTCAGGTACACTGTTAGCTCATTAAGACAGGGGATCACTCCTGATACTTCCCTCTACCTCTTTTCTTTCTCAGAGACTGATCAATTGCTGGCAATATATTGGTGCTCAATAAATATTTTATGATTTATGGATTAAATTCATTCTATTTTCTCCACAGTAAAAAAGAAGTTAATCAAATATACTTGTTTATTGATCAATCACCTATTAAACTAACTTTTATTATTTCCTTTCCCTTTCTTCCAACTATTCATACAATAAGTATAATAACTAACAATACCTACATACACATACATGCATATACATATACTCATATACATGGATATGCATATACATATGTGTATATATGTGTATGTGTATATATGTATATATACACACACACACACATAAACAAACATATTATATATTAGTGTAAATCAGCATGCATATCCACTGCAAATCAGGTTGGTTTTGGGTAGAATAAATAAATAGAATGAGGCAATGAAGTATCATGGAGGAAGCTCTAGAGTACAGAGAGATCTAGGTCTAAATAAATTCTGATTCTTACACTCATTAGGTTTATGATCATGAGAAAGTCACTTAAACTCTCTCATTCTCAATTTCATAATAATGATGCTTATATGATATATACAGTATTGTATATAATGATATATAAAATATCACATAAAACTATATAATAATCATCAAGTCATGTTCAATGGTGATATATAACATATCAATAATTGTATGGGTAGCTCTAAAGTTTAAAAAGCACATATCTCTGTTCTTATTTGAGCTTTACAATAACCCTATGTGGTATGTACTACCAGTAGTACTGATCCTGTTTTCAGAAGAGGAAATTGGAGGTCAGAGAGTTAAATGACCTGCCCAGGATCACACATCTGGTAGGCAACAAAGGCAAAGTTGGAATCCAGGCCATTTGTCATTGGTGGTAGGTCTAGTTGCATCGCCCCAACTCCACTGCATCCCAATTATCTATTTCAACTGCAAAATAGGCATAATAAGACCTGCCTCATAGCTATGAGGTTAAATATGGCTTATTATTGACATTGGCATATAACATTTGGAGGAAATTGATAGCTTTAATTATCTGATCTTATCCTAAGATGATATAAATAACCTGCTGTAGACAAACTAACTATGGAAGATTTTCAATGGCAAACAAACAAAAAAAAAACAGATTAAAAAAAGTAAACCTTAGTTTGGCTTTCCCCCCATTCTTATGATGAGCATATTTAAATGAAACTGGCATACAGCAGAGTGATATGACAGATCTGGGCCTCAAATCTAAGCTGACTGACTTATAGCCAATTATCCTTTCCCTAACCCATGCTACCTTGCCCAATAAACATGGCTTTGGTTCAAGTGGCCAAGTCTTATAAAATTTCTGGTGTGATTTGGAAATACTCAATGAATCCCATGTAAGCTTTAAGAAACAAAGGGGGCAAGGGAAGTGAAGGAGAAGCCTACTCTTTAAGCACGTAAAAACAAATTATAGTTACTTTAAATATACTAGATGACTTTTCAAACAACAAAAATCAATGGTCAATAAGACTGTTAGTCTGTTTTTCAAAAATATCAAATAGAACAGTATGGTTTCTTGACCCCAAAAATAAACAATATGATGGAAGATAAAGCAGATATTAGATATTTCATATAATCCTAGCTTACTGCTTTTGATTTTTGAAAACTTCAAGTGGAAAATTAAACAGCATCTGATGCTAAGTCTTCTTCTAACATAGATCTGCTTATATAACATGGATCCAAGGGCAAAATGTTACTATTGCTAAACTATTCTGGAAGTTATGTTTTAGTTCCTCGTGTCATCTTTGGCTTATGGAAAACACAAATAGTAAATTAGTTTCTGTCCATTATCATATTACGCTGACTTTTTGCTTTACAAGAGCTGCTAGCATTAGGTCATATTTTATGTGTGTGTGTGTGTGTGTGTGTGTGTGTGTGTGTGTGTGTGTGTGTAGATGATGGTGCCAGGGTCGGGGGAAGGTAGTTTGGGTCTAGACTTGGGATTTCTTCAGGGTGACACACTTCCCCTGTCAAAATCCATTCTACTCATCAGAACTTCTTCTGTAATTTAGTCACTTGCCTGGAGGCACTGAAGGGTTAATTTACTTGGTAATGGTCCCATAGCCTGTGTCAGAGGCAAGCCTTGAATTCAGATCTTGTTGATTCCAAGGTGAGTCTTCTATGCATGCTGCCTCCTTATTAGATCATTAATAAGTTTGTTGGATCCTACATTTCACAATTCTTACTGAAATTTTCTAATTTTATGTTTCATTATCAAATCCTTTCCTGGGATTGATTTAAGGTCATCATCAAGACAACATGAAATAAATTTGCTTTTAAGGAAGGCAAAAGTTAAAAAAAATAAATAATTTTCTTTTCTTCTCTCCTTTGAGAAATACCCAGCAGTAGGACTTAGTAACTGTGGAGATTTTCATTTGTCAGAATATATATGTCAGTTTTATTCTTAACTATATTTATGTGTATCTGTATATACTTATTATTAAGTAGGGCTGGAGAATTTTTGCCTGGAATTATTTTAGTTGTTTTCCTCAATGAACCTTTTCCTCTGAGGGGGATGGGCAACTGTGTTGGGGTCCCTTCTTACCCCAGTATTGTGAAATTAAGTCAGAGGGAAATGAGATCCAAAGTATCATTAAGAACTAAAAATATTATTCTTCTATAATTTACAAGAATTTGAGGATGTCAGGTTATTAGAGCTTACCAATGGATTCTCTTCTCCACAGAAGGGGAATTGATGAATTATTAAAATTAAGTGGAAGCAATGAAAAACAAGAGGACCTAATTAAGCTAATGTTGAATTGTAGGCACTGTCAACTTCACTAGACTATTCTCTCAGCTGGGTGTAAGTGGTGATGTATAAGCAATTCTATTTATTGCTAATGACACATGAATAGACAGAAGAACATAGGTAAATGTTTTTGTTATTCTCCTTCTTCATATCTATTAGAAATAGGACATTAAAGATAATCACTCTGTTATAATTCAGGTTGTTACCAAATTTATATGAACTGTATTCAAATACCTTCTGGAAGAGAGAAGTACCTTGAGATTAAGAAAGGTTAATTCCTACTTCTTCCACATCATACTGAAAATTATTTTCTTACCATAAATACACTCTCTAAAAGACTCCGCAAATGAATATGCATTGTATAAGCTTTTAGTAGTTAGGTGACACGGTGTAGAAAACTCTGGGCCTGGAGTCAGGAAGACCTGATTTCAAATTAAAGCCCCAATACTTACTGCCTCTTTGTCTGCCTCTATATCTTCCTTTTAAAAATGGGCATTGTGACGTTTAAAAGGTTCAAGGGATGCAATTTCTGGGTAATTAATTATTTTATTAACAATGCTAGCATTTTAGTAAAAGAGGTCAGAGATAACTCTTGAATGCTAAATCATAGCATGGCTTATATGCCCTTGGAAAACTGGATGTTCCAGAGGGACAATTAACTCTGATTGGTTGGTTGGTTATCGTTCTTCATTCTCAAAGAGGACCGAAATGATATCACTATATAGAGTTTCCATTCTCCATAAAGTACTGTTTTTGGCAAGTGTACATATTTCATTTGAACAATGTGGCCAGCCCATTGGAGTTGCACTCTGAAAATTTGGATGCCCAGAGTTCATCAGCATTGTATGTCAATTTCATGACAGCTTGCTTGCCTGGGTTCTGGATAATGGAAAGTGCTCTTGTACTTTCCAAGTCACCAATGGAGTGAAACAAAGCTGTGTGCTTGCTCACATGATTTTTAGCATGATGTTTGCAGCCATGTTGCCAAATGCTTTCAATGAGGATAAACATGGCATCAAGGTTACCTACCACAGGATGGCAAATTATTCAACCTCACAAAGGCTACAAGTCAAGACCAAAGTGTAGGGAGTGTTGTTGCAAGATTTTCTGTTTACACATGATTGTGCTCTCAATGCAGCCTTTGAAGCTGAGACACAACAAAACATGGATCAATTCTCTGGTGCTTGTTCTAATTTTTGTCTAACAATTAATACCAAGAAAACATAGGGTCAAGATGGTGGCATAGAAGCAAGAGAACTTTGCGGCTCCCCCCATAACCACCTCAAACACCTATAAAATATGACTCTAAACAAATTTTGGAGCTTCATAACCCACAAAAGCACAGAGAAACAAAGTTCCCGCTGAAGGCAACCTGACAGGCAGATGGGAAGGGATCATCAGAGCGCAATGGGAGCTGAGACCAGCTTTAGCATGAGCCTGGCCAGGACAAGCCACAGTTGGAGCATCGGGGAGAGTGGATCACCAACAGTTGTGGCAGTTTCCAGAATCATCAACCCATAAGAAACAAGGACAAAGTGAAAGGTCAGTGGAACTTGGCTAAATTTGGGGGAGGAGAAGGGGTCCAGCTGCCAGCCCCCAGGGCAAGAAAGAAGTGGAGGCAGCCCCTGCAGCCACCTCCATGTAGCTGCTTTAGAGCTCTTGGCCTGCAGATTGCAGGGAGGTCAAGTGATCATTCAGAGGCTAAATGCTCTTGCCTTAACTTGCCTGGATTGAGATCATGGTCTTGGGTGGTGGTCCTGAGGTGTGTGATGAATGAGCCAAAGCTGGTGGGGGCTTCAGAGACAGCACCCTCCAAATAGCTTTGGCAGTGGCAAAAATCACAGCTCTCCCCCTTGAAGTAGAGCTCTACTGTGGCTCAAAAATCAAATTAATTGACTGGCAACATGAGCAAGCAAAGGAAGCAAACCAAGCTCAGCAATCCAACTTTAGATTCCTTTTTTGGGGACAAGCATGGAATGGGAGGAAGACAACACAGTCAGAAGTCCTGCACCAAAAGCTTCTAAGAAAAATGTAAACTTATTACAAG
>CM053581.1:69253344-69291513 GCA_028627135.1 Pseudochirops cupreus
CCCCTGAACTAGGTAAATGATATCTGATCGATTAAAGTAAGATTGTTAACCCATTTTGAGTTGCTTTCCTTTAGAAAAGCAGATCTAAGAACCTGTGCTAGCAGCCACCCTGGGTGTGTTGGGGTGCTTGCTGATACAACTTCTCCCTTTGCGAAGGATGACAGGACTCTGACAATAATCTTTTAGATAAAGGCTTAGAGGTTTTTTGCTATGCACTTTTGAGGGGGGAAAAGCAGCGCATTGTTACAGCATGAAAAGAAATATTCAGTGGCTTGATCCCACAAGAAAGGGTCCACATACTTTTTTGACAATTGATAAAATGGGTGTTTCCCCTCCTATAGGAGATTCTTTGAAGGCAGTTCCTTCAAGTTCTAAAGAGTTAGTATTCCAGGGCAGCATTGCTAACCAGTACTTTGTTGTTCAGTCATATTTCAGTTGTATCGGACTCTTTGTGATCCTTTTTTGATGTTTTCTTGGCAAAGATGCTGTAGTAATTTGAAATTTCCTTTTCCAGTTCATTTTACCAACGATGAAAAAGAGTACAACAGGGTTAAGTGACTTGCCAGGGTCACACAGCCAGTCAGTGTCTGAGGTCAAACTTGAACTCAGGAAAATAATGTCTTCCTGACTCTAGGCCCAAAGCTCTATCCATTGTACCACCTGACTGTTCCAAACCAGTACTTATGGGCTCAAATCTATTATTTCACATAGAGAAGTGTCTCTATTCTGGGTTTTACTGTGACTTAAAGTAAAAAACAAAAATAGCCCATCTATATATAGCTCTCTCTTCAATTTCTTCAATAGGATGTTATACCCCAAACCTACTGCAGGAAGACTCTGCCAAAAGGAATGCACAGAACTCTGTTGGCTTGATCCACTATAGTCCATTTAGTGAGGACAAAATGATTCAGTCTCCCCTGCAAATGAACCTGAGTAAGCACAAATGGAAAGATTATTCCTTTCCTCACATCTAGCAACATTTCTGCCTTTTTAAATATGTTGCTGCTAACAAGTCTTCTGGTTCTGAGATAGCTGCCCTTCTTGCTAACTTAAGGAATCTAACTACAAACATTTAGAAGAAATTCGATCATTCATCCATCCATCCAATAATTCAATTAACACTTATTGAACCCCTAATGTATGCAAGATATTATGCTAGGTGTTAAAGAATATTATTGGAGATCACAATGATTGCATGAGATGTTGTATGTAAAAACAGGAAACCTCTATAAACACAGAAATAATTTTGCAATGACTGAAAAATAAGGTCTTTTCTGCCTCCTTCATCCTTCTAAAGCTCTAGGTACACATTTGGAACTAATACTTTGTGACAGTGTGTTTTCTGAGAAAAATTAAAAAAAAAAAAGCTCTACCTCGCCAAGAGCATTTTCCTTGGAATGAGTTAGCCTAGAGTTGTGCAGTTCCTGGCCTGGAATTTGCTTTTCTCTCATGGGTCTTTCTCCTGCTGACAGTTGTGATGCTATACCACTCAGTATACTAGCAGATTCCCCATGTGTTAAGGGCATCCAAAAATAGAAAAGGATTTTCTTCTTAAATACAGAAGTAATAGTTTAGGGAATTCGTCAGGCACTTCACAGGCCCTTTTAGCTTTTTCATATTCCATTATTTCATTTGCTAAGAATATTATGGAACTCTCCCACATGCCCCTTACTAAGTATCTAATTAACTATGAATGAGCACAGTCGATACAGATATTGTGTAGGAAAACAGAACAAATCTTGCTAGGTCTGATGCCAACTGAGGTTCTTTATTATGCGACATATGTCTCAATTAAATTTTCATGGGATGTGGTGCATGCATATTTTTCTGGGACATAGCAATATTTCAGCAACTAAAGACCTTTATATTGTACACGGTTAGCCTATGAGATGGCAAGTCAATAGAATGTTCAAGACAAGTTAGCATTTCAGACAAAGAAGGTGTATTCACCTCAATTCTGAATGTATTTGCATCAGCAAATTTAGCTTAAATCAATTTGTGTATAATTCCCCTTCTAATTGTAACTCAGCATTTAGGAATCATAAATATATTTTAAAAAGCATTCCCATTGACAATGTCATGGTCCAAGTATTATTCTCAGTGGTATTTTTAACATGTCCTTAGAGAAATCAGATCTTAGCCAAATGCATTACATTTGTTCAAAGAATCTCAAATGGAATATGTGGAAATTTATGATTAGGAAATTTGGAAACTCTCCAGATCCACCTTTTTAGGCTTAGCAGACCTCCACTTTTGTAGATAAATGGAAGCTTCTGTAAGGATTAGATTACCCTGTTGCATAATGTACCAGGTTCCATGCAGTATGTTTTAATGGCATAATCATGATCTTGAAGTACCTGGCAATGAAACAATGTCACATCCGACGTCATGACTTTTACCTCTTTACTAGAGATTACAGCACTTCTATATTGTATCTCTCTAGGTATTTGTTTTGCTAGCTTTTACTTTTCCATTTAAATGGAAAGGTTCAAGGAAAAAGAGGACAATATCTATTTTTGTCTTCTAGCTTGGAATAAGTGTTTATCTGAAGTAGCTTGGTATATGAAAAGTTGGGCAGCTGGATGAGACAGTGGACAGAATGCCAGGCCTAGACTCAGGAAGATTTATCTTCCTGAGTTCAAATCTGGCCTCAGACACTTGTTAGCTGGATAAGTCACCATACCCTATTTGCCTCAGTTTCCTCATCTGTAAATTGAACTACAGTATCTTTGCCAAGAAAACTCCAAATGAGGTCATGAAAAGTTGGACACAGCTGAAAAATGGCTGAACAACATAAAATACTGATTTCCAAATGGTAAGACAAGCATCTCAGATCTACCATTTATTGGATGTTTGACCTTAGGAACATTACTCAAATACTTCGAGCTCTGATTTCCTCCATTTGTTTTCCAGATGAGGAAAGTGAAGTCCAGAGAAAGGAAGAAACGCCCAATATCTTGCAGGACAATAAGTAGTACCTAGGTTGATCCAGGAACAGCATTTATATTGGAAGGTAACTCAAAGGCCACTTAAGATGTTAGCTTTAGAGGGAGCTAGGTGTGAACAGTGCTAGAATTTTGAGTCAGGAGCCCCTGAATTTGAACACTGCGTCAGAAACTTAACTATTTGTGGGACCCTGAGCAAGACAATCTCTCTGCCTTAGTTTATGCATCTATAAAATGGGGATGCTGATAGCATCTACCTCTCAGGGTTTTGTGAGGATCAAACGAAATAGTATATGTAAAGACTTTTGTAAAACATTAAAGCACTATATATAATTTAGCTATTAATAGTTATATTGTTGTTATTATTAATTACTGTCTAGTCTAACCCATATCTCCCAAATAATTTCCACTACAGCATAGCAGAAAAATTATCACCAACTATTTATTTGAAGACCTCGAGTTAGGGGAAAATCATTCCTCAGGCAGTCTGTTCAACTTTCATATGGCTTTATACTCTTTTTTGTAAAGACCTTGTTTCCCTATCTCTACCAGGTTAGATGTATTCATGAGCTGGGTCCAACTCTGATCAGCACAGGAACTTTAAGTTGATAGATTTCCAGCCTGGACTAGTTCATCCTTCCTTAGAAAAATTGTTGGCCCCTTTTTCCCGGGGTCTTAATGTTTAACAATGTGCACTTGAAGAGTCAACTTAATCCACTGTTGTTCAGAACTCAGAGTTCATGAGATCCATCAGTTTCAACCTCCCAGTAGCAAGAATTATAGGTAGGTACTACTATAGCTATATCATGTATAACTCAAATTATTTATTTTTTCTTACATTAAGCCTAAATTTTGCCCAAAGAAAATTCCGCTAATTCCCTTTAGTTCTTCTCTCTGAGACTAAGAAGCCAAGGTCAACCCTCCTTTTTGTACAATATCATTTCTACCACTGGAAGATATCCATCATATCCCCCTAAGTCTTCTCTCCTCTATAGTAATATGCCCCAGTTCCTTCTTTTTTTCTTCATATCAGACGAACTTGAGATCCTTTACCATTCAGGTGGCTCCCCTCTGAAGGTTCTCTAGTTTTTTTAAGGTCTTTCTGAAATATTTTGCCCAGAGATGAATCTGCTGTTGAACTCCATCTCATCCTACCGACATCTACACATACAGTCCCCCATGCCTGAAATACATTCCCTCTTCATCTCCATCTCTTAGAATGAACTTCAGTCTGTGTTCTCCTCCAGTGCCACCTACTTGTTCACATCTTTTCTAATTCTATTAATTGTGGAGGCTCTGTTTTCATTTTTTCATCTAAATACTTCTCTGTTGCTGTTCTAGATACTGCCCCCACCCTGTGTATCAACAATGCAGTATTCACAATGGCTATGGTAACTATAAATATGCTGATATGGTTATTAATCACAAAATGTAACAGGCTCTCTACATGGGGATATAGCCAGAATATTTATTTAAATACTAGAAAACTGAGTCCCAAAACCAGAAAGTCAAACCCATCACAGTAGACATGGAGTTGGCACACATAGTTAATGCAGTAAACACCCACATTCTAAAGCTTTCAAAACAGAACAGGCTACCTCAGGCAAAGATTCTCCTTTCCTCACTCATGGTATTTGCTCATCCTCCACACAGCATGCTCCCAGCAGCTCCGGCCCCCCGAATTTCTCATCCCTGGCAGTCCTCAGTAGGATTCCTTAGCAGAAGTTCTGGCTGGCTCAAAAAAAAAATGGAGTTTAAGCCACCATTGCTGCCACTTCCAGTCACCATTCTGGCTCCAGCCTGGCTCCTACTCAGCTCTGGCTCCTTCCTGCCCCACGCCTTCCTGCTACAGCAGCAAGTTTAACGGGCATGGAAGATCTTCCAATCCTTTGCGTTGTCTAAAAAACTGCCATCCTCAGGTGTATCCTGTCCTGACTAGATGAGGATGGCACCTAAATCAGTTCAAAAGTCCTGGAACAAACTCAGAGATAGCAGCAACCTTAAATATTTCCATCTGACACCACAGCAGCTCCTCTGCCTAATTCATTTGACAAGTATATGATTATAAACAGTAACCCTGTGAAAGCTTCACTGTGGCTAAGGCTACCTTGGCCCTAAATCAGTAAGGTTTATGTGTTTACTAGTAACTGCAGCATCTTTAACACCTTTCCTGCCACCAAGTACTAAGTGTAACTTGAAACATTGCACTTTTGTAAGGAGTTGGTCACACCATGGGCTGATGGATCATCAAAAGATTAGGCAGATAATCTCTTTCTAGTCTTCATAACCAGCCCCACTCCTACCACTATAATCCTGACTTTACCCTAACCCTAGATTTCCACTATGCAATCAGGTAGCCCCGGCTTCCTTACTCTTCCTTATACAAGACACTCCAACTCCCAACCCTGGATATTTTCACTGACTGTCCCTCATTCCTGAAATGCTTTCCTGCTTCCTTTCCATATTCTGGCTTCTCTGGCCTTATTAAATTCTCAGTTAAAATCCCACCTTTTGTAAGAAGCCTTTCCCAGTCTTTAAAAAAAAAAAGTACTATCTTCCCTTTGCTATTACCTCACGATTTAGTCTGTATATATCTTACTGTATATAGTTATTTGCAGACTACCTCTCCTATTAAACGATGAGCTCCTTGAGAACAGGGACTGTTTTTGCCACTATTTAGCACAATGCTGGCACATGGTAACTATTTAATAAATGTTTGCTGACTTGAAAGCCTGTGTCCAAAATCTCCTCAAAACCAAAGACTCGTGTAAATGATAAAATAGTTGATAAATTTTTTCTAAACCTATAAGAGGTTTCACTGGATCAGAAGATACAGGTATATTTTTGTAACCTTTCTGGTACAAAATTCTAAAGTATTTCTATTTTTCAGAACACTTAGAACAATCCACAGTTCTACCAGTAGTGCCTTAACCTCCCTGGACTCTCACAGTACTTTCAAATTTGAATTTTCCCATTTTTATACAATTACAGAGCTCAGAATTGGAAGAGACCTCGGAATCTTTCTAGTCCTGAGTTCAAATCCTACTTCAGACACTTGCTATGTGAGGTAGTCAAGGCACTTAACCTCTCTCAAAAACAGTTTCTTCACCTGTAAAATGGGGAGAGTAATAGCACTTACTTCTCAGCATTGTTATGAGGATCAGATGAGAGAATATTTTGGAATACTCTTTGCAAAAACCTGAACAGCTATGTATATGCGAGATATTTTTAGTTTAACTTTTATATAAACAAGAATCTCCTTTACAATTAAGCCCTTTTTGAAGACCTCCAGAGAGGAGAAATCCAGTCTTTCTTGGAGTGACCTATTCCACTTTTTATATAACTCATTAATTGGAAGTTTTTCCAGTATGATTCAATACTTTGATGAATATCTGATCTCACCAGCAAGGATATACCCTCCAGTAGCACAGACTGAGAGCTGTCTTTGCCTTTTCATCTGTGCAAGTCTTGCTCACATCCTCCTATAACAGTGGTTCTCAACCTTCCTAATGCTTCGACCCTTTAATACTCTGTGTGGACGTATCTGCATGTGGGCAGACCCTCCTGGAGAGCAATAGAGGAGTGGTATCTCGGTTCCTAAGACCATCGTAAATATGTGTTTTCCGTTGATCTTAGGTGACCCCTGTGACCCCTGTGAAAGGGTTGTTTGACCCCTAAAGGGGTCGGGGCCCACGGGTTGAGAACCGCATATCAACAAACATAGCTTTTATTCACTGGATAACTAATATCTCTCAGGTGTATGTAACAATTCTTCCAGGGATCTTACCATGGAGAATTAGTAAAGAAAGAATGCTAGGGGATAGGCATTATTTGATATCCCAGCTTTATAAAAATAGCTAATGATGTATGTCTAGGAGATTAATTCACAGTCATTTAATACTTAATTTTCAACTTATTTTATTTTTAATAAATGACAATAATGCTTGTATGTATTTTTTCTGTCCTGTCACTTTAAAAAAAATAAGATTCTGGAGAGCTGAAGGCAGCAGGGAGAACAGAGCTGCGAGTCGGGACAGCAGCGCGTGTTCCCAGCTCTCTGCCACCCCCTGCCCACAGCAGCAGCACACACAGACCGCCAGCGCTATGGCCGGTTGGGACGCCTACATCGACAACCTCATGGCAGACGGGACCTGTCAGGGACGCGGCCATAGTCGCCTATAAGGACTCGCCCTCTGTACCCGGCAAAACCTTCGCCAATATCACGCTAGCTGAAGTAGCTATATTGGTTGGCAAAGATCGTTCAACTTTCTTCGTAAATGGGCTGACGCTCGGGGGCCAGAAATGTTCAGTGGACAGGGATTCCCTGCTGCTAGATGGAGAGTACACCATGGACCTTCTTAGGAAGAGCACTGCGGGTGCTCTCGCCGTCAACCTCACTGTTACTATGACTGCCAAGACGCTAGTCCTGCTGATGGGGAAAGAAGGTATCCACGGGGATATGATCAACAAGAAGTGTTATGAAATGGCTTCCCATCTTCGACGCTCTCAATACTGACCTTTCCTGTCCCGCCTTCTTCCCCAAGGCTTCTGCACCATTTCCCTCACCATTTTTTTGGACCATTCCCCAACCCACTTGTTGCTGCCAAAACTACACCTGGGAAGGGGGGGTGGCTAGGTTGGACGGACATGCTACCCCTCCCCCCTTTCCTTTTGGACCTCCTTCCTGTGTGTAGTTGGGAAGATTTTCTTTTTTGAAGAAAATTTTTGTTGTTGTTTTTTTTCCTGGAAACTTTTATTGGAATATGAATAAAAGATTCTACTAATTAAAAAAAATAAGATTCTGGATGATTTTTGTTTTTTACTTTCTAGGATATTCTAAGGAAACCACATCATTTTCAAATCAAGATAATTTTATCTTCTCTTTGTATAGGATCATTCATTTAATGCTTTTGTCTTATTTCTATACCAATAATTTTTTTTTGTTGTTATTGTTCAGTTGCTTTAGTTATGCCTGGCCCATATTTGGGGTTTTCTTAACAAAGATATTAGAGGAGTTTGCCATTTCTTTTTCCAGCTCATTTTACAGATGAGGAAACTGAGGCAAACAGGGTCAAGTGACTTGCCCAGGTCAGCTACTAAGTAGCTGAGGTCAGATTTGAACTCAGGAAGATGAGTCTTTTTGACTTTAGTACAGGTGGGTACCTGTACTATCCACTGTGCCATCTAGCCATACCAAGAATTTCTAGTAATATGTCAAAAAATTGAACTGTGTGAAATAATACTGCAGTCAATGGACATTCAACTTTTACTATGTTCTTTTTTGAGCATGATTACAGTGTCTTTCTTTTACATATAATTCTCATTATTGGTACTAAATAGGAACTTTTGTCCATGTTAAGGAAAGATACCTTTTTTCAATAGCTTTTTAAGATTTTTTTTAACAGGAATATATCCTTTACTGAAGACTTTAATTTGCATATAAGGATATAATCATTTGATTTCTGTTGTTTTTTGACCAATTATTCTAACAGCTTTCCTAATTTTGAACCATTTTCTATTTCTCTTATTGGTCATAGTTAATATTTTTGAATATTTTACTTTAGCCTTGTTGCTAAAACTTTTTTCAATATTTTATGTTAATATGCATTGATGATATCCAGTGATTGTTTTTTTCTTTTTCCCTTCCTGTATTTAGTACAAATAAATATTTGTCTCAAAAAGGATGTTTTTCTAATACTCACACACACACATGTTGTTTTCAACATTCACTTCTATAAGATTTTGAGTTCTAAATTCCGCCCCACCCCTTCCCTTCTCCCAGAATAGCATACAATCTGATATAGGCTATACATGTACTTTCACATTAGTCATGTTGTGAAAGAAGAATTAAGAACAAAAGGGAAAAACTATAAGAAAGAAAAAACAAACAAAAAAGATAAACTATTATGATTCTATCTGTGTTTAGACTCCTTAGGTCTTTGTCTGGATGTGGATAGCATTTTCCATCATGAGTCTTTTGGAGTTGTCTTAGATTCTTGCATTACTGAGAAGAGTTAAGTTTTATCAAAGTGGGTCATCACACAATGTCACAAATACTGTGTACCATGTTTTCCTGGTTATATTCACTTCTCTCAGCATCAATTCATGTGAATTTTTCCAGATTTTTCTGAAATCTGCCTGCTCATCATTTATTATGGAACAATAGTATTCCTTTTCAGCCCATTCTCCAGTTGATAGACATCCTCTCAATTTCCAGTTCTTTGCCGCCACAAAAAACAAAACAAAAACCTGCTATAAATAATTTTGTTCATGTGGGTCCTTTTCTCATTTTTATGATCTCTTTGACATGCAGACCTAGTAGTGTTATTACTGGATCAAAGAGTATGCACAATTTTATAGCCCATTGGACAAAGTTCCAAAGTGTTCTCCAGAATGCTTGGGTCAGTTCACAACTTCACCAACAATGTGATGGTTTTTCAATTTTCCCACATCTTCTCCGACATTTATAATTTTCCTGCTTTTGTTAGCCAATCTTATAGGTGTGAGGAGGTATCTCAGAGTTGTTTTAATTTGCATTTCTCTAATCAATAGTGATTTAGACCATTCAAGAGGGAATTTTGTAGGAGGGAGTTTTTTTTTTTTATTTTTGACACAAATGTATAGAATCGAATTTTTTAGATGTTATTCTCTGAGGGTTTTTGTCCTTTGTGAGTTAATTTATTAACTGTGATTATTCTTTCTAAAATGCAAGGCCAGATTCTTTTTATCCTGCTTTAAGTAAAAAAATAAACTGAAGTATTCCATATGTTTTATAACCATTCAGAAGCTGAATAGTATAGGGACTAGATTGCTATACATGGATTCAGGAAAACCTGGCTTCAAATTCTGCCTCAGATACATAATAGTTGGGTAATCCTGGCTAACTTTCAAAAATTTCTCTATGTCTCAGTTTTTTCATCTTTTTAATGGGAACATTAGGACCTATTTACTGGGTTGTTGTGAGAATCAAATAAAATAATGTATGTCCCAGAGATATCTCAAATTCAACTTATCAAATGTACATTTATAATCCTCCCTCTGCCCCTCAAACACTCCCCTCTTCTAAACTTCTTAATTACTGTTGAGAACAGCACTGGCCACCAAGGATTGTGAACTCACTGTTGTCCTCAACCTCTTACTCTAACTCATTTCAATTCTTTAAGTAATTGCTAGTTTTTGATATTTCTATTTTTACAAATGCTCTTCTTTTCACTGAAACACTCAACACACCAGAGCTCCGTCCTTTATCACTGCTCATCTGTCTTCTTGCAGCAGTCTCTTAATTGACCTCCTAGTTCAAGTTTCTTCCACCTTCCAACCATTTAGTTTCCAGTGATTTTCCTAAAGCACACCATGTCACTTCTTCACAACCTCCTCATCAGTAAAAGTCAATGGCTCCCTATTACCTCCAAGAGCAAATAAAAAAAATTCCATATTTTATATTTAGATCTTTTTGTAACCTGTCCCTTTCCTATCTTTCCACACTCTTATATTCTCACTCACATTTCTCTAAATAATCTAGTAACATTGGCCTATTTCCTGTGTTTAATTGGCTCCTTTTTGCTTAAAACAGTGTTCTTTTGCATTCCATATTTCTTTCTTTGAATAATATGAAGTAGAGCAGCTGCATTAAAAAAATCCATGACCTGCAGAGGTTCTGATAGACTATGTCAGAAAAATAACCACCCAATATAATTATATTTTTCATTCAAATAATTGCACTTCAAAGTAAGGAAGTACTCTCTACATTTGCTGCTCATTCCTCAAACATCTCTGAGTGCTACCTCAGTATTTGACAACTTAAAAATATGTAGTAATAGAAATCAGACCAGAAGTATTTTATGCAAATTCTAATTAGTGACTACATGTTGTGGATCATAGAGAAGGGAAGGTAGCTGGTGTATAGTGACAATACTGAGGATTTAGATAGCATATTTCCTTGGAATGATTAAAACAATTAAGCAAGCAGTCCACTCTTTGTACAGAGGGGTAGTTGACTAGATTTTTAAAGGGTGCATATGGTTAAAAATATAAGGACCTATGAGCCCTTAATTTGAAGGATATAGAGAAGAAAGAACCTTCTTCTATAGAGATAATTTACAATGTCTGTTTCATAAGTATGAAGAGTTAAGGAAAATTAATTATTTTCTTCAGAAAAAAAACAACAGATAACATAACAAGTAACTTAGCATATAAAAAGAGCCAGTCACAGTCGAAGCACCAGCCGCTGTCACAGAAGTCGTTGTTGCCTGACTATACCTTCTGTCCTTTGAAGTGAGTTTTTTTCCATCCTCAGGAGCTCAGCTATGGCAATGTGCTTCATATAAGCAAGCAAGAAATAGTCCCTGACAAAGGCTGGGCTTTCTGAAACGTGGAAGAAAGGCATAAGTGAAGAAGTCATGACAAAAAGATCAAATGAAAAAATGCCCTCAAAGGTAGATAGACATATTTGTCAGGAGAATTTTAAAATAATTGCAAAGGATTTGGCAACTTCTTGGAATTAATTTCCTTTCCTCAGTTAGTATTTTTGTGACATTTAAAAAAGGTTTGAGAGACATAATTTCTGAGAAATTTGATCATTTTATTAATTAGGCTAGCAGGTTATTAATAAAGGGAATGTCATTTAGCTATCTCTCTTAGACCCAAGACAATCATGGAGGTATGCTCACAGTTTATATACCCTTCCAATAGGCTGATGTAACCCAATAATCATGTCACCCCTGGATTAGAAAATCTCTCTATACCAGACCACTCCCAGCCTTGAGCTATCTAAAAGAAAAGATTGTCTCCCCTGAAGCTTGAGTAGAACACAATGGGCTTCCCCATATTAATTTCCTTGCAAGAGGGAGTGGGGTCTGACCAAGATCAAGGAGATTATTTACCTCATTATCAGCAAAGTTCTTCTGAAGAAAATCTGAATGGGGCAGAGCTCTGAATCCCCCAAAGATATCAGATATTAATAATCATTTCTTGCATTTTCATGGATGAATACTAATCTGATTTATAACTCACAGGTCTGATAATTAACCTGAACAAGAAGAGAAAATATAAGAAATGATGATATATGCAGTATTGTCATCTCTGAAAGAAAAAAAAATAGAGAAACCTGAATTATAGCCTTTAGGAAGTATTCTGGCTGCTTACATTATTCTGTAGCTTGGTTAATATAATAATAATAGTTGACATTCATATAACACTTTAAGGTTTGCAAAATGCTTTGCTTTGTAAGAACATGTGTGTGTGTGTGGGGGAGGGATCTGTTAAACTTATCATCACCACCCTATTTAAACTATCTAAAAAGAAACATTAACCTTGATACCTCTCTCAAATGGCAACATACCTATTGAATCAGTAAATCCTAAGCATTAACCTCATATCTGGCTGCTAGGTGGCATAGTGGATAGAACATTGGGCTGGGAGTCAGGAACACTAGTCTTCCTGAGTTCAGATCTGGCCTTATATACTTCCTAGCTGTGTGACCCTGGATAAGTCACTTAATTAATCCTGTTTTCCTCATTTTCCTCCTCTATAAAATGAAGTGGAAAAGGAAATGGCAAATCATGCCAGTATCTTTGTCAAGAATCCCCCAAATGAGGAGCAACTAGGTGACAGAATGGATAAAATACTGGGCCTAGAGTCAGGATGACCTGAGTTCTAATCTGGTTTTATGCACTTACTAGCTATGTGACCTTAGTCCAGTCATTAAACCCTGATGCTTCAAGATAAATGAATAAAAAACTAAATAAAACCAACAAAAACTGCGAATGGAGTCATGAAGAGCTGGACATAATCAAAATGACTGAACAACAACATTACCTATCATATTCTTTAGGTCTTTGAAATAGCAAGCTAATTTGGAACACAGCATTATTCCAATAGTGAACTAAGAGAAAATTCTAGTCTAGGTCCTGATGGAGAATCCCTTGACTGGGGACTGTGAGAGAGAAGAGGAGAGCTCAGTTCTTCTCACTCCTTGACCTAAGCATGTTCTCATGGCCTGCAGAGAGTTGGAAGATTTGGACTTTTCTCCAGTGTCCTAGCAATTTCCCAGTAACAGCAATAAGTGGTGGCAGTGTCTTCACAGGGAACAAGGATAAACTAAAGACAGGGAAGGAAGACAGCTTAAAGACTCTAGAATGAATCCAGCAGAAAGCTTTACCATAACTAGGGGAACTTCATGGACAGCATACAAAGGGGAGAAGATAACTTCCAGAAACAGGACTTCTTTGAGCTATGTCACACGATATATGTACTGAGCTAGAACCTACTTTCTTCTGGGATCTTGTATGTACTTGTGCGAAAATGTTCTCTTCTTCTGGCAGGAAGGAGGAAAAGATATTTTGTACCAGTTGTCCTCACCATATACAAACTTAATTAAATATATTTTTCTAAAAGCCAATTAAGTCTGTTTGACTAATTGATGCTATTAATCATGGTGAGAACTGCACTAATGGGGATTTGAGGGATTCATAACATTAAAATGACACCCCAGCTACTCAAAATCCCATATATTTTAAATGAATGTAAATACTGTTGCCAAAAAAAGCCCAAAACAAAACAAAACATGAAAATCAAACAAACGTGAGTGATTATAGAATTGGTAATTTTTTATTGAGTTTTATTTAATTGCTCTGATCTTAGGTTGGCTCCTTTACTGGTGACATTTGGTGAAAGGCACTTCTGTATGGGGAGGGGTCATGTCTCATCATAAATAGAGAGAGAAATATCATTGTCTGTTGTAGCTGTCAATGTCAGAAATGTGTCAGTGTCAGTGTCAGAAATATCAGTGTCATTGTAGCCGGCTGAAGTGAAAGCCCTCAGAATGGGACAAAATTGAATGGGACACAATTCATCTACAAGCAGCCACTAGCTTCTCCTATGTTGTTTTCCTAAAGATTATTGTTATCTTTGTGCCAATTTTAGTCTTGGTTCTGTTCACTTTTCTTAACTTGAACAAGATGCTTAAAATTTTATTATTTTCATCTTATTTCCATGTTCTTTTTCTTTTCCTTTAAAATATTTAATAGATTATCTTTTTTAATATCACCATCACTTTCTAGAGATAGGACCTTCTCTTAGAACAAATAAATGTCTACTTATTTTTTTCTTGCATTAATTAATATGATTCTCCCTATTTCTCTTAATTCATAATTTTTCATGTTTCTAATGGTACAATAATAATCCATCATTTTTATATGCTAAATTTTTTTCAGCCATTCCTGTGCATTACACAGCCATTTTTCTCCTAGTTTTTTGATACAAAAAATATTGTTGCAATAAATATTTTGTATAAGCAGAACCTTTTTATTTTTCCTTTAACATCACTGAGGTATATGCCTATTATTATCATTGAGCAGGATGGCATATAAAATTATTTTTTTCTGGCATGATTTCATAATTTTAAACCAATTCAAAGTTCTACCAAGTTTTTTTTTAATATTTGCCTGTATTCCCACAACTTCTCTATGACAATAGCCTTTTTCATTTTTTGTTACCTTTCTTCATGCTGATGGATTTATGACTGCACGCTGATGCTGTTTTAATTTACATTTTTCTTAATGATTTGGGGCATTAATATGGTTTTTGAAAATTTCTATTTGTCCTTTGAAAACCATCTATTTGTATCAATTGGATGCTTACTTGTTGAAGAATGACTCTTCTGTGTACATGCAGCTCTTTCCTGTATATTGTGGATATCTATGCTTTATCAAAGACAATTTGTTCCATGTATATTTTCTTAGTTAATAACTTCTCTCATGCTACATTTGTTTTACTTATGCAAAAAACTTAATCTTTTAATTATCCAACTAGTCTATTTTATCTTTCATCATAACTTCTATATCCTATTTAGCTTAGAATTATCTCCTAGTCATATTTGTTATAGCTTAGCTATAGTACCATTATGCTCTACTTTTGAAATGATATGACTTTAAGTATTTTTGTCATGTATACATTTGAGGGTTATAATGGTGTAAGAATGTGCTAATAACCACAATTCTTAGTCCAATAACTTGGCTCATAAACTCTGCTGACTGCTCTAAGAGATAGTAACCTATGAGGCATAACGATCAATATTTGGCAAAAGGAATCTATAATTTATAGTATCAAATTTCCTCTTAACTTAATAAGATGTCTATGTACCAAACTACTTTGGGGGCTATTATTTAATATTTTTTTAAAAAATATGTGCAATTGAGCATTTTATGCAATCTGCTTAATCTCTCTTTAAAATCTCCTGATTTCTTCCCATTCCAGATTTATGATTTACGCTTAATGCATTTGCTTAAATGATGCACTCAGTTTGGAATCAGAAAGACTGATCTTCATGAATTCAAATCCAGTCCCAAACACTTACTAGCTGTCTGACCTTGGGCAAGTCACTTAACCCTATTTGCCTCAGTTTCTTCATCTGTAAAATGAACTGGAGAAGGAAAAGATAAGTCATTCCAGTTTCTTTGCCAAGAAAATCCCAAATGAAGTCATGAAGAGTCAGACAAGACTGAAAAATGACTGAGCAACAATTTTCTCACATAAATTCTGTTCTATTATATTTCTTCCCCACCTGCCAAATCTAGAAGTTAATTAATAGTCAAGATAGTAAGAAAAAGAATGTGCAAATTTGGTAAATGTAGATTGTACTCAATGTTGCGAACGACCTTATCTTAAGCTCTGCCTTACATACTGTGTCTATTCACCCAGTGTTTAACTTCCAGTATCCTTCAGAACAATAAAAGAAATACTAGCTCCAAATGGAATGATTAAATGTAATGAAGTAGGAAAGCTCAAAAATGAAAATTAAAACCAGTCAACCCTCAAATTTAAGTGTCATGAAGATGTATAGATAAAGTGTAAGAAATTAAATAAAATGTATTTTTAAAAACCCAAACATTTTAGGAATATGAAAAAAGTTTCAGACTATAAAAAATAAGCCTCGTTTGCTGTTTATTTTTTAAATGAGATTTGTTTTTTATAGAGTCTTCAAATATTTTTCTTACGTCTAAAAAGCTTGAGTTTTTAAAAATACATTTTTACAACCCCATCTTAAAACGCATTTTTAAAAAACCCAAACATTTTAGGTATGTGAAAAGAATCTGGAGGATTTATTAAAAAAAAAATAAACAAGTCTCATTTAAAAAGTAAAGAGTAAAACTTGAAAATCAAAGTAGAAGTGTAATTTTCTATAGCTTCTTTGACCATATACCCTAGAAACAAATACTGATTTTCTGATAGATAACTGATCAAATCTGAATATTCAGTTTTCAAGAGAAGAAATGCAAACCGTATATAAAATCACTAGTAATAAGACTAACGAAAATCAAAACCACCTTGAAGATTAACTCATAACAAGAAAACTAGTAAAGAGAACCAACATAGAAAGAACCGATTTTGGATAAGTAATTGAAAGATAGGGACATTAATATGTTGCTAATAGAACAATGAATCAGTTGAACAAAGTGGATGACAATTTAGAAATATTCAAAGAAAGCATATTAATATACCTATTATCTACAATCTCTTAAACCCACTTCTAGACAAATATCCCAAGAATGTCAAACACACACAAAACCCATAAAATTCATCAAAATATTAATAGGCGCACTTTTTATAGTAGAAAAGAATTGGAAATAATGTAAATATAGTTGATTATAAAAGGGATGAATAAACTTTGGTAAATCAATGTATGAGATATTATTGAAAGAATGAATGTGAAAAATTTGGAGAAGCTTTCAAAGATTTATGAACTGATGCAGCATCAAGTAAAATCTATGCAATCACTTCAGGAATATAAAATAATAATAGACAAAAAGGAAATAAATTCTATATAATTATAATTGTTATTTTTTACCTCAAAGAAAATATGAATAAACTTCCCTTCCTTCTTTGCAGAGATGAGTAACTGAATATAAATAATCACAAATACTTAGATTCAATTTATGTATTGACTTATTTTGTTTCACTGTTTTCTCTCCCTTAAAGAGAATAATAAATAATAATAATAATAGCAAAATAATAATAAAAAACAGCCCTTTGTTAAAAGGAATGGCTCACTGGGAAGAATAAAGGAAGCATACACTCAGAAAATAATGATGTAAAAATAAAGTTAAAAATAAAAATTAGATGAGTAATTTGTTTCATTTTTAACTAAATAATTGTTTCTTGAGTACCTATATTTTGGATAATTCAGTGATCTCATGTGTGTGTATACTTGTTCTAAGTACATGTGCATTATGAGTGGTTTATAAATATTTACCTAGAGAGGGATGGGATAGAGTCCTCGCTTATAGGTTTGACTCTTATTACTAAGGAATGATGTACCCAGTATACCCCAAGTTATCAATAACAAAGATGAAGGGGCATATGGGTAGCTACACACTCTCCTTTTATTCCTTTTATGTTGGCAAGTAAACCAGGGCAAAGAGTTGAAGATGAGCTTTAATTTATGAAGCTTCTACTTAGAATAACAAAATGGATGACAACTGTATTTTATTATGTCCAGAAAGCTCAGCCAATCAAAAGTGCTTGAGCTTAACTCAATCTAATTGTCATTCTTTTCCTCAGATATCTCTCCTAACATCATTTAATTGAGGCAGGTCCACTGCTATCTGGGACTAGAACAACCTATTACTTTTAGATTTATTACATTTGCTTGTGGTGAGACTACATTATTGCAGATATCAACCCTTCCAAGCCTTTTTCACTCTGTCCAATTCTTACCAAGTCTTTCTGTAAATACCCTCTAGAAGATACCTGCTCTGGTTCTTTTAATAATCAGAATATGCCACTGTACTGCTTGGGCTGTCCATCTAATTAAAGACATTCATCTATAAGAGCACACAGTAAGATACTTAACATCGTGCTAGATGCAACAAAAAAATCAAGACCTTACTCTTGAGGGCCTTACCGTCTAATTTTTTTTGGTGGGCACAAGTGATGAAGAACAATATTAAATAGTATTAAGTGGCAAAATGAGTTATATAAACAAATTTCAGAGAAAAGAGATTGTCATGGACTGCAATGATAGGGGAAAGGTTAGTGGAGGAGGTAAAACCTGAGATAATAATAATAATAATAATAACAGCAGGTAGTATTTATTTATCACTTTAAAGCTTGCAAATTTGCAAGTAAGGCTTTCTCTTTTGAGGAATACAGTCATTAAGAGATTTGTCCAGGATCTTACTGCAAGTACTGAGGTCAAATTTGCACTCATATCTTCCTGACCCTGTGCTAGAAAAAAGTTTTCCTTTCCCAAGGTCCAACACTCTATCCAGCACCTCGTCCAGCTACCTTAATGACTACTCTTTAAGGACAAGCAATATTCAGATTGTTAGAAATAAGGAGAAATGGGAAGCAACATGAGGAGACCAGTTTAATTGAAACAGAGATTTCTTTTACAAGAAATAGAAGAAAAATCTGGATGGTAAGGCTACTTCCAGGTTAGGGAGGACTTTCAATGTTATATAATGTTTGTTTCTCAGGGAGGTAGTATGGAACTAATGAAGATTTGTGAATAAGCACACAATGTTAAAAAAAAAGAGAGAAAAGAAAAAAGAAAGCAAAACCATGTTTAGTAACATCAGTCTGGAAATGACACATTTTCAAATGAAGATTGACTTAATGGATTAGACTTGGAATCAAATCATGTTTCAGATACTTCCTCTATAGGATACCATGGTCAAGTTGTTCAATCTTCCTTCATTTCAATTGTTTCATCTATAAAATCAGAGAGATGGATTTCCTGCTCTCTCCAAGCTCTAAATCTATGATCCTATGAAAATGAATTCAGGGAGACCAGTTAGGAGATGTCCAAAAAAGTTTTGATGACCTACATTAGGTTGGTCATGGAAAGAAAATGATGAGGCAAGAGCCATTTTGAAAGGAGATAGGGCTAAGTTATTGATGGGATGTAAGCGAGACATTAAAGATAGTGCAAAAGTTTCAAGAGTAGATGATTGCAATAATGATGAACTCATTGCTAGAAATGGGGAACTTCAGAAAATGAGCTAGTTTAAAGGGGAAAATATATTGAAATTGAAATGATTGCACAACACTCATGAACTCCTAAGAGGTCATGATCAGAGATCAATTTAAACAGCAAGGAAAAGTGATAATTTAGATATCTGAAATCCAAGGAAAAAGGAGGAATTTACAATTTTCAGTTAACATATTCATAAGTGAGGCTGCTGTAGGACTTCTGAAAGCCATTTTCATTTGTACAGAAAGGTGAAAACAAGTAATTTTCAGGTATTCACCTACACCCGAGAGAACACAGCTTACCATTATGCTGTTCTCCTCTCAGAAGAATAGTGTTTCATCACTTCAGAGATCCTATTCACCTTATGTCCATGATAATGGCAGCCTACTAGTGGGGCAATTATATACAGAATAATAAAATTATATTTGTGCCTCAAAATTTGTAGTAGAAGTGTTGTAAAAGAGAAAGGAGTATGCTATGGGAGATAGTCTATAGTGGAAAAAAATCAGATTGTCCAAAATATATCAATACAAAAAATTGTTCTTTTGGGAAATAATGAAAAAGTTTTAATGCCTTGATAATAATACCTTACACTGTATATTTTTAAGATGATTGATAAAGGGGTGAATAAGGAGAAGAGGGAAACAAAGGACAATAAAGAACAGAGCTGTAGATAGAAAATAGATTGAGCCTTCTCACTCCTAGGATTGTGTTCTCTGTGTTATAGGATTCTTGTCATTTTGCCGTGGCTCCATTTGAACAGAATCTCCATTCTATTCTATTTTTCTGATAATGTCCTTGACGATTTTTCATTTTCAGTTGATTTCTTCTGCTGAACTTCCACTGAATTTCTCTGACTTTCTTACTTATTGTTCATGCTTCATTCCTTGCCATAAAACATGCTCACTTAGGAGCTGAATTCAATGCATAAAATTTTCACTTGCATTTTATAATTTAAGCCAAATATAAATTTAAACCAAATATTACAGTTTGTCAGTAAAGTATAACACTTACCCCACTTGAGATTTGAGCATTTAGTCATCTTTTGCCTTTACGTTAATGTTTCACCCCTTTTTTTGGTGGATCTTTAATTTCATAAGTATATGAACTTTCTAATATGGAAATACCTTCCCCTATAAAGTTCAACAATTTGCCTGAAACTTACAGCCTTATATATTTAGGACAAGATGCAATTAAGTGAGTGATTAGTTCACTGCTACACAACCAATATGAGTCAAAGGAAGGATTCAAAATATGATCTTACCACCAAAACTAGCCCTTTATGCACTATGCCATGATTTTCACTTTAACTAAATCATTGAAAACAAAAACACACAACCTCAGATGCTTAACACAAAAACTAGTGGTGTGACCTTGGGCAAGTCACTTAACCCCAAATGCCTTCTAAAAAGCAAAAAAAAAAAAAAGGAAACAAAAACACACTCAAAAAATATAGAATGAGGCTGAGTTCCCCCCTCTTTCTCAGAGATTTTTTCTCAACATCTTGGATTATTTCTGATGACTTTATAAGATATAGATGGTTCAGTAGGTCTGTGGTTTATTATGTACCAATGGTATGCAGAAGATGATAGTAGGCCCTTTGTAATGTAGATTGTAATGTAAATTCACTTTTGGTTTATGATCTATTTGTAGAAGTAGATGATTCATAAATATAAACTAGTTGAGATAATCTAAAAAGCAAAACAGAGAAGAAAGAAATGATGACAGTTTAAAAGGAATATATCAGTGAAAATAGGGGCAGCAACGTGGCACAGCGGGTAGAGTGCCAGACCTAGAAACAGGAAGCCACCTCTTCCTGAGTTCAAGTCTGGCCTCAGACAATTTACTAGCTGTTAGGCTAGCCACTCAACCCTGTTTACCTCAGTTTCCTTATCTGTAAAATGAGCTAAAGAAGGAAATGACAAATCACTCCAGGATTTTTGACAAGTAAAACTTGAAAGTAGTCATGAAGAGTCAGACATAACTAAAGAACAAATAAACAACAACAAATGAGTGAAAAGACAAAAAGTGAAGGAGCATTTTCTTTGCAGGTTAATCAGCAAAGCCTTCTTATAGGATAGAGTTCTAAAAAATATGGGCTATAGAATAGTAGATGGAAAGAAGTGAGGAGGGGTTTCTCTGTAAGGTACATTGCACATATTAGGGATAATGCATTGTAATCTACCATTAGGGTCTCTCCCCAGGCATTTAGCAGGCCTCTTAGCATGAAGACAATTTCTCAATCCCAAGAAGCACTTTAGTCACTAGAAATACATCTTGTTCATTGAAAGAGAGAAAATGATTTTTTTTCCTCAAGTTATTTCTTTTGTTCTCAATACCCCCCATAGGCTTTGGTCAGTCATTATGTCCTGGTGAATTATTAATTGAGTCCATTCTGAGATAAAGCACAAGGAAATAAGTTCTCTCCACTTGTAAGAATTAGGAGTTCTTCTACCATCTTTAAGGGTGAGAAGGTGATACTTAAATGCTATTATTCTTGGACTGATCAATACCTTAATTACTTACTTGGTAATAATAGATGAATCTATTTATTTATTTTTTCTTTTGAATTGATGAGATTACTAAGCATCTTTGCATAGGTTATACTTTTTCATTGTATAAACTATAAAATACAATGGCATACTACTCAGCTATAATTAATTTCAGCTTATATTTTATAAGTGGAAGACAGCCACTGAATTGGAGAAAACTGGAGATGAAACAATAAGCTTTTTGCTAGTTTTAGAATTATACTTAGATAGAATAGTTCTTAGCAAAAAAGACCATTGGGGCTCAAATATCTCTGTCATCTGAACTCCATAAATTTCATCTTGAGGACAGGGATAAATCAAGGTTTATTACTTACTCAGAGAAGCAGAGCAGAAAAGGAGAAAAAAACAACAATATTTCTTACCCTAAAAAGCACTATGGGCTAACCAAATACATGCTTAAGTTCTTTTGAATGGAGATTGCTCTTTATTCTGTGGATTTAACAGGGCTTGACACTTAGGGAGAACCAAGGAAGAAAAGACAAAGATGGTGATGAGATTGTTTGTTTTTCAAATTATTATTTTTAAACTTAAAGCTTTAAAAAAAAATAGATGATAAGAGTCTTAAACCCAGAGATGGAAAACTCTAGGCTCATGTTTTAAACTCTGATACTTCTTAGCTGTAGCATCCTGAAAAATTGCTTAATCTCCCTGTGTTTTAGGTAACTAATTTTCTAGGACGTATCTATACAGAAGTTCTTAACCAGTAAAACTGATTTTTTTTCATGGTTAAGTATTTATTCCACAAACTGAAAAACATCATTCTGAGATGAAGCCCATAAGTGTCACCAGATTGACAAAGGGGTCCATGACAAATGAGAAACAAACAAACAAAAATGGCAAAGATTCTCTGATTGCATTGTTCTTGGCCACTGGAAAGCGCTGGTAGCATTGACTATAGATGTGGGGTGCTCTGGTAGGTTCTGCTGCTCTGTTCTGTCTCCCCTTCTGCTGGAATCCCATATGGGATATTAAGTGGTAGGGATAAAGTAGTAGACTTATCCAGCATTATAAATAGTTGGAACCTTGCCCTGCAAGACCTGAGCCTTGTGAGACACCCCAACCCTATTCCTCTGCCTTGTTCCTGTATGGGACTACCTTTGATAACACCATTCATTCTCTCAGGCTTCCCCTTTACCTTGCTCCTTTCCCCCCTCCCAACCACCGGCACTCACATTCCAAAAAAAGACCAAACTATTTTCCCTTAGGCTGTGGTAGAGGCTTTGTTATCCTCACTGAGTGACTCTGGTAAAGTCAGTTACTTCTCTGGGCATCTGTTTCTTGTGTTAAATGGAAAAGAAAAAATTTTTTTTGTATAAAATTATTGAAACTATTTAAAGATGAAAGTCAACACCTCTTTAATTTAGATAACTCTAAGATCCCTTTCAACTTTACAACGCCATGATTCATCAGGACAGTAATGCATTCCTTTTAGTTTAAGGGAAACTTTTGACTGTATTTATGTGACTGTTTCAGCTAATCAAATAATTTGACTGGAAGAAAATTGGTGAAACTAATTATTTGCTGTCTGAGGGCTTATTTTGTGAGTTCAACTATTATTTTGTTCCTGTTTCTTAGATCATTTAAATGAAAACTCAGTAGTCTATTTAGACTCAACACATGGCTCTTTACTAAGAATACACAAATTAAATATTCATTCATTCATTCATTCACTTATTCAAACATTTTCCGAGTACCTACAATGTGTAAAGACCTTGCCCTAAGCACCGTGACAGAATAGTGATGAATAAGACACAATCCCAGCTCTCAAGCTAGTGGCACTGATGCTGGTGTTGCTCCTAGAAAAAGAAGATTGGGACTCTAGCAATAAGAGATTTATGAAAACTGTTGATTTCTTGACATTTTTGAGATAACAATAAAATTTACAAATAGATTAGTTCCATTTTTATTCACAAATTCATTCTATCAAGAATCACTTCTTTAGCGCCCAAAGTAACAAACTAATAACCATTTAGTATCCATTTGCTTCACAATTCTTTCTTGAATTAAGGAAAACCCGAGTTAAGATCTGGCCTCATACATCTACTAGCTGTGTGACCCTGGGCAAGTCAATTAACTTTTATGTGCCTCAGTTTCCTCATTTGAAAAGTAGGGATAATAATAGAACCTACCTCCCAGGACTGTTGTGAGGATCAAAAAGCTTTTTAAGCAAATCTTAAAGGCTACAGAAATGCTATTTTGGGTATTGGTAGTAGCAGTAATATCAATAGTAGTAATATTAGTAGTAATAGTTTTCATTATCATTATGATGACGTTCGACATATTTTCATTGAGTGCTTTCACTAAGATTGGCACAAGTCATTGCGCTAATGGACTCTATAAAGTTTAATGTCAGACATTGGGCTTGCTTTGAAGTTACATGAAGACATTATATGATAGAATTTGAAATTTTTATTCTCCTCTTTGTTTCCCTAATGCCTAGCAAAAGAGGACAGCATGGGACATGCCATCATGTTAGCACCAACATGGAATCTTTGCCACTGTGATGATGGTCTAAGGTAGAGGCAACCAACTGTAATGCATTTTTCTGTAATGAAATCTACTCCAAGGAACTAGCCTTGAGCTTATGACTCACTTTACCTCTGATCAAAGTAGCCACCAAACAGCTACAACTTTCTCTTTGTTAACCCTTGAATCGACCCATTAATGTAATTTCTCTCTCCAAATTATCTTTTGTCATACTTATTTGTACATTATTTTCTTTTTAAAAATTAATTTATTTTTAGTTTTCAGCTTTCATTTCCATAAGATTTTGAATTTCAAATTTTCTTCCCATCTCTTTCCTTTCCTCCACCCCAAGATGGCATGCTTTCTGACTATGCCTTCCCCTAGTCTTCCTTCCTTCTATCACCACCCCATCTTATACCCTTCCTCCTTACTTTCTTGTAGGGCAAGATAGATTTCTATACCCCACTGTCTCCATATCTTATTTCCCAGCTGCATGTAAAAACATTTTTAACATTTCTTCTTAAAATTTTGAGTTCTAAATGCTCTCTCCTTTCTTCCTTTCCCACCCACTCTCATTGAGAAGGCAAGGAATTCAATATAGGCTATACATTTGTAGTTATGAAAAACTCTCATAATAGTCATGTTATGAAAGACTAACTATAATTCCCCCCATCCTATACCACTCCCCATCTATTCTGTTTTCTCCTTTGACCCTCTTCCTTTACAAAAGTGTTTGCTTCTGACTTCCTTCTCCCCTAATCTGCTCTCCCTTCTGTCATCCCACTGCCCCTTAGCCCCTTATCCCCCCTACTATCCTGTAGGACAAGATATCCAAGTGAGGGTGTATGTTATTCCATCCTTAGACCAAATCTGATGAGAGTAAGGTTCACTCACCCACTCTTACCTCCCCACTCTTCCCCATCCATTGTAAAAGCTTTATTTTGACTCTTTTGTGTAAGGTAATTTAACTGATTCTACCTCTCCCTTTCTTCTTCTCTCAGTACATTCCTTTCTCACCCCTTAATTTTATTTCATAGATAACATTCAGTCATATTCAACCCACCCTGTGCCCTCTGTCTAATACACATACACATATACACATATATACATACATACATACACACACACACACACACATATATATATATACATATATATATATATATATATATATCTGTCTATTCCCTCCAACTACTCCAATATTAAGAAAGATTTCTGGACCTACAAATATCATCTTTCCATGTAGGAATATAAATAGACAGTTTACCTTTATTAAGTCCCTTATGATTTCTCTTTCCTGTTTACCATTTCATGCTCCTCTTAATTCTTAGATTTGAAAGTCAAATTTTCTACTCAGCTTTGGTCTTTTCAGTAAGAATGCTTTAATGCCCTCTATTTCATTGAATTTCCATTTCCCCCTGAATTATTATACTCACTTTTGCTGGTTGTGTGATTCTTGATTTTAATCCTAACTCCTTTGACCTCCAGAATATCATATTCCAAGACCCCAATCCTTTAAACTGCTAGATCTTGTGTTATTCTGATTGTGTTTCCATAATAGTGAAATTGTTTCTTTCTGACTGCTTGCAATATTTTCACTATAATCCAGACATTTTGGAATTTGGCTATTATATTCCTAGGTAATTTCCTTCTTGGGATCTCTTTCAAGAAGTGATCTGTGGATTCTTTCAATTTCAATTTTACTCTCTGATTCAAGAATATCAGGGCAGTTTTTCTAGATAATTGCTTGAAAAATTATTTCTAGGCTCTTTTTTTTTTATCGTGGCTTTCAGGTAGCTTGATAATTTTAAAATTATTTCTATTGGAACTATTTTCCATGTCAGTGGTTTTTCCAATAAGATATTTCACATTGTTTTCTTTTTTTTTTCATTCTTTTGTTTCTGTTTTATAATTTCATGATTCCTCATGAAGTCATTAGCTTCCATTTGCTCCATTCTAATTTTGAAGGAATTATTTTCTTCACTGATCTTTTGGATCTCCTTTTTCATTTGGTCAGTTCTGCTTTTTAAGGCATTCTTCTCCTCGTTGGCTTCTTGGACCTTTTTTGAAATTTGGGTTAGTCCAGAAATCTTTCTTAATATTGGAGTAGTTGGAGGGAATAGACAGATATCTATCTATCTATCTATCTATCTATCTATCTATGTGTGTGTATGTATGTATGTATATATGTGTATATGTGTATGTGTATTAGACAGAGGGCACAGGGTGGGTTGAATATGACTGAATGTTATCTATAAAATAAACAAAGTTAGTTAGTGTTATTTTCTTCAATATTTTTGAGGGTCTCCTTTAACAAGCTGTTGACTTGTTTTTCATTATTTTCTTCCATCACTCTCATATCTCTTTCCAATTTTTTCCTCTACTTCTCTTACCTGATTTTCAAAATCCCTTTTAATCTCTTCCATGGCCTCTGACCAATTCATATTTTTCTTGGGGCTTTTGATGTAGAAGCTTTGAATTTGTAGTATTCTAGTTTTTATCTTGTCACCAAAGTCAGGTTCTATAGTTTGATTTATTTTTCACTGTTCACTCATTTTCCCAGCCAGATACTTGACTTTCTAACTCTTTGTTAGTGTGTAGGGTGTCCTGTCCCAAACTTCAGGGGTTTCGTGTAGCTGTTTTCAGAGACACTTCTAGGGGTCTGTAAATTTTCAGTTCTTCCAAGGTGGCATGTTAAAAGGAGTGGTTTTTACTCCTTTTCTGGACTGTGTTTTGGTTTGTGAATAACCACATGCACTCTTTTTCTACCTTGGAACTGTGAGGAGGATTCCTTCTCCACCATAGCCACAAGCTCGGCCACACCATTGTCCTCATCCCAGGGCTGTGACCCAGATCCAAGCAGGATAAAACAAGAGAATCCCACCTCAGATCCAGTAAAGAGATCCCTGCAATCCTCCTCTGATCAGCGGCTGGATCCCATCACTATCTGTGGGTTGGGAGCTCCAGAAGCAGCTGCTGGTGCCACCTCTGACACCTCTACCACCCTGGGGCTAAGATCAGACCCTGTTCTTCTCTCACCCAGGTCTGACAAAGTTTTCCCACTGATCTTCTAAGCTCTCTTTGACATTTGTGGGTTGAGAAATCTGTAAACTGCTAGAGCAGCCAGTGATTCAATCCCCTGAGGCTTGCTCCAGTCCCATCTATGCAGTGGGGGCCACACTGCACTGTGTTGTGCTCCCAGCCTGCTGTGATATACCTTTCCTGTTGACCTTCCAGGTTGTATTAGGCTAGAGATTTGTCTTACTCTGTAATGTTGTGGGTTCTGCAGCTCTAGAATTTTTTTTTTTACTATCTTTATTTTTCATTTATTTTTTATCTTTTTGTTTATTTACTTTTAGTTTACAAGATTCAGTTTCACAGTTCCTTGAGTTTCAAATTTTCTCTCTCCCCCTCCTCATGGCAGCATGCAATCAAGTATAGGATCTGCAAATATTTTCACTAGAATTTGTTTAGAATCATTTTAAATAGGTATTTGGAGGGGTCTGGGGGAGAGCTGAAGCAAATCCCTGCTTTTACTCTGCTGTCTTAGCTGCAAATCCCCTGTACAGGTTATTTTATATAGAATATAAACTCATTGAAGGCAAGGACCTAATTGTTTTTGTCTTTGTATCAAAATACCTTGCTTTTAGTGCTTAACAAGTACTCATTGAATTGAATGACATTAATAAGAACAACAACAACAATTCACATTTCATAAAGCTTAAATTATCTCCTTTTATCTACTTTGTAGTCTGGTGTGTTAGGTTCTATTATTGTCTCAATTTTACAGTCAAGGAAAGGGAGGGGGAGTGTATATTTTGCTCTAGCGTCAATTGGGAGCCAATGAAAACTTTTCATCAGAGGTTGCTTGCCACTGCTGCTGCTTGCTGTTTGTTCTTTGTTCTCAAAGAGGATCATGGCATCAGGGGGGCAATGTCATGACATGCAGGTGAACTGGATTTATGTGAGGGAGGGCTGTTCATAGTCATCAACCTTACTTTTGAAGTGTTAATGGGATATAAGATCTTCCCTGCCCATTAATAAGCCTCATGTGGAGTCCATTAGGGGAAACTTGATTAGGGGAAGTTTGTTTTTAATGAAGGCCCACACCTTCTGTTAGTTGGCAATTAGGCAGTGGGTGACAGGGCTTGTGATGTCCACTAACCCTGAAGAAGTGTATATATACTCTAAGGTTAGTATTTTGCTTTGGGGTCCACTCTTTGGAAGCGTTCTTGTTATTTGACCTGATGAGACTCTGGGTAGCCATTAAGGAGCCTCCTCTGCTCCCCCAGCTTTGAACAACCCAGATACTGATGCTTCTCTGTCTGGTAACTGTATATGTATTGCCTTGGTTAGACAGTTGGATCTGTCTTTTGAACTGTGCTAATTTCTCAGGCAGTTAGAAGCCCTCTTTGTTGGTCTTTATTCCTCTGCTTATATTTTCTCTATTTTCTTTGTTTGTATTTTCTCTGAAGTTCAGGGTGCTATTTTTTCTCTGAATTAATGAATGCAGTTTAAAAGAGATTGTTGACCCCTTGAACACCTCTCTTTCTTAGTAAAACAGATCTAAGAACCTGTGCTAGTAGGTATCCTGGGTGTGGTTGCTGCTACAACTTTCTCCTCCAGAGCCATCTGGTTCCAGTAGCAAAATATAGATCAAGACAAGTGGAGGTGGCCCTTCATTAAAGGAGTCACATTGTTAGCTGCACATGTTTTGGAAAGATTAATTTGTCTTTTGTATGGAGGATGGATTAGAAAAGGAAGATCCTGAAGCAATTAATCAAATTAAATGATTAGAAGATCATAGATCTAGAAGTGGAACAGACCACAAAGGTGATTGAGGCCCAAGGAAGTTGTGACTTTGCCTTAATCCACATGGGTATCAATTGCCAAATCTAAGATTTCAACCCAGGTCGTCTGGTTTAAAAGCTAATGATTTCCTACCATACTATGAAGGCATAGTGCAAATGACAGATTATAGAACCTGAAAGATGGTAGTAGAACTGTGATTGAAGAAAGAGAAGGTGCACATGAGAATTGGAGGTATAACCAGTAGGCCAAGGGAACTTGTTGTATACAGAGAAATAGAGAGAAGGAAGACTGAATGAAAAGTTTGTATGACTTTAAGAACAGCAGTTCATAAATAAGAAATGGGGACTGATTTAGAGAAGAAAAGAAATTCTTTTTTGAACATACTCAGATTGAGATGCCTATCGGTCATCCAGGTCATCTCTGTGGGTCAGTTGGTGGTATGGAACTGATATACACAAACACACACACACACACACACATACACATATACATATATACACATACACATATACATACATATACATTTACATATATGTATATATGTATATGTGTGTGTATATATGTGTGTATATGTGTGTGTGTATATACACACACCTACAAAGAGATGGGGAATGATTTCATAGGAACAAATGATAAAGAAAGAAAAGGGAATAGTAAGAGAGAAGAAAAGTGGGAGAAGTAAAGAATGGATGACCCAGAAAAATGACTTAAGAAGGAGCTATGAGATAGGTAGGAGAAAGAGAGGACAGCAGGGACATAGATACAAACAAAAGAAAAGAGGGGGCAGAGCCGAGATGGCAGAGCAGAAGCAGAAACTTTGGTAAGCTCCTCCATGGATTCTGTCACTAAACTTTAAAAAGTGAATCTGAATGGATTTTGGAGTGACAGAACACATTGGGAGATGGAGCATGGCAGATTTCCAGACCAGGAAAGTGCTCATGTAGATCTGGGCAGATGGAGTATGGAGCATGCAAGGGCTGCACCAGCGTGGACCTGAAAGCAGACTACACCATAGTGAGAAGGAGCCCCAGCCAGCAGATTCACCTACCCAAAGGGTGATGAGTTGGAGCTGGGTAAGAGAAAGCTCACGGCCTGCAGCAGTGCCAGCAGCTTCTCCTGGGGCTATCAGCCCAGAACCTGGATGTTTCAAAATCACCTACCTGATCTTCCAGAAGCCAAGATGGCAGAGTAAACCCTAGCTTCTCTAACTCCCCCTTCCTGACCCAGAAACCCAGAGATAAATGTTCCACCCAGAGTAAAATCCTGAATTACTGGAAACAGCCTCAGGTTTGGGAGACATCAGCTGACCAGCAGGAGCTCCCTAAGCCCAGGGCAATGGAGCCAGCTAACCGTAACAACACAAGCTCAGGTGTGTCTTAGCATCACCAGGGGAATCTGCAGACACCAGTGCTTCTGGCCACCAGCTACAGAGCATGCCTGAGCTATAGCACAGAGGCCAAATGTGGAAACTTGAAGTGGCCAGACCACTTCTCTCCAACACGTTACTCTTTGAGCCTCAGGGTAACCCAGGAGAAACACTGAGAGTCCTGGCCTTGGCCTCAGTTTAGACACCCAGAGGCTACAGTAAACAAAGTTAACAACCAAAGCCCTACCTTGCAGCTTGAGAAGTGTGCTTCATCTGTATCCCAGAAGCAGAAATCCATTCTAAACATTCAGGGTATAGGCAATCACAATGGGTAAGAAGAAATCTATAAAATCAAGATTGATACAATCCCATTATAGTGAGCAAGAACAACCAAATTCAGAGGACAGCATGGACTCTGTACTCACACTTGAGACCACAGAAGGAAATATGAACTGATCTCAAGCCCAACACGCATTCTTGGAGTAGCTCAAGAAAGATTTTTAAAAAGCCAAATTAGAGAAGTAGAAGATAAATTCAAATCTACAGTGACCAAATTGGAAAAAAAAAATCTCACTGAAGAAAACAAATCTTTAAAAAAGTAAAATTTGTGAACTGGGACGGGAGGTTAACAATCTAACTGGAGAAAATACCTCCCTAAAAATGAAAACCGAACATATGGAAAAGGAGCTTCAAAAACTAACCAAGGAAAATAATTTACTAAAACAGAATCAGTCAAGTTGAAGCTAAGGACTCTATCACGCATCAAGAATCAGTGAAACAAAACATAAAGATTGAAAAATTAGAAGACAGTGTAAAATATCTCACTGGAAAAAAAACAATTAACTTGGAGAACAGATGCAGGAGAGATAACCCAAGAATTATTGGTTTACTGGAAAGCCATGATGAAAAAGCAGCCTGGACAACATCCTCCAAGAGATTGTCAAAGAAAACTGTCCTGACGTCCTAGAATCAGAAGGTAAAATAGTTATCAAAAGAATTAACTGGACTCTTCCTGAAAGAGATCCCAAATTGAAAACTCCAAGAAATATAGTTGCCAAATTCCAGAATTACAAGGTCAAGGAGAAAATGCTACAAGTAGCCAAAAAGAAAAAAAATCAAATATTGTGGAACTACAGTTAGGGTTACACAGAACCTAGCAGCTTCTACATTAAAAGATCTGAGAGATTGGAATTTGATAATTTGTAAGGCAAAAGAGCCAGGACTGCAACCAAGGATCAACTACCCAGCAAAACTGAGTATAATCTTTCAGGCAATGAGATGGTCATTTAATGAAATAAGGGACTTCCAGACTTTCCTAATGAAAAAGCCAGAGCTCAATAGAAAAATCTGATCTCCAATTACAAGACCCAAGAAAGACATAAAAAGGTAAACAAGGAAAACACTCTCATACATGCACACACACATACATGCACACACACACACACACACACACACACACAACTTGGGATTCAATAAGAGCAAATGGTTTACATGTGTATATGAGAAGCAAATACCTGTCAATATTGAAATTTATATAATTATCATGACATTTAAAAGAGATATACATAGATAGAGGGTGTGGGTATAAATGAACTAATCTGATGATTAAAAAAAAAAACTTATTAAGGGCTACAAAGGGATTGTAATGGGAGAAAGGGAAAAGATGAGGCAGAAAAAGGTAACCTATGCCACACAAAGAGGCATAAAAACATATTATAGTAGAGGGGAAGAAGGGAGGGAGATGAACATCATATGAACTTTATTCTCATTGGTTCTGGTTCAAAGAGAGATCAACATAATCAGTTAATTTTAGGATTCTAATGTGAAAAGACACAAAAATTCATTATAATAGAGGGAAGGGAGGGAGAGAGAGGAGCACTGTATGAAATTTACTCTCATTGGTTTGGGTTCAAGGAAGTAATAACATACTCTGTTAAGTATAAAAATCCATCGTTACCTACAGGCAGTAGGAGGAGTAATGGGGGAGGGTGTAAAAAGGGGAAGTCATTAGAAGGGAGGGAAATAGTAGTAAGGGGAAAGGGTAGGTAAAGGGGGAGCATAGGGAGGGAATACAGAATACTGAGGGAGGAGGTGATCAAAAGGAAAACTTTTTTTTTTTCTTTTTGGAGGGCAATTGGGGTTGTGACTTGCCCGAAGTCACACAGCTAGTAAATGTGTCAAGTGTCTGAGGCCATATGTGAACTCAGGTCCTTCTGACTCCAGGCCTGGTACTCTATTCACTCCACCACCTAGCTGCCCCCAAAGGAAAACTGTTAAGGAGGGGAAGGGAGAAGGAAGAAGCAAAAACATAAACAGGGGAAGGAATAAGATGTAGGGAAAGACAGAGATAGTAATCATAACTGTGAATGGAATAAACTCTCCCAGAAAACGAAGGTGGATAGCAGAATGGATTAAAAACTGCAATCCTACAATACGCCATCTAAAAGAAACACATTGTGGGGCAGCTAGGTTGTGCAGTGAAGAGAGTGTCAGCCCTGGAGTCAAGAGGACCTGAGTTCAAATCTGACCTCAGACACTTAACACAAAAACTAGCCGTGTGACCATGGGCAAGTCCCTTAATCCCAATTGCCTTGCCTTCCCTCTCTCCAAAAAGCAAAAAAGAAAAAAGAAAAAAGAAAAAAGAAAAAAATTAATTAATTAAAAAAATAAAACAAAAGAAACACATTGGAAACAAAGGGGTACACCCAGGATAAAGGTGCAAGGTTGGAGTAGAATATATTATGCTTCAGCTAAAGTTAAAAAAAAATGCAGGAGTAGCAATTCCTATCTCAGATAAAGCAAAAGCAAAAATATATCTAATTAAAAGAGATAAGGAATGAAACTATGTTCTGCTGAAAGGCACCATTGAGAAGAAGCAATATCATTACTTAACATATATGCAACAAGCATATATACACTACAAATTCCTAGAGAAGTCAGGGGAATTAGGAGAAAAAATAGATAGCAAAACTATACTAGTGGGGGACCTCAATCTCCCCCTCTCTGAACTTGATAAATCTACCCTCAAAAAAACAAGAAAGAAATTAAGGAGGTGAATAGAATTTTTGTGGGGGTAGACTGATAGATCTCTGGAGAAAACTGAATGGGGATAAAAAGGAATATACCATCTTCTCAGTGGTATATGGCACATACACAAAAATAGACCATGTGCTAGGACATAAAAACCTCACAATTCACTTCAAAAAGGCAGAAATATTAAATGCATCATTCTCAGATTATGCTGTAATAAAAATCATATGTAATAAAGGGTCGTGGAAAGATAGACTAAAAAGTAATTGGAAACTAAATAATGTAATTCTAAAGAATGAATGGGTCAAACAGGAAATTATAGAAACAATCAGTAACTTCATTCAAGAGAATGACAATAATGAGTCAACATACCAAAACTTGTGAGATGCAGCAAAGGCAGTTCTTAGGGGAAGTTTTATATCTCTGAATGCATACATGAATAAATTAGAGAAAATGGAGGTCAATAAATTGGGCATGCAATTGAAAAAGCTAGAAAAAGGACAAATTGAAAATCCCCAATTAAATACTGAATTAGAAATAATGAAAACCAAAGAAGAGATTAATAAAATTGAAATTAAGAAAATATTTAATTAATAAATAAAACTAAGAGCTGGTTTTATGAAAAAACTCAATAAAATTGATAGACCTTTAGTCAAAATTATGAAAAAAAGAAAGAAGAAAATGAAATTATGAGTTTCAAAAATGAAAAGTGTGAATCTACCTCCAATGAAGAGGAAATGTGAACAATAATTAGGAATTATTTTGCCCAACTGTATGCACATAAATTTGACAATCTTAGTCAAATGGATGAATATTTACAAAAACATACATTGCCCAAATTAACTGAAGAGAAGGTAAATTACTTAAATAACCCCATCTCAGAAAAAGAAATCAAAGAAACTATCAGTGAACTCCCTAGGAAAAAATCTCCAGGGTCAGATGGATTTACTAGAGAATTCTATCAAACATTTAAAGAACAATTGATTCCAATATTCTACAAACTACTTGGGAAAATTGGTGAGAAGTCCTATCAAATTGTTTTTATGACACAAATATGGCACTGATACCTAAATCAGGAAGAGACAAAATGGAGAAAGAAAATTATAGACCAATTCCCACAATGAATATAGATGTAAAAATTTTAAATAAAACATTAGCAAAAAGACTACAGCAACTTATCACAAGAGTAATACACTTTGATCAGGTAGGATTTATTCCAGCAATGCAATGATGGTTTAATATTAGGGAAACCATCAGTATAATTGATCGTATCAACAATAAAACTAGCAGAAACCATATAAATATCTCAATAGATGCAGAAAAGGCTTTTGACAAAATACAACATCCATTCCTATTAAAAACACTAGAAAGTATAGGAATAAATGGAGTTTTCCTTAAAATAATAGGTAGCATCTATTTAAAGCCATCAGCAAGTATTATACGTAATGGGGATAAACTAGAAGCACTCTCAGTAAGATCAGGGGTGAAACAAGGATGTCCACTATCTCCTCTCTTAATCAATCTCGTACTAGAAATATTAGCAGAAGTAATTAGAGAAGAAAAAGAAATTGAAGAAATAAAATTAGGCAAAGAAGAGACTAAGCTATCACTCTTTGCAGATGATATGATGATATGCTTAGAGAATACTAGAAAATCAAGTTAAAAACTACTTGAGACAATAAACAGATTTGGCAAAGTTGCAGGATATAAAATAAAGCCACATAAATCCTTCACATTCCTATATATTTCTAACAAAATCCAAAAGCAAGAGATAGAAATAGAAATCACATTTATAGTTACTGTAGACATTATAAAAGATTTGGGAATCTACCTGCCAAAACAAACCCAGGACCTATGTGAACACAACTACAAAACACTTTTCACACAAATAATGTCAGATCCAACTAACTGGAAAAACATCAATTGCTCATGACTGGGTCAAGCTAATATAATAAAAATGACAACTTTACCTAAATTAAATTACATATTTAGTGCCATACCAATCAATCTACCAAAAAATTACTTTATAGAGGTAGAAAAAACAGTAACAAAATTCATTTGGAAGAAAAAAAAGGTCCAGAATATCAACAGCATTAATGAAAAGAAATGCTAGAGAAGGTGGCCTAGCCATACTAGATCTTAATCTGTATTATAAAGCAGCAGTAAGGAATGGGTCACCCTTACTCTCATTGAATTTGGCTTAGGGAGGGAATGACATGCACTCTAAAGTGGGAATCTTGCCCTACAGGAGAGTAGGGAGGATGGGGATGAAAGTGGGGAGGATAGAGAGGAGGGCAGGGTGGGAGGAGGGAGGGATGTTAGAAGCACACACTTCAGTAAAGGGACAGGGACAAAGTAGAGAATAGAACAAGGTGGGGGGGTGGGATAGGAAGGAGGGAAATATAGTCAGTGTTACACAATATGTTCATTGTGGAGATGTTCTGCATAACTACACATGTATGGCTTGTATTGAATTACCTGACTTTCCAGTGGGTGTGAGTGACAGAGGAGGAATGAAAAGAATCTAGAATTTAAAGTTCTAAAATCAAATGATAAATATATATACATATACATATATGTATATGTATATTATTGTTATTGTTATTATTTACATGCAACTGGGAATTAAGAAATACAGGTGCTGGGATAGGGAGATCCATCTTACCCTACCAGAAAGTCAGAGGGGTGATGGGGGAGGATGTAGGAGAGAGCAGATTAGGGGAGGGGGTATACAGTGGAATCACTATTTTGGGGGTGGTGAGTAGGGGAAAGATGGGGAAAAATTTATAACTCAAAATCTTGTGGAAATCAATGATGTAAACCAAAAAATAAAAAAAAAATACTACTTGGTACTGTCTGAGGAATAAAGTAGTGGATCAATGGAATAGATTGGGTACACAAGAGTCAGCAGTTGATGACTATAGTAATCTATTGTTTGATAAACTGAAAGATCCCAGTTTTGGGGATAAGAATTCACTATTTGACAAAAACTCCTGGGAAAACTGGAATATAGTATGGCAGAAACTGGGCATAGACTATTATCTAACATTGTATACCAAAATCCAGTCTAAATGGTTGCACAATCTAGGTATAAAGGCTGATACTGTAAGCAATCTGGGAAAGCAAGAAAAACTTTACCTGTCAGGTTTATGGAGAAGGAAAGACTTTATGACTAAACAACAGTTAGAGAACATTATAAAGTGCAAAATGGATAATTTTGGTTACATTAAGTCGAAAAGTTTCCATTCAAATAAAGCCAATGTAACAAAGATTAAGAGGGAAGTGGGAAACTGAGAAAGAATTTTGCAATGAGTGTCTCTGACAAAGGCCTCATTTCTAAAATACACAGATAATGAAGTCAATTCTATAAGAATACAAGTCATTCCCCAATTGATAAATGGTAAAAGGACATGAAGAGGCAGTTTTCAGAGGTAGAAATCAAAGATATGTATAAGCATATGAAAAAATGCTCTATTGATTAGAAAAATGCAAATCAAATAATTCTGAGGTACCGCATCACACCAGTCAGATTGGCTAAGATGATAAAACAGGAAAATGACAAATGCTGGAGAGGATGTGGAAAAATTGGAACACTAATGCATTGTTGATGGAGTTGTGAACTGATTCAACCATTTTGGAGAGCAATCTGGAACTATGCCTGAAGAGATATAAATATTGTATACCCTTTTATCCTGTAATACTACTTCTAGGGTGGTATCCCAAAGAGATCATAGAAGTGGAAGGAGGACCCATATGTACAAAAATATTCATTGCAGTTCTTTTTGTGATGGTAAAGAACTGGAAATTAAGGGGATGCCCATCAATTGGGGAATGGCTGAACAAGTTGTGGCATATTAATGTAAAAGAATACCCTTGTGCTATGAGAAATGAGGAGCAGATGAATTTCATATTTACCTGAAGAGACTTATACAAACTGATATTGAATGAGAAGAGCAGAACCAGGAAAAATTTGTATACACAAACACACACAATGTATGTATGTCGACCATCTTTGATAGACTGGACTCTTCTCAGCAGTGCAAGGTTAGATGGCGACTCCAAAAGATTCATGATGGAAGGAGATATTTACATTCAGAGAAAGTAGAAGAAACTACTAGAAAGAACAGAGTTTGAATGCAGACTGAAGCAAACTACCTGCTCTCTTTCTTTTTCTTGTTTGGTTTTCTTTCCTCTTTCCCATTGTTCATTCCATCTGTTACAATCCTTCTTTACAACCTGACTAATGTCTAATATGAAAGTATTTGCAGATCCTATACTTGACTGCATGCCTCCGTGGTGGGGGTAGGGGAGGAGGGGGGGGGAGATTTGAAACTCAAGGGATTGTGGAACTTAATCTTGTAAAATAAAAGTAAACAAACAAATTAATAGAGACAAAAAAAAGGAAAGAAAAGAGGTCCTTCCTTCCTTCTTTCTCTCTTTTTTTCTCTCTGTCTCTCTCCCTCTTTCTCCCATATCAATATCATCTGTATGCCTTCATCTCTCTATCTTTATCATCTCATGCCATCTCTGTTTCTATGTTTATATCAATCTATATCTAAAAATCCTGCTACATCAACTTCTATATCCACATTTATATCTGTCTATCTATCTATCTATCTATCTATCTATCTATCTATCTATCTATCTATCATCTATCTATCTATCTACCTGTCCACCTGTCCACTTGTCTATCTATCATCTATCGATCTATCTGTAATCTATTTATCTATCTATCGTCTATCTATCTATCTATCTATCTATCTATCTATCTATCTATCTATCTATCTTTCTATCTATCTATGATAGTTTTATACTCCAAATTGGACCAAACGTATATGATAATATGCTAAATTGAAGGACTAAACAGGGATTTAACTTTGAATTATAATATTTTAAAACTTGAAGTGAGCTTCAATAACAACAGCTCATATTTGCATAACAATTTAAGATTTATAAATGACTTGCAAGAATATCCAGCCTAACTTACCCGAAATGGTGAATAAATGTAAATAAATAAATCTTCTT
>CM053581.1:69291613-69305116 GCA_028627135.1 Pseudochirops cupreus
GTTTTTCGGTTATATTTGTAAATAAAATGGTAGCAATTAAAGTCCAGAAATATACACACACATAAATGTATGCATATGCATACATGGGCATGTATATATATATATGCACACACATGTATTTATAATTTATATAGTGCTTATTATGTACTAGGTAATGTATTAAATGCTTTGCAATTATCATCTCAGTTGATATACCCAAATATACATATCCATATATCCATTTCCATCCATACACACACACATATATACACACACACCTATATATATGTATGTATAGGTACATATGCTTATTGAACTCTGTACGTATGAATTATAAACACACATGTGCACATACATGTCTTCAAGTCTGAGGCTTTCTTCTGATATCAAAGACATGACTCATACTATGGAGTCTCTCATTTCCCTAATTGTCCTAACAGAAATGATCTGGTAATTTCAGTATTTGACATTCCCTCAAGAGTAACCACCAGATCATCTCACAAATGCACACTTTTAAAAGATGCAAAATATGAATAATTTAGTTTATAAATTAATTAAGATCACATGGGATTACCACAGGAGACCATCAAAAGCAATGACACATTCTATGAATTTTTTTTTTATCCTTCTGATTAGTATGGGCTTTGTAATTTTTAGTATTTCTTTATGGAATGCTCCAGCTAAGATTTTATAAAAACTTGTTTGAACTGGCTTCGTATTTAACATTGGTTTCTCTCTCTCTCCACTTATATGAGTTATTAAAATTTGGTGATTATGGATATTTTAGTGAGAGGAGAGAAAGCAGAAGCATCTATTGTAGACTGTTTTCAAGTTTAGCCACAAAAAGCAGAAGAACAGAAAAAAGATACGGAATTATAATTATCAAGGACAGAAGGATTGAGTGCAAGTTTTTTTGAAAACTACTTTCAGATATATAATTAATGGAAAATATAAGACCAAAATCAATTTTGAAATACATAACTAGTGAAATAACAGGAGTGGGTTTCAAAATAATTGTGAATAATTAATAACCATATGAGGGGAGAAAGGTAGAACAGTGAATAATGCACCTAGTCTAGAATCAGAAATACCCGAGTTTAAATTCAGTTTGGCTCAGTATTCTCATTTTTAAAATGAGCTGCAGAAGGAAATGGCAAATCATTCCGGTATTTTTGCCAAGAAAAACCCTAAATGGGGTCATGAAGAGTTAAATGCAACTGAAACAACTGGACAATAACAACAATCTGAGATTTTTAAATGATCAGAGAAATACAAATTAAAATAACTCTGAAGTTTCACCTCATTCCCCCAAAATTGATAAAGATGACAAAAAACGGGAGTCCATGTTGAAAGAGTTATAATAAAAACTGTTGGTGGAGCTTTAGATTGTTCCAACTGTTTTGGTAAGCAATTTGGTATTTATAATGTTTGACCCAGAGGTTCTCTTCCTAGGCATATTCTAAGGAGGTCAAGGACAAAAAAGAAAGATTTTTTGAATACCAAAGCAATTAGAGTAGCACTATTAATAGTAGCAAAGAACTGGAAAAAACAAATGTACATCAATTTAGAAATGGCAAAGGACATTATGGTGCTTGAGGAAGGAAGGAGGGAAGGAAGGATGGGAAAAGTAGTTTGCCTCACACTGTATTCAGATATCAATTCTTTCTCTAGAGGTGAATAGTATTTTTCATCATGTTTCCTTTGGAATTATCTTGGAGCATTATATTGCTGAGAATAGCCAAGTCATTCAGAGTCTTCATTGTGTAATATCAGTTCATATATGTTTCCATGGTTTTTTTTCCTGAAATCACCCTGCTTGCCATTTCTTATATCACAATGATATTCCATTACGATGTTATGCCACAACTTGTTCAGCTATTTCCCAATTCAAGGACAATTCCCAATTTTTAGCCACCACAGAAAAAAAGCTGCTTCTTTTCCTTTTTTTTTTTTTTAATCTCTTTGGGATACAGACCTAGTAGTGGCATTGTTAGATCAAAAGGCATGCACAATTTTATATCCCTTTGGGTACAGATCCAAATTGCTCTCTCTAATGGTTGGATCAGTTCACAACTTCACCAACAGTACATGTGTTCCAGTTTCCCCTTCATCTCCTCCAACATTTATCACTTTCTTTTTCTTTCTTGAAAAAAATGAGAGGTGGTATATCTCATAGTTGTTTTAATTTGCATTACTCTAATTGATAGTGATTTTGACCATTTTTTCATGAGTATAGATAACTTTGATCTTTTTGGTCTGAAAACTGCCTGTTTATATCCTTTGACCAAGTATAAATTGAGGAATTCCTTCTATTCTTAAATCTGACTTTGTTCTCTATGTATTTGAGAAATGAGGTATTTTATCAGAGATACATGCCATAGACTTTCCCCCCCAGTTTTCTGCTTTCCTTCTAATTTTGGTTGAATTGCAGTTTTTTTTGCACAAATTTTTTTAAATTTTACATAATCAAAATGATTAATTTTACATTTTGTAATGCTCTCAATATGTTTTTTGGTCCTAAATATTTCCTTTCTACACAGAAAGCAGAGGTGACCTATTCCTTGCTTTCCTAATTTGTTTATGGTACCACTCTTTGTGTCTAGATCATGCATTCATTTTGATGTTATCTTGGTATATGGTATGAGATATTGATCTATACTTAGTTTCCACCATGCTGTTTTCCAGTTTTCCATCAAAGATGATTTTTTTTCCTTCAAAAAGCTTGGATCTTTGGGTTTATCAAACACTAGATTACTATTGGGATGTACTAAAATGTATTGTGTATGTGATCTATTCCACCGATCTATCACTCTGTTTCTTAGCAAGTACCAGGTTGTTTTGATAATCACCACATTATTTGGTTTTTGGTTAGTTTTTTACCCTAATCCATGGTCGATTTTTCTGTGGGTGCCATATACTGCTGAGAAAAAGGTATATTTCTTTCTATTCTATTCCTATTTAATTTTCTCCACATATTTATCTTATCTAACTTTTCTAGAGTTTTATACACCACCTTAACTTCTTTGTTGTTTATTTTTTTGTTAGATTTATTTTGTTTTTCAAGGGGAAAGTTGAGGTTCCTAACTAATATAGTTTTATTTCCTTCTGTAATTCATTAACTCCCACTTCAGATATTTAGATGCTAAATTATTTGGTGCATATATGATTAGTGTTGATATTACTTCATTGTCTATAGTAATTATTTAGAAAAACATAGATTCTTAACTTTTCTCTTTTAATTAGATCTCTTTTTGATTTTTCTTTGTTTGAGAGCGTGATTTCTACCCTTTCTTATTCCATTTTGAGTAATCTAAATTCTAGCCATATTGGTCATGGGTTAGACCAATTAGATTGCTTTTCCTCACACTATATTTCTTATTCCATTTCCCATATCCATGCTTTTGTAAGACTCTGACTCTTGTGCCTACGACGTCTTTCCTTCTCACTTCTGTCTCTTAGAGGTCCTGGCTTCCTGGCTTCCTGGCTTCCTTAGGAGCTCTGCTCCCTCCTGAGACTTCTCTTGATCCCCAGTATTGCTAGTTGTTCCCCCAAACATTGCCTTGTATGTATCCTTATGTGTATGTGTGTTATTACCCAATATAGAATATTATCTCCTTAGGACAAAGACTGTTTCATTTTGGTCCATTTACCACCAGAGCCTTGTACAATACCTGACAAATGAATACATGTTGATTGATTGCTTAATAAATGCTTATTGACTGATACATTAAGACATCTATTTAGTTAACTGCAAACTACACAAATCCATACACTCTTTGTATGTTTGTTTATTTTTCAAAAAGAGAAGATGAATCATAGGATCACATGATTTAGAAGTGGAAGGGACTTTAAGGATCAGCCATCTAGTCAGATCTCATCATTGTTTAATAGACAAAACTAAAGGAAATTCTTTGTCATGATCACTTACAGGATTCTGATGTGAACAGAATTGAAATCTTTATTTTATCTTTTTGGATGGGGGAAGGTAGAGCAATTAGGGTTAAGTGACTTGCCCAAGGTCACATGGCTAGTTTTGTGTTCTGAGTCTGAGGTCGAATTTGAACTCAGGTCCTCCTGACTCCAGGGCCCATGCTCTATTCACTGCACCACCTAGCCACCCCTGAACAGAATTGAAATATTGACTTTACCTAAGCCAAGAGGCAGGATTGGCATGAAGACAGAGCAGGAGACAGAAAGCTTACCTGGGATTTAGTTATCCTGGGTCCTCTGCCAGGTTTTTAATGAATGAGTTTGGAAAAAAAATAATTTCACCTTCCAATTCTTGCTTTTTTCTTTTTATAATCATGACCCTTGATTTTTTTTATATCCTCCCCTCATAGTCATCTCACACCTGCACTAAGTATGTTCCTTTTAATGGTAAGCTTCTTTAAAATTACAAATGTCTTAACATGTAGGAAAATAATCAGTTTACCTTTATTGAATCTCTTTATTTTTTCTTTCATGTTTCTTTCTTTTTTAAGCTTTTTATGTTTCCTTTGAGTCTTGTATCTGAAGACTATTTTTTAAAAATTGCTCTTGTTTTTTAACTAGGAATGCTTGAGCGTCCTCTATTTAATAAAATACGCATTTTCCCACACCAAATATTGATAACAGCACATTTTATAGTGTCAAAGGCCTGGAAATAAAGTAGATGAGTGGGAATTACTGATAGAGACATATTGAGAGATGAAGGTGATGTGATAATAAAAGATATTAATAAATATTTTAATTACCAATCTTGCATTGGTATGATTTTTTAAAGTAATCTACGTGAGGATAAACGGAATGATAATCTACAAAAGGCAACTTTCTCTGTGTGTAGGACAAACAATCTTTCAGGGAATCAATGTCCATTGAAAAGAATTACAGTTGTTTGTCCTTTATTAAGGCCCAAAATGTAACTATAGCCAGGGAACTCCCGGCAAAGGAGATACAAACAGTTCTCTATAACACAGGGTAGGCAGATAGAGGAAAGACCAAGAGAAGAGAATCTAGAGAGAAAAGAGAGAAAAACAACAATAAAGTGTTTGACTTTATGATTTTTCTAAGCCTCTATGATGAAGACTGTTATTTTTCATGTATTGAATTGCTAAAATTAAGCTTTGGAACACTGGTAGTTTAACTTTGCCAATATCACCTCTGTTGTGACTAAAAAGACCATTTTATTTGTCCTATTTCTGTAGATTTTGATACTTTTCTAAAGTCTTTTGCTGAGCATTTCTCTAGAGTCTTCTATTTGTAGACCACCTGGCTATATGCTGGGGATACAAAAAAAACATCATTTAAAACACCCTGTCCCTAAGCAAACTAGAAGAACATGAAATATTTTACCTGGAAGATCTATATATAGAAACATTTATGACTAAGCAAGAAATTGAGAACATTATAGGATGTAAAATGCATAATTTTGATAACACTAAATTAAAAATGGTTTTGCACAAACAAAACCAATGCATCCAGGATTAGAAAGAAAGTAGAATGCCAGGATTTTTTTTTTACATTGTTTCTCTGACAGAGGCCTCCTTTCTCAAATATATAAAGAACTGCATCAAATTTATAAAAAGGTAAGTCATTCTCTAATTGAAAAATGGTGAAAGGACAGAAACAAGCAGTTTTCAGAAGAAGAAATCACAGCTATTTATAGTCATATGAAAAAATGCGCTGTCATAAATGATTGTTGTTCACTTGTTCAGTTAAGTTTGAAACTGTGTGATACTTTTTATAGTTTTCTTGGCAAAGGTATTAGAGTGGTCTGCCATTTCCTTCTCCGGAGGATTAAGACAAACAGAGGTTATGTGAATTCCCCAGAGTCACACAGCTAATAAGTGTCTGTCATCATTTCTGAACTCATATCTTCTGGACTCCCAGCCCAGAGCTTTTACCCATTGAGTCACCTAGGTGCCCCATTATTGATTAAAGAAATGTAGACTAAAACAACTTCAAGGTACCACCTCTCAGTTATCAGATTGGCTAATATGAAAGCAAAGAAAAATGACACATTTTGGGGTAGATACAGAAAAAAAAAATGGAACATTAATGCACTACTAGTGGAGTTGCAAACTTACCCAACCATCCTGGGGAGAAATTTAGGACTATGCCAACAGGGCTATAAAACTATGCAATGCCTTTTGATCCAGCAATACTAATACAAGGTTTGTATCCCAAAAAGATAAAAGAAACGGGGAAAGGTTTTATATATACACAAACATGAGTACCTGATCTTTCTGTGGTGGCAAAGAACTGAAAATTTAAGAGATGCCAATCAAATGGAAAACAGCTGAACAAGTTGTGGCATATGATTGGGAAGGAATACTGCTGGGCTATGAGCAATGATGAAAGGAACAGTTTTAGAAAAAACCTGGGAAGACTTATATGAATTGATGCTAAGTGAAGTGAGCAGAACAAGGAGCACATTGTAATCAGTAATAGCAGCATTGTATCAAAATCACCTGAGGACGGTTTAGCTACTCTCAGCAATAAAATGATCCAAAAGAATTCCAAAGGACTTAAAATGAAAAATACTATCCACCTCCAGAAAAAAGAACTGATGGAGTTTGAGTTCTGATCAAAGCACGCTTTTTAAACTTTTTTTTTGCTTTTTCTTTGTTTTCGTCTTTTTTCCCTCTTTTGCAGCACCATATAGAAATGCGTTTTACATAAGTGTGTATGTATAAATTGCTTGCTTTCTCAAGGTGGGGTGGGGAGAGATAATGTGGAACTCAAAATTTTAAATTTAAATAATTGTTTTTATATGTAACTGAGAGAAGAAAAAGAAAAAAAAATACTCCCAGTCCCCAAGGAACTTAACATTTTCCTCAGTGTTGGAGATACAGCATTTACACAGAGTTAAAATAATAATAATAATAATAATAATAATAATAATAATAATAATAATTTGAATATGGAAAGAGATCTAACCACTACAAGGCTAAAGAAAATGTTCTATAAGAAGTAGGCAGACTCCCTAAAGCTATAAAAGAAATTCTAAGAGACAGTGGTAAAAAGGGGATACTTGTTAGGCACTAGACAACAATCTATGCACTGCTGAGTTCAGGAAATAATATTTCTTCAGTTTAATGAAAATAACAAGTTAATGAAACCGAAAAATGAAAAATGGGCCTTGAAAGATAAGTTGGAGCCAGTGATGAATTTTAAAAAAATTTTGGGGGAAATATGTATTTTTAAGTATGTTGGGAATTTTGTTCTTAATAGGGAATCACTGTACATCTTTAAGAAGAAGAATGGCATGGCTAGAAAGGAGCTTTCAGAATACCAAGCTGGCAGTTATGTCAAAAAATGGATTGCAAAGGGAAAGGAATAGTAGCAATGAGACCAATTACAAGTTCTTTATTGCTGTCTACCAGGGCCTGACTAAATAGGGTGATGGACGTGTAATGTAAGGAGAGAAAAAAGGACAGAAGTGAGAGTTGTCATGGAGGTGGAAACGACATCCTGAGAACTGATTAGACATCTGGAGTGAAGGACAGAGGAAAGTTGAGAACTGTTCTGCAGTTGCAAAACTGGAGTATTTTAAGGATAGTGGGGAATTAGACAGAAACAACAAAGTCAGGAAAAGGAGTGGGTTTATGAACAGAAGATAATAGATTTGGGCCATGCTAGGTTTGAAATGCCTATAAGACATCCAGATGAAGATATACAGCAGATGGTTGTGTTAGGCTAGAGATTATTGTCTATTATGATGGAAAAAACTATAGATTATGTGGGAATGACCAGAGAACAGCCTTTTGACATCTATTTCTGAGCTTGAAACAATGACTTAATTGTGAAAGGCTAGTTGTTTGTACAAACGTTTCTTGACCCTCCTTACTTCCTTCTTCACTGTGCCTGATATATATATTTTTTTGGTTGTTACAAATAAAGGATGGGGTATATATTCAATGGGATATGTAGCCTTAGAGGATATAGATTTTGGTAAATGTCAATTGCAAAACAGAAACAATATGATTTTAAAATCAATTTAGAGGGGAGCTGAGACATAATCCAATTCAGTAAACAATTATTATGTGCTTGCTATATGCAACGCACCATGCTAGGTAGTGGGGATACAAAGAATAAATGAAAATTAACCATTCTACTTGGGAAGGGCTGGGTAGTGTATGATATTAAACAGATCAATATATGTACAACGATTTAAAGTTTGAGGGAACATGAACACCTAGAATGAATAAAAAAAGGCAATTCTGTAAGGGGTGTCATATCAAATGAGACTTGAATGAATGCTAGAGATTTTAAGAGTGTAAGAGTAAGGAGAGAGTACATTCTTGGCATGGGACAGCCTATACAAAAGTAGAGAAGATGCTGAGCTTGGGAAGCAGAAAATAGGTTAATTTTGTTGGAACAGAGAGAACATGATATGGAGTAATATGCAATAAACTTAGAAAATTAGGCTAGAAACAGACTGTGAAGGCTTGGAAAGCAAATTTATCTTTTATTTTGCATTCAATAAGGAGCCATTGAAAGTATGGGGGCATGATGTGGTCATTTCTGTGCATTAGGAAGATTATTTTGGTGGTTGTGCAAAAGACAATTGGATTAGAGAATAATTGGAAATTGGGAATCCAGTCTGATTAGGAAGCAGTTGCAACATCCCACCACAGAGCCTTAACTAGCATGTTGCTCTGTGAAGGGAGAAAAGGGTATAGATGGCTGATATGCTGTGGATGTAGAGCCAGTTACTATGTATTGGTAAATGATTGAATATATACGATGAGTGGAGGGGTTGAGGATGGTTATGAACACAGTTGACTGGTAGTCTAATAATGTCTTCAACAGAAATAGGAAATTTTATCATTAGAAATTCAGTTTCAACTCTTTTGCCCAAATAAGCTTGGCACCAATCAAGGAGTACTGGCAGAAGTATGACTGAGGGGTGTACAGAAGGTCTAATATAAAAAAGAGACAACTTATTGTCAAATGGTGCATATGAGAGATTGTAAGTGGAAGAGTGTTGGGACCACCAGCTTGAAAATGATTGTACTTTGAAAAGTATGTTTAAATTATCTGCTAAAATTGATTCTTAAAGGACTATTGGTGATGTGAATATCTTTTTGGTTCATGAAATAAAGAATACGTATTGTTTCAAATTATAAGGATCATTGTGATCATTTTTACTTCCCAAATTTTGGTAATGCTGGTATCATTTGGGATTGAACACTGGGTTGAACATCTGACATACGCACTAAAATAGATTCTAACTCTTATAAATCTTTTTTTTTGGTTTGTTTTGGTGAGTAGGAGGGTGAATTAGTAAATCATTAGTGAGAGGGATTATTGAATATGTGTGCATTGTCTGAAAAAAAACCAAAACAAAACTTTTAACTTCAATACTTTGGAGATAGAAGTAGGATAGTGGGTGACTTCTTGGCTGAGTACGTAGTTTAATTTTGGAGTATCAGTGAATTAATGCCTCATTGTGTTTCAAATGATTTATCAAGCCAAGTTTAAAAACTAAACATTAATAAAAAGATCTGTGGAGGTCTTATTTAATCAACTGAGAGTTTCTAGATTGATTCCTAGGAATAATATGAGAGACTGGCAAAATGGTCCAGTTAAGCCAGGGAAAGGACTTCTCCAAGACTTCACTGACTTTCTTCCTTGAATAATTACATGCTATTAACTACAAGTCAATCTAGTAAAGCAATTGGGTTGGAAGGAAATTTTTTTTAAAAAATGAAATTGCACATTGTTTTATCCTTCCTTTGCCATTAACTGATGTCAAAAGTCTTAAATTAGATGGATGTTAAGAAAAGAATTTATGAATAACTATAGAAATTCTAAGCTTCAAATGTCATCTCATACTAGAGAGTTGAAAACATCTTTTTCACTTTCTTGTTCCCTGCTTTGAGATGACTTTGTGATAACTGTGATGTTTAGCAAGGACATATAATAAGGTTATAAAAGCTGAAATTAATGCAGATTTCACATTACCTTTGACCACTTTACTTTTCTTCACTCATTTTCTTCCTTTTATCTTGACTTTCTTGAAGTATCAGGGATTTTAATGTTTTCCATACCACTTTTCTCTAAAAAAAATGGTCGTCAGGGGCCCTGTACAAGGTCTTCTTCAGGCTGTTATTCTATTTTCAGAGGAATTTTCCATGAAAATTTTAACCTACACATCTTTTCCTACTTTGCTTTCTCTCTGTGTATATTTTCTCCTTCTTGTCCAACAAAGGAACACAGAGAAACTGTGAATAAGGTTATATGCTGATTAGGTACTTGCATTCAGAGCATCTAGTTATAGTTGAATATAGGAATATCTGAGAAAACTGTTCAAGTCATTTTATCAAATAAAATTATTTTTGTAGTGTGCTTATCATAGTGTTTTGATCATAGTAGGTGCTTAATAAATACCTGTATCATTCAGCCTTCAATCCCAGTCCCCATTTTCCAGGATATTACCAGGATTTCCTTGCTCCTTAAAGCCAAGCTTTATAAGGCTAATATTTGACTTATCTAGAGAAAATTAGCTTAGATTTCCTTTCCAGGTTAGATATGATTAAGGCTACAATGATTTGAGAGGAGAAAGCCTTCAAATTTATTTGATTAACCAATTTCCAATTTCTAAATGGCTGGAGATGAATATTGGGGATCCTAGTATATATCCCCAAAGGATGACTAAAGCAGGACAGTCAGGCAAACAAATGGTTTCCTAAGTTACAGACTTTTTCAATTCTCAGTTAGAAAAAAAAAAGTTGCAGTGGGTTTTTTTTATTTCAATATAATAGGGGAATTAGGTGGACATTGAATAGTTGAACAAATAGACCCAAAGGTTTGTTGTCTTGAAATGAGATTTCTAAGGGTATATGCCTAGAATGTTTTAAATCATTTTGTATATTCTTAGTACTTATTTACTTATATACATTTGGTATGCACTAATAGAATGTAAGCTACTTGAGGACAGGGACTTGTCTGCATGTTTTTCTTTTCTTTTCTATCCCTTCCTCCCCTCTGCATTTGTGTTTCCATTACCTCATAGAGTACCTTGAAAACAGTAGGCACTTGCTGTATATTGATTTGAATATCGGTCAGTGGCATGATGTAATAGGCAAAGGAATCTTAATTAAACTTAAACTGCATTAATTGAAGAATAGTGTCCAGAACTGGAGAAATTATGGTGCAATTATAGCCTACACTTGAAAAATCACTTCTCAACTCTTCTGCCTTATATCCTAGATTCCAAGAAGGATATTGGCAAATTAAATAGTTGTCCATGAGATAATAGAAGGGATGTTGCAGGGAATTAAAATTACATCATGTTTTATTGAAGGAATTAAAGATTGTGTTTGGATAAAAGAAAATGATTTGGCAAAGACATTGCAGAATTATGTTAGTCCTCAAACACATGAAGTGTTTTGTGGAGGATGGATTCAACATCTACATAACTAAAGAGAGGAAAACTAAGACATTTGGCTAAAGTTAAGAAGTGATTTTTTGACTCAAAATAGGGGAGTACTTTCTAACAATCTGATCTTTCAAAAAATAGAACAACTGCCTGATGGAGTAATAGGTTCTCTTCCCTATTGGTAGAGGATAGACAAGCTGTCATAGTAAATGCAATAGAAAATATTTAAGTGCCTAGTTGAGAGTTGATTTAGAAGACCTCCAAGGTCCCTTCCAAATCTGAGATTGTATGCTTCTGTGTTGTAGTTAAGATATTTTCCAAACTACTTTGTAATATTTCTCCAGGGTATAGAGTGTTTTAAGGCATTATTTTGAAAGGAAAATCTAAAGACATTATCACTACTTATTCGCTATCACAATGCTCAGTCATTCAACTATTCATATTCACAGAAGCTGTAAATATTCAGCATGGCACATGTATGTTTTATGCTTTCAGTTTGGCATGAACATATTGAATAAATTGGTGTCTCCAAAATTTATCAGACGGCATGTAGTTTCACAAATGTCATCAGGTAGGAGCAGGAGAAAGACAGGTGCTTCTTTTTTCTGAGTAGTCTGACTGAAAGTGATTAAAGATTGCAAACCAAACTGAGTGTCCTCTCACCTGGGAAGGTAACTCCCTTCTTTCAGTTTTAGTAGGGAACTTTGCAATCACACAAATCACTTGTGTCAAAGTTCTTAAGCTGGGATGGAAGTTAATGAAATGAAAAATCTTATACTTTTCAAAATGTTAGAAAAGTATGAGAAGAAATCCATGTGAAGTTCATTTGATGACTGGTGAGTTTTCATAGATATAGGTAAGAGCCCTGGATATCATTTTGGTGCTTCAGGGAACAGAGTGCAGTTCTAATACCAGCTTCCTTTTCTATTTCTATAGGGAGAAGTGCTACTAATGGGTTCACAAACTGATTATGCGCAATATTTGAGTTTGTTTTACCCTGGGATAACCAACAATAATTCTGAGGCAGTTCTAAATGGTGCAAACTTTTCACAATTCTGTTGTAAAACAATTGTAGGTAAAAATGTGATGAGGCATTCAGGAAAAGGCAGATCAATGAGGAGGGGAGAGACAGAGGAAGGGAAAGGGAGAAAGGGAGATGAGGAAGAGAGAGAGAGAGAGACAACAGAGAAGCATGAAAAAGGAGAAACAAAGAGAAATATAGAGATAATGGAGTTTAAAAATTCAGCTTTTCAATTACAGGTGGAGAATTTACTTCCTCATGAGAGTGCTAAAGGAGAGAAAGGAGAAGTAGTAGAAAAGGGAGCTATAAAGCACCACAGAAAACAAAAAAAGCTGTTCAATGGTAGCTTGTACTCAGCTGGAATCATAGAATTTTAGACTCCTAAAATTTGAAAAGGAACCAGGGGAGAACAATGTCTTCTAATCCACAGGGGTTGCAATTACAATCCCATCTGTCATTTGTATACTGGAAATAAATTAATTGTAATAAGATATTGTCACAGAATAAATGTTTCCTACTTAGAAAATCATTGCTTCGGCTTTGCTCCTGTTTTTATGTTACAGCAGGAGGGCAAAACATGATCTTGGGACAATATTCTATTAGCCTGACATTATTGCACTTATGTCTGCATCACCTTCCCTCTTAATTGTACAAGGAAATAAATACTTTTCTTAGAATAAACAACTTGGAAAATAGTAGGTAAGATGTAATAATGTGAAAATTTTATATTTATTTGTCTCACAGTTCTATTTCCTAATCTAAAATTTTGTTAACTGTAACAAAAATGTGCATTTTGTGCTTCCATTGGACACAATCCAGTTAACAATCTTGTCCAGGGGTGGGGAACCTGTGCCCTTGAAGTCTCAAGGCCACTGGCTCCCCACTCCTGATCTATTATAATACAGGAGAGGGAGAAACTTTGCAGGAAAAAGACAAAAGAGATGGAAGCTTTCAAAGGTCAAATGAGGAAATGAGGATGTAATATATAGCAAATAGAAAAGGACTTGGGTAAATATATCAAGAAAACCCCATATGCGAATGAAAGTTGGGCCCACTTTGGCTTTGTATTGATCATTAAAAGTGAAGAAAATTTTCTTTCTTCCTTCCTTCCTTCTTTCTTTCTTTCTTTCTTTCTTTC
>CM053581.1:69305616-69324785 GCA_028627135.1 Pseudochirops cupreus
AATATAATCATATAAAAGAATGTCACTGTTGCTTCTCCTTAAGGAACAAACAATTTTGGAGTTCACCTGGGTCTTGTAGTCTCTAACATATCATAATGCCTCAACTTTCTTCTCACTCCCATATTGATTTCCATATTTCTTTTCCCCATACTGACTAGCACAAAATCTAAGCATTTTATATTACTGAACCCTCTTTTGAGAAAATTGACAAATAACATGAGAAGGTAATTATTGGTAAGGCCCATTTTAATAGTTTCATTGCTTTTTACACTAAGTTAAAAAATATTGCTGATGAGACTGTAATATCATCATACAGGCAAGTGAGATCAAAGAGAAAAAGGAAAATTGAAAGAAGAAAAAATATTAAGGAGAAATTAAAAACCACCGGGGGAGGGGGCAAAGAATTTTCCTTTGCTCTGGGGGATTCTAGAATATCTCTGATTCCTGTTTCACTCTCGGTTTTCTGGTTTTCCTTTTTTTCTTGTCCTTTACAGATAAGTTGGCACAAGGGATAGATTATTAGATATGGAATGATGGAGGCCAGAATTCAAATCTAATCTCACACACTGACTGAAAGCCTTAAACAGAGGAGTTCCTTTTTCCCTTTGTTATTTTATTTTTCTTAGCATTAATTTTTTTTTTTATTTTGAGTTCTGAATTCTGGCCCTCTCTCTAGTCTTCCCCACTTCCACTGAGAAAGCAAACAATATGATACCCAATATAGACAGGGAGTCATGCAAAAAAAAAGTTTATATTAGCTACATTGCAATAAAAAAAGCAACAAAAAATAATGGAAGTAAGAAAAAATATATACTCCAATATGTACTCAGAGTTCATCAAATCTCTCTCTGGAGGTGGATAACATCTTTCTTCAGGAGTCCTTCGGAATTATCATGAATCATTACATTGATCCTAAGAGCTAAATCTTTCACAGTTGATCATCGTTACAATGTTACCGAACTGTGTACAATATTCTGCTGGTTCTGCTCATTTGACTTAGCATCAGTTCGTGTCTTCCCCAGTTTTTTCTGAGAGCATCTGGACGATCATTTCTTATTGTACAATAATATTCCATCACAATCATATACCACATCTTGTTCAGCCATTACTCAACAAATGCACATCACCTCGATTTCCAATTCTTTGCTATCACAAAAAGAACTGCTATAAATATTTTTGTACATATAGATCCTTTTCCCTTTCCTTTGATTTCTTTGGGATACAGACCTAGTAGTGGTATTTCTGGGTTAAAAGTTATTCCTAATTTGATAGTTCAAGACAGTTTTTATTGGAATGACTGGACCTGTTCAATAACATTCTTAGTAGCTGTATCACCCCGGACACGTCACTTAAACTTTCTCAACCTTAAATAATTCATTTATAAAATGAGGATAACAACATGTGACTTACAAGTTTATGAAGATCAAATGAAATAACATATGAGAAGAACTTTGAAGCTTTAAAGCCCTATATAGTTGCTAGCTATTACATGTATATATATATATATATATATACATACATACATATATATACATATATAAATATATAAATACACACACACATATACATATATATATACATATATATACATATATACATACATATATATATATATATATTTAAAGCAACTGGGGCTAAGTTCAGGGTCACATAGTAAGTATCTGAGGCCAGATTTCAACTCAGGTCCTCCTGACTCCAGGACCGGTGCTCTATCTACTGCACCACCTAGCTGCTCCTGTTACTAGCTGCTATCAATACTATAACCTCTCATTTTCTTGTAGTAAGGTTTTTAGCATGATTTAATACCCCCAATAACATTAACTGTAATTTTCCATTAATAAACGATTTCTGAACCGTTCTAGCAGTTAGGTGGTGCAGTAGATCTAGTATTGGGCTTGAAATCAGGAAGATTCATCTTCACAAGTTTAAATTTGACCTCAGATACTTAATAGCTCTGTGACTCTGGGCAAGTCACTTAACCCTATTTGTCTCAGTTTTCTCATCTGTAAAATGAGCTGGGGATGGACATGATAAAACACTCCATTGTCTTTGTCGAGAAAATCCCAAATGGAATCATGAAGAGTCAAATGCAACTAAAAAATGACAACAATGACAACAATTAAAACCACAATAATGAGAAAACAAAACCCTGCCCCAGTATTTTGGCAGATGAACTCCTTTGTTGGGCCACTGTAGAAGCAATAATTGGATGTGTTTCTATACCACTAGAAAAATAGTACATATGCAGGACTTGATGTTTGCTTTATACCCACCAAGATTCTTTGCTTTTGGCAATGGTAGGCATTTTCTTTTCATGTTGTCAACAAATTCTCATAGTCTTCTATCTTTACTAAAAGTTTTCTTTTCCATCTTGCTACAATTAATAGACTTTCCTTATTTGGCCTGCCTTCTCCTTTTTAACTGACTTGTAAAGTTTGTTAGTTTTGTCTTTATCTTTTTAAATGTCAGTTGTCTTCCCAAAACATCATCCTCTTTGTTTAATGGCATCAATTATATAAGTAAGTTCAAGAAATAAATATGCATCATGGAGACTGATGCAGAGTAAAATGAAACACAATATATAATTAAAAATGAGTGATTGCTGCTAAACTGAAAGCTTGCTAAATTTTCTTGAAGATGGCTATTTTTTTCTCTAAGGATTTTGGTAACAATATATAAGATGATTTCTATCTCCACATTAACTTTTCCCTAAGAGAGCAACACATATCACCCTCTTTTAGACAGAGATAAAATAGTAAAATAAGGAGAAAGTTTCCCTTTAAGACTCAATGTGGAAGAAGAATGGCTGCCACAAGGACAAAAATTAGGTGAACTATTCTGTCAATCTTTCCTTTGGAATTAATTTTTAAAAAATTGAATTTTTTTTTGTTTTGTAAACACTTTCTTTTTGAAAAGTAACAACTTATTTATTTTTAACATCCATTTTGCATAATTTCATACAAGTCTTGCCAGGTTTTTCTGAAACACCCTACTCTCTATTTCTTTTTTTTTTCTATTTTTTTGGTCTTTTTTTTTTTTGAAGGGCAATCGGGGTTAAGTGACTTGCCCAAAATCACAAGGCCTGTAAATGTGTCAAGTGTCTGAGGCTGGATTTGAACTCAGGTCCTCTTGACTCCAGGGCTGGTGCTCTGTTCATTGTGCCACCTAGCTGTCCCTACTCTTTTTTTTCCTCATAACTTTATAGTATTGCATCACAATTATAAGCCACAATTGGTTCAGCCATTCCCCAACTGATGTGCATGCCCTCAATTTCCATTTCTTTGACACCACAAAAAGAGCTGCTAAAAATACTTTTGTACATATTTTCCTCTTTATTAGGTCTCTTTTGGATACAGATCTAATAGTGGTATTGCTCATTAAAGGGCATGTCTAGCTTCATAGTTTTTTGGGTAAAATTCCAAATTATTCTCCAAAAGAATTGGATTGGCTCATAACTCCACCAATAGGGCATTAGTGATTCAATTTTTCCTCATATTCTCCAACATTTATCATTTTCCTTTCCTATCATATTAACCAATCAAATATATGTGAGGTGCTAAAAAAGAGGTCTTTTTTTTTCGTTTTGGTTTGAATTTCTCTAATCAATAGTGATATGGAGCATTTTTTCATATTACTATAGATAATTTTGATTTTTTTTCTTCTGAAAATTGCCTGTTCATATCATTTGACCATTTATCAGTTAATGAATGACTTGTATTTTTATGAATTTGACTCAGTTCTCTATTTATGAGCAATGACACTAATGGAGAAATTTGCTGTAAATTTGACCCCTTCCTTCTCATCTCATTTCCTGTTTTCCTTCTAATCTTGGTTGCATTGCTTTTGTGCAAAATCTTTTCCATTTTGTATAATAGAAATTGTCATATGTTATTTCCTGTAATCCTAAATTTCTTTCGGGTCATAAATTCTTCTCTTGTCCATAAATCTGATGCATAAAATTTTCTATGCTCCCTGAATTTGCATATGATATCATCCTTCATGTCAAAAACATATAGCCATTTTGATTTGATCTTGTAATATGACTTGAGATGTTGGTTTATGCTTACTCTCTGCCAAACCACTTTCTATTTTCCCCAGAATTTTTTGTCAAATATTAAATTTTTGTCCTAAAGCCTAGATGTTTGGATTTATACAACAAATAGATTAGTACAGTCATTTCGTAGTGTGCATTTTAGACCTAATATGTTCCATTGATTTACCACCCTGTTTCTTAGATAGTACTAGATTATTTTAATGCTTATTGCTTTGTAATACAATTTGAAATCTAGTGCTACTAGACCACCTTCCTTCACATTTTTTTGATTCCTTGATATATTTGACTTTTTGTTCTTCTCTATGTATATTGTCATCATTTATTTATTTATTTATTTCTAGCTCTATAAAATAATCTTTGGTATTTTGATTGGTATGGTACTAAATGTTGTTGCTGTTCAGTCTTTTTGGTTGAGTCCAATTCTTCATGCACCTATTTGGGGTTTTCTTGGGACATACTGTAGTGGTTTCCCACTTCCTTCTCTAGCATTTAATAAGTAAATTAATTTAGGTAGATTTTCTTTTTTATTATATTGGCTCAGCTTACCATTGAATATAGAAAATATTTCTCCAACTGTTTAGGTTTCACTTAATTTTTGTGAAAAGTTTTTGGTAATTGAGTTCATATAGTACTTGTTTTTTTCTTGTCAAGTAGATTCCCAAGTACTTTATATTATCTTACAGTCACTTTAAATGGAATTTCTCAATCTCTTATTACTGGATTTTTCATAATATATTCTACAAATCTTTTAGAATTGTTATTTTTTTTTCAGCTAAAGTGTTAATTGATTCTCTAGGATTCTCTAAGCACACTATCATATCATATGCAAAGTATGATCATTTTGTTTTCTCATTGCCTATTCTAATTCCTTCAATTTATTTTGTACTCTCTTATTGCTGTAGCTAGCATTTCTAGCACAATATTGAATAATAATGTTGATAATGGGCATCATTGCTTCACCCTGATCTTCTTTGGAAAGCTTCTCCCTCATCCCAATTATAGATAACGCTTACTGATGTTTTTAGGTAGATATTACTTATCATTCTAAGGAAAGCACAATTTATTCCTATTCTTTCTACTGTTATTAATAGGTATGATTGTGATATTTTATCAAAAGTTTTGTCTAAATTTAATGAGATGATTGTAAGATTTTTTCTTTTTTGTTATTTATATGGTCAATTATGCTGATGGTTTTCCTAATGCTGAACCAGCCCTGCATTCCTGGTATAAATCCCACCTGATTATAGTGAATGATCTTTGTGATATATTGCTTTAATCTCCTTGCTATTTTTTTATCTAAAAATCTGACTCAATATTCATTAGGCAAATTGGTCTATAATTGTCTTTTTTCTGTATTTATTCTTTCTAGTTTATGCATTTATGTATCAGCACCATGTTTGTATCATAAAAATAATTTAGGAGTACTTCATCTTTCCCTATGTTTTCAAATAGTTTATATAGTATTAGAATTAATTGTTATGTAAATGTGTGGGAGAATTCACTTGTGTATCCATCTGGTTCTGGAGATTTTTTCTTAGGAAGTACATTGTTGGATTGTTGAATTTATTTTTTCTATGAAGGGGTTACTTAAGCCTTGTTTCTTCTCACAATCTGGGCATTATATTTTTGTAAATATTAACATATTTCACTGAGAATGTCAGATTTATTGGCATGTAAGTGGGCAAGATAGCTCCTAATTGGTTTAATCTAATCTTCAATGGCAGTGCAGTCACCTTTTAAATTTTTAATAATAGTAATTTGGTTTTTTCTTTCTTTTTTAAAATCAAATTAACCAATGTTTTTAAGAGCTTCTAGTTTTTATTACTTTCAATTTTACTAATTTATCCTTTAATTTTCAAGATTTCCAATGGTATTTAAGGATTTTTAATTTGTTCCTTTTCTAGATTTTTTAAAATTGCATGCCCAATTAATTATTCTGCTCTTTCTATATTTTATTTATGTAAACCATTTGATATTCAAATATTTTTCCTGATTGCTGCTTTGGATGTTTCCCACAAATTTTGGAATGTTGTCTCATTGTCATCTTTCTCTTAAATGAAATTGTTGTTTGTCTGATATGCTCTTCCATAACTCGTTGGGAGTACCTTCTTGATGCCTCCAGTTTGTTTCATCTTGTACCTTCTGGTAACTAAAAAATACACAGCTCAAGTTCTGAATCAGAATACAGTTTTCCCTCTGATTATGCCTTAATTTTTACAATGAATCAAACTGTTTTGTTTCTATGTACTAAGGCCAGAAGAACTTCTGGGTCCATTAAATGAATGTGACAGTAGTGTGTGAAGAGGAAGTATAAGAAAAAATGGGTTGTAGCATCAAATTCTTTGGGCTCAGAATCTATAATCTTGTGGTCTGTCTCATAGTCTGACAAAATTCTCTCTCCATGTCAGTCCAAGCAACATTGTGAAAGGGGAGATCATCAACTGATATGTTTACATCTCTCTAAGTTCTTTGTTGGATTTCATTTTCTGTGGATTTGCTCTTTTTTTTTTCTGAGAGTACATTGTTTAATTGGTTATTTTGGCTGAACAGGTTTTTATTTTGTGTATCTGGAAAAAGGAATATCTAAAATGTGGAACCTCAGGTCGAATGTTATAAAGGTTTTATTTCATTAAAATGACATATACAATATTTAATTTCATATAAGAACAGACAAGTTCTTCAGCCTATTTGATCTAATTAATTTGCATTGCACATTAATGGATGCTTTGTATATATTTGTTTTCATATCGTCTCCTTTCTTGAGGACAGGCACTGTCTTTTGCCTCTTTGTATTCCCAGTGCTTACCATAGTGCCTGACACATAGTGTCATGAATGCTTATTTACTGATTGATTGATTAAAATACATAACAAAATATTTTGTGTGGCAGAAGAAAAGGTTATTACAGGCAAGTGAATCAAAGAAAGTTTTTGGATAAAGTGCCATTTGGTTTTAAGGAATCCACATAAATTTAGCTGGTTAATTGGGAGGAGAAATGACATTCCACGCAAAGAGAATAATTTGAGCTAAAACATGGAATTTGGAAAATGCAGGGCTGGAAATGTCCAGGTATTCAATAGTATTTCAGTTTGCTTATTGTACCCCATCACTGCAATGCTTTTCCTCTACACCTTGCCTTACTCCCATGGTTTCTCTGTGACTCTGATCAAATTTTAGCCTTGGGAATAACAATGCACCCTCCCCTCTAATCCATCAGAACTGCTTCTAGACCAGACCCTCATAGCCATCACTGAGAAGAGAAATCATTATGGAGAGGGTGCCCACATTCCTTATAAATACCAGTGACAATTGCTCTATATCATTGTCTGCCTGTTGTCTCTCTTATTATAATGTGAGGTCCTTGAAGGCAAGGACTGTGTTTTTGCCTTTCTGTGTATTCCTGATGCTCAGCACAATGCCTGGTACAGAATAAAGACTTAACCATTATTGTTGAGTGACCACTCAGAATATAAAGTAAATAGAGAGTTAAAATCAAAAATAAGCTTGTCAAAGGCAGGGTGGCATTAGATGGTAAAGGTCCTTTATCTACAATTTCTTAGCATTCTCGCTGAGGCAGCTGGATGTCATAATGGATGAAACATTGGAGAGAGAATTAAGAAAACATGGGTCTAAATCCTGCCTTAGAAACTTACTAGTTTTTAGATGTGGGACCTTGGCTGAGAACACTACTTCTCCTTCAATAGACAGAGCCAAGTGAGAGGAACTAGGGATGAGAAGGACAATGGGAGCAGAGATTATCCATAGAATCAGGAAGCTAAGCCTTGTTGGAAGATAGGAGGTGGCAAGGCATGACCTGGTAGTGGCAGCAGGGGAGATAGAAGGGTTAGGGGACTAGTGATAGGTTTAGAAGTAGAATAGGTTGCAGGGTGGACCATTAAGTGAAAAATGAGCAGTATATCTCAGTCTTCTCATGATATGTTGGCTCCAGGCATGGACTCACTAATCTTCGAATTGTCTGGAGAGTGTAGTTGTTCCGGTGGACAGGCAATAATGTAGATGTTGAGCAGACAAAAAGGCTAGCTAAGTGGAGAGAGAGTGACAATCAATCCCATTCAGACACAAATCTCCTCCCCCTGCACTTTCTAGTTCACCTTGGGACTTGGAGATTTGTACCTGAGTGGAGACAAGGCAACTGTTGGCAGGGTGGACCAATTTGGATAGGAGTGAAGTACACAATGTATCTATGCCCCCTCAAGAAATGGTAATCCTCGTCCGATCCTTAAAGCAAGTCAAAATGATAAGGTTGATTTAAAACCATGTCCCATGAGATTTGTTTGGAGGAATTGAGAATATTTGGTTTAGAACAGATTTTATGGCAGTACTACAGAGATGGCTAGATTTGAATCCTGACTCTGACTTACTTTCAGTGTGACTTTGGATGAGTCTCTTAAAATGATCAATTTCCTCATCTGTAAAATGAGGATATTAGAGCAGATGGCCTACAGCAGATGATCTAGATAGCTTTAGATCAATAATCCTATTTTGAGGACCACAGGCCATTGGGACTCTGACCCTGATGACTAAGTAAGCCCTCTCAGGTGAAGAGGCCTGCTGCCAGGCCTGGATTGGTTTCCCATCCCCCAGGGAAGAGTTCTAGCATGCAAGTGTGAAGATTGTATACTCAAGATAAGCGTGGAGTTTTTCACCCTTGCCTAGGAACACTGTATTGTTCAGTGTCCACAGGGGAAAGCCATTAGGAAGCGTCCTATAAAAGGCTTGCACTTAGAACAATAAAGGAGATTATTTTCCTCCATCCTTTGAGTCCTCATCTCTCTTTTTAATTCATAGCCTCTGGGTAAGAAAACTCTCTCCACCCTGCTGGGTGATAGCAGGACCCCCAAATTCTCCCAGCCTTGCTACAGGAGGGCAGGGATCCCTGTCTTGGCCCACCATAACCCTATAGCCTGCTATCTATCTTAAGATACTTTAAAGGTTGTCACATGTGAAGATTAGACTCGTTGGCTTGATTAACAGAATGAGGAGCAGTGAATGGAAGCCATTTGAAGACAAATTTTGCCATATTCAGAAGAAAAAAAACAAACAAACGAACAAACACAAGACTTTCTCACAACTAGAGATGCCCCAAATGGGATGGGATAGTGGATATTTAGGGACTTTATTGAAGATTTTCAAGTGGAAGTTGGATGGCTACTTTTTTACAGATTTTGGTGAGGAAGCTCATACTTCAGGTTGAGGAGCACATGATGTTTTCTAAAGTTCTTTTCTGGTTATAAATTTATAATTGTAGCTGAACATAATTTGCTATAATATTTCTTTTAATTCCAAATATTTCCAGAGAGACTCTTATGATACTTACTTCATTACAACTTCATTATAACAATGAAGTACAATGTTCTCCTAAGGGCCTGAGTGCACAGGATAGTGTAATCAGTGATATGATTTAATGAAGGTTTTTTTTACCCCTGGATTCTAATTAAATAAATCTATTGAATAAAATGGAGAACAATTTTTTCCATTTTTATAATTTTTTTTTCCTATAATATAATGTGATCATTGTTTTCTTCCAGTTCCATAAGGTAAATCCATTATTGATCAATGACAAAAATTCTTTTTTTGTGTAGTGGTGACATTAAGAATTGTTGTTCTTTTTTTCCCTCTAGACTGTCATGCTCCCACATCCTTTTCTTCTTGTGATGGTCTTGAGTTAGAGAACATCCCCACCAACATCCATCTTAGAGGATCATTAAAACAAAAATTCTCTTCAATGCTCCCTTAAGACTTCTCTTCTAATTACTTTATTTCCATCTTTAATAAACAATGCCCCCTCGATGATTTTGATCATTTCCCATAATTACTCTTTTTGTCCTTAACAAACAATCCTCCCCAATAATTTTAACCATTTTCTACTAGAGAGTTCAAAGTATGTTTTCATCAATTACAATTGCTTTGCATAAAAAGGGTCTCATTAAAAAAAAATTATAATCGTGTGTCCTGATTCATGTGTCTCTGCATGTTCTCTTTTGTAGACCTTTCTGAAGGTTCCAGTGGAATGTGTACAAAACCCTGTGAAGTTTAGGATCTGAAGTTGACTACTCCCTGATGTTGTGATACTTACAACCCAAAATAACTATTTTCTTGCCATCAATGAGATAACAAGCAACAAGATACATAGTTATAATATTTGGAACTTCTCCATTGTTCCACTCCCTCTACTGGTAAATGAAGGTAGGTCCTTGGGACATTACATCTCTGATGGGAATCTAGAGAAAAGTTTACTTTTTGTTCTGGGTCATTACCTACCCAGAATTAAGATGTCCTTCCTTCCCAACAATTGTTCAAAACTAATACATAGTATCCCCAAAATCTTAGTCTAGTTTTAAGCTTTGATAACTTATATATGATAAGCCAAAGAGAAACATCCCTTTTAAAGTGGACGTAACATTATTAAAGTTTCAAAGCTTTAAAACTGCAATAAGACTTTTGGGACACCCTATATCTTAAGTGTCTGCCATGTGCTACACACTATTTACCTGAGAATATGGAAGTAAAACATGAAACTCTTCCCACCCTGAAGAAGTTTGTATTCTATAGGGGGTAAACAACACAAAAAATATTTTCAAAGCAAATGCAGGGTTTTGGGGAGGAGGTAAATGGAAGGCAAAAGAAGCTGTGTGGGGATTAGTAAAGAATTTTTGTAGGATATTTGTTCAGATGAAGTTTGAACAAAGCCCCTAAAAGTAGATACAAAACAGTGGACATTTGAAAAGGGACCAGGGCCTCTGGTAAACAGAAGAAAGGACACATCTGCTCTGGATGAGTAGTAGTAGCTTAAGCCCAAAGTCAGGATACTAGATGGGAATGACATTCTGATGGGGTTAAAATGGAATCTTCATAATGCAGGACAGTTAAATTTTTAATTGAGGCTACGTGGTCTGGGGGCAGTCAGCAAATTTTGGTTCAAATTCTTCCTTGAAACTTAATAGCTGTGCGATATTAAATTTTATATATATACATATATATGTATATATATATACATATATATGGATACATATATATTTCCATATATGTATGTATATATGTATGTGTGTATGTATATATACATATATATATATTTCCTTTTTGAGCCTCAGTTTCCTTAACTGTAATTGAAATAATATTAATACTACCTACTTCACAAGGAACTTTCAGGAAAAAGCAATTTGAAAATCCAATGTGATTTTGTATAGACTAATAATAATATATTTTAACAACATAATATTTGAGTAACAGATGAATTATATCAAAGATATGTCTCCCAGATCTGAGAAATACAGTAATTTCTGAATAAAAAAAGAAAAGGAACACACATCTACTGGGATTTTTACAGTTTATGTGCAAATATGAAAATGTTCTCTGAGAAACCAAGTGAAAACTCTGGCATTCGTCTCCCAATCACAAAGCATCAGAGGTGAAAGAAGTACATATTTAAAGGGACTGCCAGTTCTCCTACCTTTGTAGACAGTTTAGGATAGAGAAGATATCATAAGGTGAGAGAAATTTGCTAATTAGATCCATTTTAGATACATATTTTTTCTTAGTTCCCTGATAAAATGAAGAGAGGGGAAAGAAATTGCTTATAAACAAATGATTTTAAACCTTTCCAATGGAAAAAAAATGTATCACAACATGCTGCACTTACTGCCTGGAGATTTAGTGCTGTTACTAAAGAGGAAAATATTGTCCATAGGTCGTATCTTAAATTCTGCTCCATTGTTCTAGATAGAACAGGAAAGGGTAGGGAAAGGACATATTTGAATGCCTTTAAATAATTGTGGTTAAAATATGATGGCATTTTCCCTTAGAATTGTAATACCTGAGCTCCCTTAACTGTAATATCATTCCAGGCAAGCATAGATGATCACCAATATGAAATAACTTCAGTCCCTTTAAAAGACTACTTTTGACTGCAGCCAAATCTGAGTACTTATGGACTGTTTACCATAGAAAGCAGGTCTATAGATGATTTTGTAATGTATTAAGTACATCCCATTTCCTATTTTTTCCTGATAACTGTATTTTGGGTCTTAGTTTATGTGACAAAAGAATGAGTTGATCTTTAATAACTTTTCACCAGGCAATTAAATTTAGTAATTTTAACAGAGTTATGTGGATTCAGAACTCTAGGGTCACACCTACTCATTCCAACTCTTTTGACCAGTTGATTTGTTAAAGTAAAATAAACATTTTAAAGCAACATTTCCATTGTTAGGTGTTTACATGTCTGTATTTCTAGGAGCAACTAGTGGAACAGTAGATATAGAGCTGGGGAGGAATCAGGAACACTTGAGTTCAAATCTGACCTGAGACACTTACTACTTGGGTGACTCTGGGCAAGTCTCTTTAGCCGCTGTTTGCTTTAGTTTTCCCAACTGTAAAATGCTTGGAACAAAGTAGGTGCTATATAAATGCTTATTTCCCCCTCACATACAAAGTCGTGAACCAAACACTAAAGCAAAAGTAAAAAAAAAAAGTGTAGGTGAAATTTTGCTTATTTACATAGTTGGTTGTCCTCCCTACACTCTAAATAAATTATAAAATCCCCAGAAAGTAGCCTGAGGTTCCTTAAGTCCTAGTATTTGGTTCTCTGTTGAAGACTGAGATTTAACTAGTCATCTGTCTTGTTGGAGAAAACCTGCCCCAGTGGGGATTACAAACTGTTTACATTTGCATTATTACAGATGTCAGTTCTGGTCCCCAAACAATTAGGCAGCAAGGACTTGGAACTGGTAGGACGGTTGGGAGAGAAGCCTGGTAAAAGCTCAGACTTATACTCTCTTCTTTTTAAATCCTCCACATTTAATGAAACAGTTTAGGTCTCTAAATGCCCTTTACATCATTTACCTTTTAATTTATGTTTTAATCTTCCTTAATATATTTCAAAATATTTGGATTTATATGTAGAAAAATAACCTAAGTCATATTCTAAATCACGTAATACATAAAGTTACATATCACATTGAGTTGGAGGAGGGGTGGTGGTGCTATGTAAGTCCACAGTTCTATTAATTTATACTCTTATTTCATGTACTCAAGGCCCTTGGTTATTCTGGTTTTCCCCTTCTGGACATTCTTCACCTTTTCATTGTAGTGAACCTTCATCTCCTTCTGTTAAAATCTCTCTCTTCCTTCCAGGCCCACCTTAGCTGCTTGAAGCCTTTACTGATTCCCTAGATGAAATTAAACTCACTTCTCTAATTTTCTCACAGCACTTTGAGTTTCTCCTTTGGGTCTATCTCACTTATTTGTGTAGATGTAATATCTCCCCTAGTAGACTGTAAGGTCATTGAAGGAAAGGATGACATCTTTTCCCTTCTCTATATTTCTCGGGCTTTGAATAGTGCCTTGCATATAGTAAATACTAAATAATGTATGTATTTTTTTGCATTCAAATCTCTATGGGTTATACAGTTAGTCCCACTGTGTTTCTAAACCATTTTCAAGACAGATACTTAAATTAAAAGTCTCTGACTATGGCTTAGACTTGCCATTTTTTCCAGCATCCAACCTTACAAATCCCATGTGTTCACCATTTTATTCAGCTAAAAACCTAAGCACAAGGAATATCTACCATGGTATTTGAATAATGCAAATCTTTTTTTAAACATTTTCCCCCAGAAGAGAACATATAATACTGAAATATAGGAGAAATGAAATGCATCTCAATGCAGTGGAAATAAACATTGAATGAGGGGACCTGAGATTTTCTGATCTAGTACTTATTGGATAAGTAAAAACAAAGCACAACAGTACAAAAACCTGTCCCATATATTTAGTTTATGCCTTATCAGCTGTGGTTGACCTTTTCATGTGAAGAAGAGTAAGCATCCCTAAAGTTCATTTTTTAATGTCTAAAACCTCAAGAAACAATGATATATTCTATGCCAAATGATCCACTAAAAAAATGCTTTCATGTTCATTCTGATTTATTATCATTGGTTGAGAGCTGAGAGGGACCTCAGAGTCCATCCAATCACAGGACCACTGAGCCAGAAGTGACCTTAGAGGCCATAACATTCACACACACACATACACACACACACACACACACACACACACACACACACACACACACACACACCCCCTTCATTTTATAGATTTGGTAACTGAGGTACAAGAAGATTAAAATGATTTTTTTTTTGTCACATAGCAAATATATGTCTGAGATCATATTTGAACTTGTCTTCCTAACTCAAAGTCTGGTACATTTTCTACTCTTCCCCCTAGAAGTGTCCAAGTCTAACCTACTTTGCAGGTGAAGAGATTAAGGCCCAAAGAAAAGATGAGATTGCCCAAGGTTACACAACCACTAGGTAGCACAATCCTTGACTCTGAGTTCAGAACTTCTACCTTATAAAACTGCCTTCATTTAATCCATCTAGAAGGCCATTCTGTATTTATTTTTCTTCATTATCTGAAAATTCTGCAATGAAAAATGTACTGATTTTCCATTCTTTAAGATTAAATAGGAATGGTATGTGTATCAGGGATTGGTAAAAGTCTGCTTACTAGTTTCCACACTAGAGTTTTTTTTAATAGAAGAAGATGGGATAAAGCTCATTATTCAGGCCCACTGCTCTAAGTACTTGGGATAGAAATAAAAAAAAAAAAGAGACAGCCCCTTCACCTTATAAGCTTACATTCTAATTGGGGAATGTGCTTTGGTCTGGAAAATGGCATATGGTTAGCTGAGCCATAGGGCAGTTGACTGACACACCCTTTTCATGAGCAAAAGTAGTATTGGTTTGATTACTATTCCCAGAGGAAGAGGCAGAAAAGATGTGTGTGTGTGTGTGTGTGTGTGTGCGCGCGCGCGCGCATGTGTGTATGTACACTTGTGTGTATGTATAAATGTGAGTGTGTTTGTGAGTACGTGTGAATGAGCATATCAGTGAATATGTGAGGGTACGTGAGAGTAGGTGTGTGTGGATGTGCACTTTATAAATGGAAAGGCAATGAGACTGTCTTTGTAAAGAACAGCCCCAGGAATGGAATTAAGATTAGAGTTCATTGGTTCTGGCCCAGCTAGACCAAGCAGTTGCCACCAACCCAGATGGTCCTACCCTAAAGAGTGGCATTTCCAAAACTGAGCCTTCACTCCTCCAGATCCTAGTCTTTGAACATCAGATTGGGAGGGTGCTGCAGCAATGTCAGGGTAGCATGGCAGAAGGATGATGGGGTGAAATGTGATGGGGAGAGCAGAGGAGGCTATCTAGATATATGATGGACATGCATACAAACAAACTAAGCTGGGAGTCAGGAGAACTCCAACTCAGCTACTAGCTCTGCCTCTAATATGTGGCACTAATGAAGAATTTGTGCTGACTGATTATGAGATCACAGGATAGTAGATATGATGGGGGAAGGGGCTTGAAGGTTATCTTTTCTAAACCTTTGAATTTATAGTGAGCAAATTGGGTCTCAGAGGGGTTGTAACTTGTCCAGGGACACTCAGGAACTAAGCAGTAGAGTTGGGTCCCAAAGAATCCTTTTATTCTTCATCTTCTATGAAAAATATCGGTGTCATAGAGTCATAAATCCTCAAGTTGCAAGGCACCTCAGCTTACTCACCCCCTGCTCCACTTCCATAACATAGCATAGACAACAAGTGACCATCTTGCCATTCACTGAAGGCTTCTAATAAGATAGAACTGTGTTATTCTCAAGGCAGCTTGTTTGCCTTATAAACAGTTTTAAGTGTAAGGAAAATTTTTCTGATATCAATCCAAAATTTACTATGTTGCAACTGCCACCTAATGCTCATAGTTTTTCTCTGAGAGTCCAAACAGAATATGTTACTTGTTTAAAATATTTGAAGTCAGCTATCAAGTCCCATTGAATCTTTTCCATAAATCACTCAATGGAAAGGGAAGTGGGGGAGGGGAATAAGCATGAATAAAGGGCCTACAAATATTGTCTTGAGGTGGCTGGGTGGCGCATTGAATAGTGCACTGGTCCTGGAGTCAGGAGGACCTAAGTTCAAATCTGGCCTCAGACACTTGACACAAAAACTAACCATATGACCTTGGGCAAGTCACTTAATCCCAATTGCCCTACCTCCCCCCCTCCAAAAAGCAAAAAAACAAAAAAACAACCCCACCAAATATTGTCTTATTTGAGCCTCAAAAGAACCCCAAGAGGTGGGTGCTAATATTATTCCTATATTATAGCTTTGGGAAGTGAGGCCTAAAGGGGTTAAATGACTTTCCTAATCTTAAGGAACTGACAATCTAGCTGAAGGAGTTAATGATATATAGATAGTTATACTCGAAATTTCTAACTAATTGCCATTTATATGACATTTTAAGATTTACAAAACGTGTTGCAAACTTCATTTTCATCTTACAAGAGCCCTGGGAAGTAGATATGTCTATTAAGCAAATTTTACAGATGAAGAAACTAAGGTAAACAGGGTTAAGGGACTTGCCCAGGGTCACACATCTAGTAAGCGTCTGACGATGGATTTGAATTCAGGTCTTCTTGCTCTGGTTCTAGCACTCTATTCATTGTTCCATCTAGCTGGTGATTTGGGGAGAATGCTATTAATAGTTAGGGAGATAAAGAAAGGTCCCTTGTGAAACGTGGTGTTTGAACTGAGACTTGAACGAAATGGGATTTGAGGAGGTAAGGTGAGGATGGTAGGTATCATAGACATGGTGGGCAGATAGTACAAAAACACAGAAATGGAAGATGAAATGTCCTATGTAAGAAACAGAAGGCTGGTTTGTGGAAGAGAGAGAGACAGAGACAGAGAAAGAGACGGAGAGAGAGAGACACAGAGAGAGACACAAAGACAGAGTCAGAGTCAGACAGAGAGACAGACACACAGAGAGAGATGGAGAGGCAGAGACAGAGTGACAGACAGAGACAGAGGCAGACAGAAACAGAGAACACTTTCTACCTACCAAGCATTTTGCCAAGCACTGGGGATAAAAGTAGAAAAAATGAAAGAAGATAAAATCTTCTCTTGTATCCTCATAGCATCACTTTCAATATTATGAGTGACTTTTGAACTGGCTGGTTTGGTTTAGTGTGAAAGATAGTCTGACATTCAGCTTAGGGTGTTGCAAATAGGCAGGTAGGTGGCCCAGAACACTGGTGTAACCAGGATGGTTGCTAGCACAGGTTCTTAGATCTGCTTTACTAGAAAAGATAGCTGTTTCAGGGGTCAACAGTCTTAATTACATTCACTAGCTCAGAGGAAAAGTCAGCACCCTGAACTTCATAGAAAATAAGAGCAGAGAAAATAAAAGCAGAGAAATACAGACCAACAGACAGGGCTCTGACTGCCTGAATCAACTATACACTTTCCATGCACCCCTGGAATCGAGAGAGCCTGTGTCTCTGAGCAGTTGGGGAGATCTGAACACACACCCAGAATCTTGACCAGGGAATCACAAGATCCTTCTCATAAGCAAACCCCCAAAAGCAAAATATCAACTCAGAGTATATATACACTTCTCAGAGCCCAAAGACATCACAACCCTCTTGACTCAGTGCCTAATTTAGAAATTAGCAAAAGCTGGGAAAGCCTTCCTACAAGCAAGCCTTCCCTAAGTAAGCTTCCCTTAATGGGCTCCATGTGAGGCCTATTAATTGATGGGGACATCTTAAATCCCATTAATATTGCAGACCTACAATAAAAAACATAATCTTCCTGAGTTTAAGTCTGGCATCAGCTAATTACTAACTGTGTGACCCTGAGCAAGTCACTTAACCCTGTTTGCCTCAGTAAAAATGAGCTGGAGAAGGAAATAGCAAATCACTCAATATTTCTGCCAAGAAAATCCCAAATGGGGCCATGAAGTATACACAACTGAAAAGCAACTGAAAAATAATGACAATAAAGGAATGTTACCACTGATGAAAGGACTGACATTCGGGATCAAATGCAAAAGAAAAAAACCAAAAACATCTCTTTGAAACTTCATTTCAGATTTCCTGTCCATCGGTATCCTAGGGCAATGAATTCCAGAGCCAGGAAACTGACCATTCATTTGATGTTTCAAAAATCTGCTTCTGAGGGAATCACTAGAACATCTTAGCCTCTGTTTGCTATTCTTCTCTGTGACTCTAACTGGTCCCCTGGGTTTCACCCCCTGTATTTCTTCATGTAAAGCTGTGTTCTCTTTTATGACCCTTCTTCTGTCAGGCAGACAGAAGAAAAGCGTTGGATCACATAAAGTTATGCCATTAATTCTTCATCATTTAAGGGAATGCTATTGGCATAAGTAAACATTTTCCCTGGTATTTGTTAATTTCTAGTTTTGGCGTATAGTTAAGAGTTCTGAAATTTTTGCCCCTAAATAATCTATTTCACTCCAATCCCATTTCATTGTAGCATAGCAGAAAAATAATATTCAGTGTCAATTGCTTTCTTTTTATCCAGTCAGTCAACTTGAAACTTACTTCTTCAAATCCCTCATCTCAAATATTTTTGAGATTGTGTGGGTGTATATGTATATATATGTGCAAACACACACACATATATACATTATATATAATAGATGAAAAATATATATACACATATATAAGGAAACAGAGAGAATGAGAGAGAAAATGACATAAAAAGGGATGTTAAAACAAACTGCTAAGAATTCAAAAATAGTTAAAATTATTAAAACTCTTAGCTGTATTTCTTTTCCTTCCCTCCTCTTCCCTTTTCTCTCCTTACCTATTAAAACTATTTTATATAGCAGACATTAATCATATAAACTAGGTCCATTTAGACATTAAGACTGGCCTCCCCACAAATAAAGATAATTAATTACATGTTTTGGGGTTAACAGAATATACAATAAATATGAAGTTTTTTAAAGGTAGCAAAATTCTCAGAAGGTAAAACTAATTTCTTCATACATATAAGGGGAAATCTTTGAAATCTTCTGGAAAAATAAACTTTTACTTCTAAAATAAACCCTTCCAATATTTGAAGATAAGAAAAGAGCTTTTCATTAGTCAGCAATGAAAATATATGCAAAAAAGGAAACAAAACTTAGGATCACCGAAGTCATGTAACAGGGTATGAGGAAGATTAATTAATGATAATTTTTCTTATACTCAAATCTTTGATAAAATTTTGGGAAATTATTTCATTT
>CM053581.1:69325285-69363648 GCA_028627135.1 Pseudochirops cupreus
ATCTTTTACCATTTGAGTTCATCTATTTTTTAAGGTGTTGTTTTCTTCAGTCAGGTTGTTGACTCTCTTTTCATGATTTTCTTGCATCATCCTTATTTCTCTTCCCAATTTTTCCTCCACTTCTCTCATTTGGTTTTCAAAATCCTTCTTAAGCTGATCTATGGCTTTTAGGAAGTCTTCATGTTTTTTGGAAGCTTTTGGTGTGGAAGTTCTGACTGTGTTGTCTTCCTCCTGTTCCATGCTTTGATCCTTCTTGTCCCTAAAGAAGGAATCTAGAGTTTGGTTGCTGTTCTTACTTTGCTTCCTTTGCCTGCTCATGTTGGCCGGTCAATGATTTTTTAGCTCTGTGGAACTCTGCTTCCAGAGGGGAAAACTCTGTCTCAAATCAGTGGGGTTTTCCCAGTTGCCATAGTTATTAGGGGGCTGTTGTTTTTTTTTGTAGCCCCCACCAGCTTTGGCTCACTGAAAATGCACCCTAGGACCATCACCTGAGACCATGATCAGGATCCAGGCCACTCAATGCAAGAGCACTTCGCCTCTGAACGATCACTTGGCCCCCCTGCAGTCTGCAGCCTGGGAGCTCTGAAGCAGCCACATGGAGGCAGCTGCAGGGCCTCCACTTCTGCCACTTCTTTGCCCTGGAGGCAGTTTGGCCAGACTGCTTTTCTCCCCCAAGTTTAGCTGAGTTCCACTGACCTTTCATTTATTCCTTGTTTCTTATGGCTTGATAATTCTGGAAACTGCCACAGCTGCCACTGATCCACTCTTCTGAAGCTCCAGCTGCGGCTCATCCTGGTCCCCTTCCCCTCCCCCCAAGGCCAAGGCTAGGCTGGTTTCTGCTCCCAGTGCTGAAATGATCCCTTTGAGCTGAGCTGCCTTCAGCAGGAGATGTATTTGTGTGAGTTTTAGAGCCCAAAAATTTGTTTAGAGTCATATTTTATAGCTGTGTGGGAGCTGTCGTACCTTGCTGCTCCTACACCGCCATCTTGGCTCCAGCCCTCTTTCCCCCCCATCTGGTTATTTTTAATGGAATCTCTCTTTCTATGTCTTGCTGCTGGGCTTTGTTAATAATAATAAGAATATTAATAAATGTGCCAATGATTTATGTGGGTTTCTTTTATATCCAGCAATTTTGCTAAAGTTGTTAATTATTTCAAGTAGTTTTTTATTGATTTTTAGTATTCTCTAATATATCATCTACAAAGACTAAAAGCTTTGTTTCTTCATTGCCTATTCTAATTCCTTCAATTTCTTTTTTTCTTAATATTTAATAACAGTGGTGATAATGGCCTCATATCATCTTTTAATGTATACTCATTAGCTTACATATGATAATATGCTTATATACTATGCATTCTTTTGCTATTATCATTAATACATTTTAAGTATAATTAGAATTACTTATCTCCTAAATGGACAACTTTGCACTATTTGCCTTAATTCCCATATGGCTCCCAGAAGATGATAAAAATAAATAGAATTTTCTGTGGCTAGTAATATTGATTCATTCTTCTCAGATTACTACTGCTACTTCATGTCATATTATTGAAACATTTCCCAGGTCTTTATGAATTCTTTTGTCCCTTTCATGGATAGTTATTATTTTACATTTCAAGGACTTCCAAACTTCAAGTTCTCAGCATTTTTATTCTCTTATTAAAATAATACCTTCAAGAAGTTAAAATTCATTAGTCAGCATGGGAAGAAAGAACTCAAAATTGTGCATTAATGTAATTTTCTTTCTTTGTAAGAATCCAGGCTAAAGTTTTGTCTTCTCCATGTCTTATATTATGTTATAGCATTCAGGTAGGTGTTCAGTGCTTCCAGATTATGAATGACAACAACAGCAACAACAGCATTAATTTAAGCAGTGATTATTTTGTGAAAGAAATCCTTAATTTACACAAATAAAAAAGATTATTTTAACATTTAGTCTTTGTAAATCAATATTTATTTTTTGTCAAGGTTATTAGAAGTAGATCAAGCCAAGTCAGCAACTGTATATAAGCCATTACCATGTGTCAGGCACTGTGCTAAGTACTAGGAATGAAAAGAAATGAAAAAAGTACGCCTCCCCTTCCCCAAATTATTCTACTACTCTCAGGAAGAGAATAGCCCAACAGAGGAGACAAAATGTAAACAACTATAAACAAGCAAAACATATACAGGATAAATTGGAAGTAGGTTAAGAATGAAGGCAACAAGATTAAGGAAGATCAGGAAAAGGCTTCTTGCAGATGAAACTTATCAGGTGTCAGATAGTAAGGTCCACAGCATCAGTTTTTATCATTTTTTATTAATACATCATGTCTTGTCAGAACAGAAACTTCCCAGGAAGCACCCAAACCTCCTGACACCAAAATATGTATATAAATATGCTATAAATATGCATGTTTGAATATATGTGTTAATGTATTGCATATATGCTTTATGCATAAATACATTTATATATTATGTGCATATATACATATGCATATGATTCTTGATCTTATTTAATTGACAGACAAAGTTAAAAGGGAGTTTAACATGGAATCAGAAAGACTTGAGTTCAAATCCAGTCTGGGACACATACCAATCATATAACTTTAGAAGACAAATCATTAGAATTTTCTTTGTTTCACGAAACCTTATAAGGCTTTGTTTCACAAAGAAATTGTTGCTGCTGTTGTTCCTCCTTTTTTTTTTTTAACAGAGGACCAATGACATCAGAAATGAGAAATGTCTTGACTTGAGCATGACTTAGATTTAAGTGAGGTGGACTTTTTGAAGTCATCGGCCTTATTCTTTTCCAGAGTCATCAAAGTCCAGGGGCAGGACAAAAATCAAGACAACTTGTGATGATCTGGGGAACAGTGAATGACCTTGGTATCTTTAATGTCTGACCAAATTCTATGCACTCCACAGAACCTGCATTAGCTGCCTTCATGGCTATTGGAACAAATTGTCTACAAAACTAAATATTCTAGACTTTTGAAAACCTTAAAGACTATATGATTTTGCATCATCATCTGAAATGTTCACATTAATTGATCATGATATAGAACATAAAGTATTCACAAATACATGTAGAAACAAATAATTATTAAACATACTTTATAGGGAATAATGTAATAGAAATCCTCGAGAGAAATTGTGCAAAACAAAGATGTTTTTCAGAATCCATGGTGCCTTTAAACATAATACAAGTTTTTGGGGGCAGCTAGGTGGTACAGTGAATAGAGCACCCGCCCTGGAGTCAGGAGGACCTGAGTTCAAATCCAGCCTCAGAAACTTAAAACAAAAACTATCCGTGTGACCTTGGGCAAGTCACTTAACCCCCAATTGCCCTCTAAAACAAAGGCAAGAAAAAATAAACATAATATAAGTTTTCTATTTGTTTCTCTTTATGTTACTGTGTCCATTTTTACACTTCCTGATTTGAAAGCATGATTGCTACTCCCCATGATGGTAATGGAATTTGAAGATCCCTTTGTATTGGAAAGCTGGGAGGTACTTAGCACCTAGTTTCAAATTAAGCCTCTGTTAAAGAAACAGAACCCCTGTTGCTGATGTAAGAGGAAGGGCTGAACAGGGAGAAGCAATACTGTTTATAGGGAAAAACCCTAGCTGGGAAAGTCAGAATTTCTTGGAGCAAGCTACACAGAATCTGGATAAAGTGATTTTGAATGGAGCTTATGAGGCTGAAGGAGGGCCAGCAGGAGCTGGTGAGGAGCTGGTGAGGATTTCTGAGGGCCAGCTGGCACTACCAAAGACTGAGGAAGCATGACTGTGGTGCTAGTATTTTGTCTGTTTGTGGCTTTGTTAAGCCTTGACTTCCCAGGAACAGAGACTGTGAAGGATTTAAGGTGGACTGGACACTGTGAGCTTCAGCATGGAACAGGAACTGAACTGAGATGTGGACAAGAGACTGGGAGCTGCCTGCCTTTGAACCCAAGTGACAGTTTGGTGAATCCAGGTAGGAGCTGGGACCATGTAAAGGGATCCAGGGAATCTGAGAGCCTACCCCAAGTCAAGCTGAAAAAATACTTTACTTGGATACTATGTACTGACTGAGAAGATTGTGATTTACCTGTGACCAAGGCGTGGATGGCCTGTGTATTTTCTGATGATTTAATAGTGAATGATGACTGACTAGTGATTGATTTGTAACTTAATGTGCCCCATGAGTGGAGAACTTTGACTATTATATTTTGAGACCCTTAAGAGGCAAGCCTCCTTAGGGATGATTGAATGATTGAGTTGATTGAATGATTGAGTAAGTTACTAAGTGATTGACTAAATGATTGTACATTGTTCAAAACTATGTGACTACTGTGGTGAAAACTATGTGGCTATTTTAGTGATAAGTTGTTGTGAATGCTGTATTTTGATTTTTTATGATAAACTGTAACATTCTGAAGGCTGTATTTTGATTTTCTGTGAATGTTTTGCTCTGATTTGTTATTGAATAAATAGAGAGCTTGCTATACTATGGTATCAGAACCTTGAAAGCTGTTCACAGCAGAAGTCCTCTGGAAAGCTACTCATGCTTGGCTTTACACTCACTGTTTTTCAAATTTAGTAAATTTTACTCATTGGTTCATTTTAAATCCTTCTGTGTCTTTATGTTTTAGGTGATTTTCTTATATGCAGCAAATTTTGAATTCTTTTCTTCATTCATTCTGCAACTCTCTTCCATTTTATAGTTGAATTTGTACTAGTAGTAGTCTAAGTTCATTATTTTCCCTTAATCAAAATCAATTGTATTTAAATATTCTTTTAAAAGAAAAAAAATCAGCTCTAGATAACTGTAATGTTATTTTCTTTTTTTTCCCCTAGGCTATCACATTTTATTTTATTTTTTTAAATTAACTTTTGTTTATTTTTTGTTTACATAATTCATTTCCATGAAATTTTGAGTTACAAGTTTTCTCCGCGTCCTTACGTTATTTTCTTGAAACAACCAAATTCCAGTCATTTTCCTCAAAGAGAAGCACACTGTTCCCTATTCCTCCACACATCCTTCCCAGTGGAAACCCAGGTCCCTGGATATTATTTTTATTTATTCATATTTTAAATCAGTCCTAAATATCTGCCAATTGTGCTTTATATGGTCCAATCCCTATATCTAGTCTTAGACACTGGACAAATCCTCTCTTCTTTCCTGCTTGATTCAGATCTGGAAACATTGATTCTAATTTAATTGTAAAAGTTTCTTGGAACTTCCCTTGTATAGCCCATGAATATCCATCTTCCCTCTTTTCTTCTCCCTATCCCGAACTTCTTTGGTTGAATGATCTACACCTGTGGGACTATGTAGCAGAAGAAGAAGAAGAAGAAGAAGAAGAAGAAGAAGAAGAAGAAGAAGAAGAAGAAGAAGAAGAAGAAGAAGAAGAAGAAAGTACTTTTTCCCAGGATATTTTTCTTACTTCTAGGATACTTCTAATCACCCTTCAAAAATTTAGTCCATTGCTCTTCTCCCTCAAAGAACCTTAGATATGTTAGAACTGCTAAAATAACCATATTGACACCTTGCAGAAACTAAACATTGAGACATTACTCTATTTTTATATGATATATGCATTTCTTTATGTTTGTGGAATTTATTTTTTCTTTCAAGATTGCATTCCAAGAATCTAACACTTTTAGGAGGAATTACTGAAAAGCAGTAATAATCTTTCTTTGAAAACATGGGGCCACATGCATAGTCATGAACTGTTAGGAGAGGAAATTTGTACAGAGGTAAGCAATCCTAATTCTGCTACTTGTATTTATAAATCTTCACCTGTTTGGCATTCTCATTTTAAGTATTAGCCATGGCATTCCCTTTGCTAAATGGATTGATTTCTTCAAAAAGTCATACTGATTTTCACATATTTTGTATCTGTTGTACAGATAGAAAAAATCACAGACTCACAGAGCTAGAAGGTTTTTTCAATGATTATTGTATCTATCCCCATGCATTTAGGCCTTTGATATTCAACCAAAATTTGGCTTCCTTACTTTGTTGTACATTAGACAAAAATTACTGGTGAACTATATGGGAAATTAGCTAATGAACTTACTGTACAAATATGAAATAAAATAAAACCCACAATATTATTGAAGAAAACACCTCAGCTGTGACTGGCTCTTTAGGCCTCAAGTCACATGGAATCTCATAGATTCTCAGATTGGGCATCACCTTTCCAATTAAAAGTGAAAAATAATTGCCATATTTTATGAAGGATATAGTTGTCATACTACTATATGAGATGAGCTTGGAAAAATTGAGATGAAATGCACAAGATGCAATGCATATCATTATTAAAAAAAAATAAAACAAAACAAGTTCTAGTTTGCATCCAATTTTCCAGAAACATAACTAGATGTAGTTCATCTATATTCTGATATGACCTGTCAGTTACTTGCTCTGTCAAAATGCTGGTGAATTATTCTACAATGAACAAAAAAATACTACTTTCATATGTCTACAAAATAAATCCCTCGTAGAATATTTTTCTTGTAAAAAATAGACTAAAACTTGGTTTATATACCCTTCACCTAGGTGTTATCAATATGCTTTGCTAAGCAATGACTTAATATGGTGACTTTGAAATAAATAGGTAAGCAGTAGAAAGGTTCATTTTTTATTCAACCCTAAATCATACACAACCTTGGAATTTAAGGCCAGTTATATTGAGCAATACAAGTAGTGATAGCCAGGACAAGATTAATTTTTGTAGGGCTAATACCCACTTTTTCTTCTGTGTGTCATAGACCAGTGCCAAAATAGAAGCATTCTGCCATCATCAAACCCATCTTTAAAATCCCTGATTCAAGACTCCTGTTAATTCATTCCAGGTCCTTACAATTTCAAGTTAGCTAGTAAAACAATATCACTAGCCCATCTCCTGGAAGACAGAGCTCAGTAAAAACCCATGGCACTTGGCCTACAGTTTAAGAAGCCTACCCTTCTTGCAACAAATGAGGACAATTTTCCTAGCACATTTTCTTCATGCTTTTTTATAACTTGTCAATAACAGTTCAGTGATGGTTGAAAAAGTAAACCTCTTCATTTTGGACATGATGGGATGATCTTTATTTAAACACCTAAAAATGTTAGAGAGAAAAGTTGCAAAGTGACAAGGGATCTAGGTTTGTTGGATCCATTTCTGACTTGACTTCAGCTGCTAAGGCAGTAATTCAGAATGGAGAGCTCCCTTTGGTGACTACAGGAGTTCCAGTACTGAAAAATATGAGTGAATTTGCAAGAAAAGGAAATGAGCCTCTCTACCTCCTACCTTCTCTATACTGCTAAAGGAATTCTGCCATTAATGTTATAGAAAACCTGAGACTTACCTTAGTCTAATATAGTATTTATAAACTCTCTGTCTCTTTGTCTCTTTCTCTGTCTCTCTCTCTCTATATCTATATACATAGATATAGATATATAAACATATATACATACACGTGTATGTGTATATATGTCTATATATTTATATATGCATGTACGTGTATATATGATTTGTATTGATTTATACTTTTTAACATCTTTTTCTGTATATGTTTAGATATTATTTAGAGAGACAATAACCTCTGTGGGGGGTCAAAGAAATGCTATTTTATTTTAAGATGAGAATAATTTATCTATTGAATATGCTCAGTAGACAGAGAATATAACAACTGAGCATTTTATTTTCTGATAAATTTTGACTCAGTAGAGACAAGTATTCAAACCTCATCTTTCATATTTACTTGAAGTATCACCTTAGGAGAGTCATTTCTAAGCCTTAGTTTTCTTATCTCTAAAATGAGAATAATAATACTAATGTTGTTGTTGAGTCATATCTAACTCTTCATGACCCCATTTGGGGTTTTCTAGGCAAAGATACTGGAGTGGTTTGTTAATTTCTTCTCTAGTTCATTTTACAAATGAGGAACTGGGGCAAACAGGGTTAAGTGACTTGTTCAAGGTTACACAACTAATAAGTGTCTGAGGTCAGATTTGAACTCAGGTTGTTATGATTTCAGGGCCAGCACTATATCCACTGTGCCACCTAGCTGCCCTTAATAATAGTATATATAGAGCTGCTATGAACCTCCAGTGAAATAGTCTATGTAAAAAACTTCACAAACTGCAAAACAAAATAATTTGGGCAAATATGCCAAACTTCAGGAAGATTTTTTCAATGAAATATAATTCATTAAAGAAAGATATAACACTGTAAGAAAGAAGAAAGTAAAAATATAAGAAAAAATAATCTTAAGAAAGTAATATACTATATTATTTAGTAGTGAGGTAAGAAAGACAGGGCAATGAAAATGATTGGTTACTAAAAAATCTCACTTCAGGTTCCAATGGTTGGTTACTTAAAAATCTCACTTCAGGTTCCAATGGTTGGTTACTTAAAAATCTCACTTCAGGTTCCAATGGTGCTAATATATTAATCAATGACTTTTGAAAAATCAATTAACTATTCCTTTTCTCACCCAACTGAATTCTCCAATTAAAAAAATAAAGACAGATACAGTTGTATCTGCCACCAACTGCCTGATAGAGATGGTGAGATGATTATTTGTAAAGCCCTTTAGGCCACTCTGACAAATTATATTTATGCTTTATTAATTCATAACATATGTAAATAAAATGAATAACTATTTGAAAGATTACAAAAAGCTGTGAATATTGCTAATCTTTGATTTCACTTTTGAGAAACTTTCACATAGTTGCCAGAATGTCCTTTAAAGATCTATAGAGAGACCTCAATTCCACATTTTTGCCCCTTTAGCCTAACATTCAAAAGTACCCAAAAGCCACTGTAGAAATAATTGTTAACCAAAGCTATCCTACAAAATAACTTAATTGAGCTGGTGCTAGGTCAGTATCTTTTAGGAGAAAGAAAAGTGAGTTTGCTTGTAACACTGTGGAAAAACGTTGCTGAATGTAGCCTATTGCCGGAAGCTCAAAATTATTTAGTGCTGACTGTAATTGCATCTTGGAGGAGGTAACTGACAGCATGTTGACTAGGATTGCCAAAAATAAAGCTTTTAGGTTTCCTGAGAAAGCATTTTAAAATACTGGTTATTGCTTGAAGATTAGCTACTCTGCCAAAAATCCCCTTGGTTTTTATATATAAGAAGCTATATTTTATAAGATTGTACGAGGTGTTGAATTTTCTTGCCTCAAAAATTTTCCAGTGACCTTGCTGTTAGAAAAAAAAAAAGAAAGAAAAAAAAGTAAGTTAATGCAAAACAGTCATAGTAAGTGCTGAGATGTTAATTTCCTTTTCCCCTTTGCACTGTCTCTGTAGCCAAAGCTCTTTGAAAAGAGAAAACTATAACAACATCAAATTTGAGGGTCTCTGGGCATGTGTAAAAATGACTGCCTTATTGGTAGAGTCTTGCTAGCTGTTAAATTCCTCCTTTCAACAAAGGAAAGAAGAAAATTGCCTTGATGAATGATTTCATCGCTTCTGTGGAAACCATCACATTTCCAAAAAGAAGTCATCTGTGGTTCCTGTAAGTAAACCTGGTCGCTATTTGGGGTTATCTCATTCTTTGCAATACATGGTAATGAGCTTCAGTTTTTTATTGCCCACATCAGCTAAGATTTTGGAAGTCATAGGGAAATTAGTCATCTGTCACACTTTCACAGAGGGAAGCACATTTTTCCATCCTGGGTTACTTCATTCATCTTGGTTGTGAAACATCCCTGGATCTTAATTTGATGCAAAAAGATTTTGGAGTGATAAGCTAACCCTGGGAAGGTCTACGTTAAACATTATAGTTTGGGTTGCACTGGTTGCCACCAACAAACCAACAAAAGGGATGCCTTTGGGAGATTGAAAAATTCTTTGAATAACACCTAATTTCTTCCTTGCATAAAAACCTGTCCTTTTTTTTTAATGCCAGTGTTTTTTCAGTGATGCTTTATATATATACTACTATAATCTAAGAAAGAAGAATAAGTGAGGATTACCCAAAGGGCAATGGAAAAGTGCCTGTTGGGTAAAAGCAGGTGGCAACACTTTATATAAAAGAAATTACAAAAGAGAAACAGTATAAAGAAAGTAATGAAAGAAATGTATGACCAAAAGATGGTGGGCTAGGCAAACAGAGAAGCTATTAACAGAGAGAATGCTCACATAAAGGGACATCCAGTTCTAAAATTCTGAGATCAAAGAATGCAAATTAGTTTCAATATTAGCATAAACAACACACTCATTTATAAATTCATTCATATAATAAACATTTGGTTTGTTGACTGGTGTTGTCCTTCGTTCTTGAAGAAGACCAAAATGATGTCACTATGTTGAGAGACAAGGTACAATGTGTCTTTACTGTTGCTGATCTGGCAGATCAGAAGGACCTGCCACAGGTTGGGCACAAATAATCCTTTTGAACATTGGGCATGCAGTTGTTTCTCAATTTCCTCATCTCACATTTCTTTTGAACTCCTGCAATTCTGTGTCACCCATAGAGCACAGTGCCTTCTTTGATTCAAGCATGACATGATTGTATGTCCTCTGTCAGTTTCTCCCATATCTCACATTTTCTAAAGTTCTTCAGAGAGACTAGAGAGTGTCCTTGCATCATTTCTGAGAGTTTGCCTCATGTGTGTAAAATTGTCTTTTAGGCAAATGCACATTTGGCATTTGAACAATGTGGGCAGCCCATAAGAATTGTGCCCTTTAATCGAGTTAGAATGCTTCGAAGTTTAGCTCAGGAAAGGACTTCAGTGTCCAGCACCTTATCTTGTCAGGTGATCTTCCAAAAGTTCCTAAGATAATTCAAATGGAAGTGATTCAGTTTCCTGTCAGGGAGCTGGCAGAATGTCCAGGTTTCGCAGGCATATAACAATGAGGTCAGCACAATGGCTCTGTAGACCTTCAGTTTGGTAGCAGCCTAATACCTCTTCTCTCTCACACTTTCTTTTGTAGCCTCCCAACATTCATTAAGCACCTAATCACAAAGCATAGTGCGAGGCACTAGGAAAATATAAAGTTTATATAAGGCCCCTGTTCTCATGGACTCTAGTTGGGAGAAAGGGTGACAGAGTAAGACACAAATGAATATCATACTTGGTTAGTACCCTGGGCAACTGAAAAATATGTTGCTTTGTGAGATCTGAGGAAGAAGGTCCTTATGAACAGGGAGAATCAAAGTAGGAAGGTAAATAAGCTCTTTACAAGAATATTTTAGCGAAAATAATTTTTTAACATTATTTATAAACAATGAAGCATATTAACTACTTAGGGAACTCGTATAGTATGTCATTTATATATAGACAGAGAGATAAAACTTCTCAATTTAATTGCCCCTTCAACAAGAAGTTTCTTTCCCAAAATTCTCATAGCAATTGACACATGCATATATCTCTCTTTGTGTGTGCATGTACACACACACACGCACACACTCACATGAATATCTTCTGCATGTGTATAGGTGTGCATTATATGTATGTGTAAACATAGACACAAAACATGTCACATATATATTTAAATGGATATCCCTACATATGCATTATATAAGTAAATATTGATCAGTCTACCTGTCTCTCTACCTATACATATCTATCTATCTATACACATATACGGATCATATACAAAGACATAAACATGTATCAAAATTGCTATGAAGTACTGAAGAGGAAGTTCCTTATCGACAAGGGGAATTACATTAGGATTTCTAAATATTTAGGCACATCATTATTCAAAGCTAGAGATTAAATTACTCTAAGATGATGATGAAGATGATATTTTTTGCTGTTTCAGATTATTTCAACCACCAATCCCTTCCATTATCATGGGGAAATGATAACTAAAAACAAGCATATGATATAGGCACTTTGGTTCTTGAAGTCATGGATCGTGTTTCCATATTAAGCAATACTAAAGTGACTTTCAAGTAAACTTTACCCAAAATATGATTGTATGCTCTGTAAGTCTGCTACATGAAACCTTTATTCCAAAGCCTGTTGTCCTAAGATAAAAGCTTTATATGAATTAGATGACACTACGGATTTTTTTTTCTCACGTTGCTTCTAAATCTTTGATGTCATTCTTAATATTTAAAAGATAACTTTTACAAATTTTTGCCCTCTCAGTTGCTTGGTTTTTCCATCTCCCAAGAAGACAAACGCAATAGAGACAGGATATGTTCTTTTCAGGAAGAAAACAAAAGTAGGCATTTTAATTCCCTCTACTTTTTAATCCCTTGACTTTCTTTCCTTTTCCTAAACAAACCTATGCTGATGATGACTATTCAGATTTATTATAGTTATCTTTCTGTAGTCCCGTGGGAGTATCAAACTAAATGTATTGTTAATGAAACTCATTTATAATCTCCTTGATTCTAGTATTTTCCCACACTGCTTTTCTTTTAAGGAACAGTCACATGTTTATAAAGATGATGATGCCCATTTTCATAATAATTTATCTTCTAAGGATGTTTTTCTCAACAGCAATTTTTGGAATGTTATAAAGACATATTAAAGGTTATTTAATAATATTATAGTCTCAGAATTGGAAAGGACTCTAGCAATCATTTAGCCTACCATCCCTCTATCCCCTTGTGCAGAACAGAAATATTTTCTTTGACACTCCAAACAGATAAAATGTCTTTAGCAGACTTGGCTAAAATAAGCTAGTGATGGAATGTAACTGACTATTTTTCAGGAAATTTTTTGTTAGATAAAAATATTTACAAATACATTTATTGTATTGAGTCTCAAATTCCCTCTTTATATGTAACTTCCCTACAGCAAGTACTCATTGATTCTCAGGTTTTTCCTCTAGTCTAAAATTTAGGGCTTTGGAGTAGGTGATCTCAAAATTCCCTTTCATCTCTAAATTAGATAAGTAAAAATTAATTGTACAAATACAATATGTGAAAGACTTGGCTTATCAGTGATTCCTGTGAACAATATTGGGAGTATAGTTGGTTCATTCACTAAATATGAGAAATGTGTGACTGCCCAAAACAAAACAAAATAAAAATCCCGAAATGAAGTGAAAAAAAGAAAAGAAATAAAAAAAAATCAAATGAGAAGAAACAATTGTAGGGATTTTTGTTTGTTTGTTTGCACTTAAAGAGACTTTATGTATGGTTTAGCCTGACCCCTTCATTTTACAGAAAAGAAACTGAGTCTTGAGAAGCAAAGTAACTTGGCCAAGGTCACCCTGAGAGTTAGGTGCAGAGCTAGTATTATGGGAGATAACACAACGCTAGCCATCCGGCTACCATGCCGTCCAGCATAGAGACCCTCCGGGAATGAGTGATAAATGTTTGCTCAGGAGCTGTGAGTGTCTCTGAACAGCAAAGCTAGTGTTTCAGATGAAATGACTGCTTCCCGAGGTGAAGTGGATGTCAGCAGAGGAGGTGCTGATGTTGACAGAAACTCTTGAACTCTTTGCGTCTGAGATCCTAGGGTTTGCCAAAAGATGTCGGATTTTGTAGATCTTTGTGTCGGAGTATGAAAAGTGAGTGAGACGATGCATTGGATAAGGCTCCTGAGGGGTCCCTCAACTCACGGAAAGAGGAGGCAGTTCAGGCATAGTGAACAGTAAGTATCGGGTATTCATTGACTAGCAGGGGGTTTGGGCATTCCTGCCAAGGCTCAGGGACTGCACACCTTTGCCTCCTGGAGCCACATCTTGAGCTGCTGGACAATCTTCTGGCACCCTCAGTGTAGGCTGAGTGGGTCTGAGGGCTGGGGTGGGGCCATGTCTGAGCAGTGGGATGTGCCCCTCAGGAGCATGGCTGGCTCTGAGGGTCCCAGGGTCTGTAACACACTCAGCCCACGTCAAAGATCGATATCACCATTGACAATATCAGCAAGTAGCCCCTGGCTTCTGACCACCACAGTAGGTGTTGTTCTGGGTCACATCTTCAGCCACAGAGCCCGGTGAGAGCCCAAACACCAGTGTGCATAGCTGAGGCTGGGCTGACAGTGTCTTGAGCCTGGAGAATCAGCAGCTGGGGTCCTTGCAGATGATGTAGTATCTAAACTCTGTACACGTTTGATAGAAACACTGCCTGGAGCCCAGGCCAACAGCCTGTCGGCTGGTGTCCTTCAATTCAGCCACTGTAGCTGCCTTTAAGCTGGACAGGCCCAGGAGGCCCAGGAGGCCCAGACTCTGCAGCACAGACTGAGGCGAACCTCCCACTGCCGGTCCGCCAGGCTTCGGGTTACTACCCAGTCGTAAATGGAGAAGTCCAGCCAGGCTTGCACAGGAACTGAGGAGGCCACAGCCGCCTTGATGAGGTGAGGGTATTTCAGCCCGGCCTAGGCAGCCAGGGAGCCTGCATGGGAACCTGCGAAACTGATCCAGGGACTGGAGGCTGAGATACTGTATATGCGAGAGCGCTGGATGCAGGCAGAAGCCATGTCAGTCAGGGCATGGCGGTTAGACAGGAAACAGAGCTGAGCTTTGTCTAGTCCCCTTGGGGGTTATACTGTGTTCATAAAATCAGTGCTCAAGGGATGCCACCAGAGCACCCGAGTGTGGGGCCAGGATCCCAGGGTGACCATCCAGCCTCAGCCTAAGTAATTCCCGTGATGGAGAGCCAACTACCTCCCAAAACCTGGGGGTATCCCTCTGCAAGCCTCGTCTCTTCCTCCTAGAACAATTGTAGTTATTGTCAAAAAGAAAGTTCATTCCTCAATAATTTATTTTCTTGGGCTAGTCAAATAATATCCTTTTGCTTTTTAAATCTTTTTTTTTGCTTCTTGATTATTTAATTAGTTACACTGCCATTTTTCTCCCCTTTTAACTAGTACTGAATAGCTTGAATGATTACTGTCCAAAACACCAATTTTGTATTTATCCCTATTATGTTTATTTATATTTATTTCCACTGTATTACAAACTGTTGAGACCATTTTTAATTTTTAGTTTGTCTTCTATCACATTATGTAATACTCACAATTTAATGGCATTTTCAGATTTATCAAGCTGCTGTGCTATATAGTCTCTCTTTATCCAAGTCATTAATAAAAATGTTGACAAGAATAGCTCAAGGCTATTAGGAACTCCACTGTAACTCCTGTTTAGTATGATATGTAACTATTAATTACTTTTTGGCTATGGTTTTTCTTTGCGAAGTGGGCATAGACTCAGCAACATAAAGGCTCTATGAAAAATAAACACACAAGTTTAGGGCAGTGTTGCTCAAGATGAAAGGCTAGGGAAAGGGTCAGCATTTGTTCTGGGTCATGTGAGCAACAAGATGGAAGACAAGAATTTTCCTCTGATCTGTACGAATCTCTCAAACCTCCATAAAATAGAAATTATATGCGAAAGATAAAGCAACTTCATTTGTTTCTTTCATCTAGGACACTAAGAACCTAAAATAAAGTTAAAAAACAAAAGCAGAAACTGGTCCTCACCAAATCTGATCCTACTCAATACCACTCCCAGACTACCCACAGTAACACCAAACAAGTAGATAAAAAGACAGGACACAGGCTTATAAAACACATCTTTATATACTATCCCCCTCCCCATCCTGATGCTATACAGACCCTGACTCTAGGATTCTAAAATTTCCTTGGGCCTCAGCAGCCAGCTTGACCACAGCCCTTCAGGAACAAAAGCCTTATGGGGGCTGCAACCTGGAAGTACCAATGCTGTAAAACTCTTCCTGTAGCTCTGTACCTCCAGTGACAGAAAAATCAGGTTCTCAACTGCTAGGACTGAACCAGACAACTAAGGTACAGAGAAAGTGGGAGAGGTTATTAGGATAGGACACTGAGCATCTGTGTTATGCAGCACATCACCAAGACTGAGAGAAGAACAAATCACCTAACGGGGCTTAGTTTTGACCATTTAAAAGTTATTTGGGGAAAGACTGAGGCTGGCGAGCTGTGAATTGCCCAATGTGGGAAGATGTGGAGGTCTTTTTCGGTCTAGCTCCTGAGGACACCTCAATAAGAGGGTAGTGACTCAGAAGTGAGTGATAAGTAAGCAAGAAAAGGAAAACAAACAAATAAAACCTGCAAGTACCAAGGATTCCTAGAAAAAAAGAATCCCAAAGACTTTGAACACAAAATGATTAATCAATAGGTAAAAAAACAACAGCAGAATGACCTCTAGGTATAGTAAATGGATTCAGGAATCTATGAATAAATACTTTGAAATGAAGGAAAATGATCCAACACTTGATGAGATAAGAATACCAGGGAATTTGAGGAAAACATGGAACCAAAACACATTGTTTCTGAGTGGTTTTAAGGCGAAATGAAAATTATGAAAGCAGAATGTGTGGGCTATAGAGTAAAAACAATGAGCAGAATAGAAAAACTTGAATCTATAATGGTACACTTAACCAAAGGAATAAAAGAGAGAACGATAGATTAGAAATGCAAGCACACAGAAGTGAAAGACAACCTAGAAGAAGAGAAGGAAAAAAAAATATTAAAGAAAATTGGGAAGCTATGCAAACAAAATACACGGATCTCGAAATTAAGATGCGTAGAGACAACCTAAAGACAAAATGTCTCCCCCCACTAAAACATGTCAGAACAAAAAGCCTTAACACCATAATCAAAGAAATAATAAGACTGTCCAGAAATTCTGAACATAGAACATGAACTCTAATTGAAAGAATTGGCAGATAGTCTCCAGGAAAAACAAACAAACAAACAAACAAACAAAAAACATCCCCCCCAAAAAAGTTGTAAACTCAAAGTCACATAGTAGCTAAATGTAACAATTCAATTTAAACACAAGTTCTACAAGCCATCAAGACAAGGACCTCCAAGTACAAGAAAAAGTACATTCAAGTGACACAAGACTTTCACACTTCCACTAGAAAAAGAAAGAGGGAATGGAATGTCTTCCAAAGAGTATTGGAGCCCGCAGCCCATGGTGACTAACCTGCAAATCAGTTTGAACAGATATAAGTTAAAACTAGGCAATCAGATTAAAAAGTGGTAAACCAATAGGGAAACAGATATGTGTGGGGGTGGGTGGGTGTATTCACCTCCACACACACACACACACACACACACACACACACACACACACGCAGATGTACAGGCATAGGAACAAAGCAGTACTTAGATAGGATCAAATGCCAGACAATCAAGAGTTAGAAAAAAATTGCATTGAGAGAATACTTAAACAAAGGTGTTTGAGCATGGAGGAAAGTTTCTCAGTACCTGTTTGCTAATATGGGGGGAGGCTTGATCATTTTATTTTGTGCAACTTGGAACTATCCAGTAAACCCCCTATACCTTGCAGAGTACTTAAAACTCACCATCAACATGCTATTGAAAGGCAACAAATGCCCAAGACATGGTGTAATATTAGTGGGATATAAGATCTTCCCCATACATTAATAGGCCTTACTGTGGTACCCATTAAGGGAAGCTTGCTTAGGGAAGGCTTTCACACCTTTTGTTAATATCTAATTTGGCACTGAGTCAGGAGGGTTGTGATGCCCTCTGGCTCTAAGAAGGGTATATACTCTGAGGTTAGCATTTTGCTTTGGGGCTCACTCATTGGAAAAGTGTTTTTGTGATTTAACCAGATGGGGTTCTGGGTAGCCATTAAGGAGCTCCCCCCTCTCTGAAAAACTCAGATGTTGATGCTTCTCTCTCTGGTATCTATGTATATATTGCCTTGGTTAGACAATTGGATTTGTCTGTTGATCTGTGATAAATTTCTCAGACAGTTAGAATTCCTGTCTGATGGTCCTTATTTTTTCTGCTTTGTATTTTCTCTATTTTCTTTGTTTTGATTTTTTCTGAAGTTAAGGGTGCTGACTTTCCCCTTAAACTAATGAATGTAAATAAAAGAGATTGTTGACCCCTTAAACAGCTATCTTTCCTAGTAAAGCAGATCTAAGAACCTGTGCTAGCAGACATCCTGGTTATGCCAGTGTGGTTGCTGCTGCACATGGTTATTTCACCTTGATCAGGAAGAAAGAGAGAGAAAAGGGGCTCCTCTGGAGGCAAATTAGGGACCATCTTCAATATTAAACTTATCCAATAGCACTACAAAAATAGACTTGAACTCCTTTGTAGTATCTAAATTGTCTTTCACACTAAAAGGGCAAGAAAGGTTGATGTTCTCATGTCAATCACTATTAATAGCTGCTTCTTTCTTGCATCTTGGGTCAACCACTCTCCTTAAGTGATTCATGTTTCTTGCCTGAAAGGAGATAGTTAAATCCATTAAAATTTGTTCAAGAACTTTGGATGATTCTAATGAGAAACTAGCCCTGTTTTTTTTTTTCTCTGTCCCCTTGAAATTCAATGTTATCTTCAGCCTTGGGATAATCATCTTCCTCCATGAAGTGTTACTATTGAATGAAAATAAAGTTTAATAAAACAACAGTTCATGCAAAGTAAATCAGATGCCATATGACAGAGAATAAGATAAATATATAAAGATTTCTGATAGAAATTGAGGAAAAAATGCATAAAGAGAGAAAATCAGGGTGATTAAAAAAAGAATAATCTTCACATTATTAAACTTGTCCATTTCTCATGTTAGTAGTAACAAATAGGTAAATAATTTGAAATAATTTGAAAAAAAATGTATGGTGTAAGCATCCCTTCTCTGGTCCTTGTTATTACTGTATTTTTCATGCAATAGGATTTGATAGATCTTCTAGTTTATCTTAAAAATTCTTTTGAGAAATGTTAGATATGACATGAATTCTTATTTTTCCCTATATTTCCTTAAACTACCTCGACATTAGTCTGAAGGAAAAGATTCATAGCAATTGGCTGTATTTGCAAGAAGACACTTCTGATGAAAATTTAGAAGTATGTGGCAGAATATGCTTGGTTCAAACATTTCTCAAAATAATTTTGTTTCTTGAAGCAATGAGAAACACTGGAAAATTCATCAGAAGGGCTTTTCACTTTCTTCCTATGCTTCTTGAATCTCTGTGTAGCCAGTCTAACTGCTTTTTATCCAAGATAATCTCCCAACTGACTTATGAAGTCTAGTTCCCTCTCATTGTTCAAAACTTCCAAAATGATTGAATTGGCAATCTCATTCCTGAGTATATATCACAAAAAAGTCAAGAAAAAATAAATGTGTGTGTATTTGTGTGTGTGTGTGTGTGTGTGTGTGTGTGTGTGTGTGTGTGTATTGAAGTATTCAGGGAAACCTTTATATTAGCAAACAACGATAGATATAATTTGCCCATAAATTGATGAGAAACTTCAAAATTTACAGCATATGATGAGTATAATGAAATGCTATGCTATTATGTAGCAAGTAATGAGTGTAAAGAGTTCAGAGAAATATGGAAAGATTTGCACATACTGATGAAAAGTGAAATATGCAGAACCAAGAAAACAAAACTACATAATGCTGGCAGGAGAAAAAGGAAAAGATTCCTAAAAGGGTATTTACTTGTAAGTAACAGAAAAACTAGTAAAGGTGCTAGAGAAAGGATAACAAAACACATCCCACCACCTGATGGAGACAGAATCTTGTGACATAGGGCTTCTGTATCAAGTGTTTTTACTTAATTGATTTTGTTTGTTTTAAGTAAAAATGCTTTCTAGAGGGAGAGTGACTGATGTGAAACAAAAGGCATCAATAAAATATATTTTTGAAAAAGACATAAAAAATTAATTGAGCATAGAGCTCAATTGCAAAATGTAACAGACTCTCCATATAGAAGACAGAAGCAAAACATTTATTCAGAGACCAGAAAACCAAATCCCCAAACCAGTAAGCCAAATCCATCATAGTAGCAAAGAAGTTAATAAGTCATAACAGCACAAAGAGTCACACAATCGTTTAGCCTTCCCACAAACCAACCCAAGACCAAAATTTACTCACAAGCCTATCTTTCTCCCTTGGAAGCATCCTCTCCTCCCTGTCAAGCTTGCTCTGACTCCCAGCTTCCTGTAGCCTCTGCTCCACTTTTCATCAAACTCCTCCCACCAAACACTCCATGTGATTATATTTAGTCTATTATGGGGCAGAGTCTATTTTCAAAGCAGGGAAAGTCTTCAAATTCCCTTAGACTTATTAAGGGACAGGGAAGATCTTCAAATTCCTATTGCCATTATAATAGGGAAAAAAAAATGAGGATCTATTGATATAACTGAATATTTCAGGAGTCATTTTTTCATCACAAATAGTAAAATATGCACTGTTTTCCAGATAAAGTAACATTAAAAAGAAATATGTAATTTTCTTATGAAATGCTTAAAAAATTTCAAAATTTACACCATGTGAGCTGCCAAAAAGGTTTAAAAATGTATCTTTTCCCACATGAAACTATATCTCTCATCAGTAGGTCTGAGTATAACTAGATCCAATGTAACTCAACTTGGCAATTTTGTAGAAAAGAGTGGATTGAAGTAGTTTAGCTTTGAAAACACTTCCAGCTCAAAATATCTAATTCTATGCTGAAGGGAAGGCTTTAACATTCAGATTCCCCTCTCTTCCTCAAATATTGAGTTTTGTTTCTATTCCAAGGTTAACTGGCTTTTTCATCACTCTGGAATGGCTTAGTATTTTATAAGTTCCATCTGTATATTTCGATTCTCATACAGCCAAATTGGTTTGTAAAATTGGAAAATAATGAAAATTAAGACTCAGATATTGTCCAAAAGGAGATTAAGGAAAATAGTAGTATCTGCAAAAAATAAAAAAAACCAAACACCATCCTGAGAGTGTAAAACCCTATGCTAGACCTGTTTAGTTTATACCCATTAACTCAGTAAAAATATTTATAAATAACAATTCATACAGAAATATATACATATATATATGTTTTCAGATGAAACTTTTGATTTCCTTGTTAAAAGGACATTCTAATGAAGAAACTCCCTTAAAACTGATCAGCACTTGATTTGCAACTCTTGTCTTTGGAAGTTATCTGAATCACTGAGATGTTAAATGATTTGCCAAGAGTCAGCTGGCATGTCTCAGGCTGGAATTGAAAACCCAGATCATTTTGACTTTCAAGCTAACCCTCTTTCCCAATATGCCAAATATGGCTCTATATTACCCATAGAATGCATTTTTCCCCCTTTCATTATGTTTTCATGAAAACAGCTATTGATGCTAGGCGGAGTATGCTTTTATCCATGAGGGCTTGAATTTCTGAAAATAAAACCCACCTTTTATATTGCTTTGTGCTTTAAAATACCTTCTTCTGAAAGTATTTCCCCCCATTTTACTGGTCAAGAAAGTGGATATCAGGAAGGTTAAGGGGACTTATTTGAGGACAGTCACATAGGCAGTAAATTTCAGAGTGGGGACTTGAGTACATTTACTAACAGTGCTTCCAGTGTTCTTAAATTTAGCTATACTGCTTATATTTTATACGAATGGGCTTACTCTAAATAAGAAAGTCAATTAAATCTGTAACTACCCTGTTGGGACCTTGACTCTTCTTTGTTGCTCATATTCTAAAATTCTCTGAAACATAACTTCATTTCATTTCTAAATATGAAAGAGTAAATTCAGTTCCATGCCAAGGAAAATAGGATCATAGATATGGAAGTAAGAAGGACTTTAGAGTGGCAGCTAGGTGACAGAGTGGGTAGCACCACACTTGGAATCAGACAGATTCATCTTCATGAATCTGAATAAAATGTCAGATACTTATTAGTTGTATGACCCTGGGCAAGTCACTTAACCCTAATTGTTTCAGTTTCCTCATCTGTTAAATGAACTGGAGAAGGAAATGGCAAACAATTCCAGGATCTTTGCCAAGAAAACCCTCAGTTGAGACACAAAGAGTCAGACAGGACTGAAATGACTGAAGAGGCTGCCTAGTCAAATCCCTCCACTTTATAGGTGAGAAAACTGAGGCTTAAGGAGATTCAATAATTTGACCCAGGTCACACAGATTGGAAGAGGTGGAGCCAGGATTTTATGCCCTAGTTGAGGCATAGTCCCCTTTATATGTCAATATACTGTAAAAAAAATATTCTTTTTTCAGCTTAAGGATGGGTGAGATGAAAAGAAGGACAGAAGGAAATAAGAATTTAGTAAGTGCTTACTACATTCTAGGGACTTCACTGTGACTTAAAAATATTAATTTGATCTTTAGAATAACCGTGGGAGGTTGAAACTATTATTTCTCCTATTTTACAGTTTAGGAAATCTGGTAAAAGAGAGTTTAATTGAATTTCCTAGGTCACACAGCTAGGCAATCAGAAAATTTGGACTTAAGTCTTCCTGATTCTAGGTCCAGTGCTCTATCCACAGAACTAGCAAGTTAATTCAAGTAGTCTCTTCTAACTCTGAGATTCTACGATTTCTTCTAGTTGTATGAACTACTTCAAGCTATTAATCACATCTAAAATCTCTAAAAATTAATCATGAGTATCTTTGCTATTTAAGTGAAAATCTGGACTTCTGAAGAATATATATTGAAGCATGAAGTCAATTTTGTATATGATAATTTATTACTTCATTTATTTTAAAATTATTTATTATTATGTTTTCATTCACATGTTCTTTTGATGAATTGGGAAGCCATGTCTTATATTGTATGAGGATTTATATTCACCTTTAATATGCTTCAGAAATGTTCTGGCATAAATGCTATCTCTCCTGTTAAGAAAGTGGAGTTCTTTGTCATTTCTTCAATACTATTAGGTATAGGAAAATGCAGGCGTCCTTGGACTTAAAGGCTAAATTCAAAGGGTTTGTATAGCCATGTCTAAGTTCAGATTACATTATGACTCAAGATCTATTTAGTGTTACATTGTCTACTATTTACCTTTTTTCTCCCCCTGGAGACTTTCCTGAACATTTAGCATGATCACAACAGTGATGCTAAGATGAAGCGGTGGAGGGGGTGGAAATATCTTTTAACAAATGTTTAATTTTTAAAAATTCAATAGCATTTTATTCTTTCAAATTACATATAAATACAATTTTCAATATTAATTTTGGAGACACTTTTCTCCCTGCCTCCTTCCCTCCTCTTATGTCTTCTCACAATGGCAAACAATTTGATGTAGGTTATACATGTACAATCATGTAAAACATTTTTCCCACATTAGTCATGTGAAAGAAGTAACAGAATAAAGGGAAAAAAAACATGGAAAAAACCCCAAATAAATGAAAATAGTATGTTTTGATCTGTAATGAGACTCCATAGTTCTTTCTCTGGATGTGGATAGCATTTTCCATCATGAGTTTTGGATCATTGTATTGCAGAGAAGAACTAATTCCATCATAGTTGATCATCACATAATGTTACTGTTGCTCTGTTTAATGTTGTTCTGCTTAGGCTCACTTCAGTAAGCATCATTTCATGTAAGTCTTTCCAGGTTTTTCTGAAATCTACCTACTTGTCATTTCTTATAGCACGATCGTATTTCATTACATTCCTTTACCACAACTTGTTCAGTCATTCTCCAGTTGATGGATATCCTCTTAATTTCCAATTTTTTACCACTCCAAGATGAGCTGCTATAAACATTTTTGTACATATAGATCTTTTTTTCCTTATTTTATTATCTCTTTAGAATACAGACCAAGTAGTAATATTGCTGATTCAAAGGGTATGCGCAGTTTGATTGGCATTTGAGCATAGTTTTAAATTGCTCTCCAGAATGGTTGAATCAGTTCACAACTCCACCAACAATGCATGAGTGTTCCAATTTTCAGGGGGTGGCAATATCAACTACTTTTATTCTATCCCTATGCATTGAAAAACAAGATAGTATGGTAGGCAGAGTAGGATGTAGAAAGCCGTAGATGCAAATTTTGATTCAAAGACTATATAGGTATGTGAGCCTGGATAGATCTCTGATGTTAGCTACCTTATCTGTGTAATGGGGATAATTATAGTGTCTATCTCACATGTTTATTTTGAGGTCCAAGTGATATAGTGCCAATAAAGTGTTTAGCAAATCCTTAGAGTGCTATTTAATGTGAACTGTTATTAAGCATGTTTTTCTTGAATGGTTATACTTTACTCACAACTTTTAGATCTTTGATTATGACTTTCGGCAGTGGGGGAGGGGGACACAGGTGGGGCAGTGCTTTGTATAAAATATATGCACCTTGAGTATGAAACAAAACAATTTTTTTTTATTTGACATGATGGTCACTAAACTTCCCAATCATTTGGTTCCTCCAATAAGGTTGAATTTTAGTTGGTAAATATATTTCATGATGATTTCGTTATTGTGTTCACCTCAATTAACACATTCGTGTGGGAAGACTGAGTTTCAGTTTTCACACACACACACACACACACACACACACACACACACACACACACACACACACACACCCCAGTCTAAAAGATGAGCAAAGTGGTGTATGTAAAACATATTGTAAATTCAAACTCTGAAACTTAATGTAACCAGAAATAAGGTGAATATTGCTCACATTAGTCATTTAAAAATATCTAAAATGTAATAAAACCATGGAAACTTGAATGAGAATTTAAATAAAATTTAGTTTTCTCTCCACTCTTGTACAGACTCATTTTGTAGCATAGTTGATATGTGTTATCATCACACATTTTTGCATGCTTTGGATATCATCTAAACCACTGAAAAACTTCCAGTGAAATGGTAAGAACTAGGAAGTTAAAGAAGTAAAAAACAAAACAAAAAAACCCTACCTCCTGAGGATCGTAACAACACCTACCTCAGAATGTTATTGTGACAATCAATAGAAATATTTATAAAGTATTTAACACAGTATTCTAGAGAAATGCTTATTCCATCCTTTCCCTCCTCTCTATCATTCCCAAATCTTATGGCACGCCCAGTGAGGGCCATTTAATTACTGGGCAGATCCAATTGTTAGAAAGCTCTTTCTGTCACATTGAGAAAAAAAAACAAACAACTGCTTTCACTTTTAAATGACAGCCCTTTACCTATTTGAAGACTATTATTATGGTTTCCTTTAGATTTCTCTCTACAGGGTTAAATTCTTTGAGTTTCTTTAGCTGCTCTTTGCATATCATGGCTTTCAGATCTCATGCTATTCTGAACTCTCTTCTTTGGCCTCTCATTAGACCCTGATTGTTATCTAAAGGTTCTAAAACTCCGCAAGGCATGTAGGATGTCTCTGCACAATTAAGAGTTTTAATAAGTTGTTTTTTTTTTAACTAGGACCATTGCCAATGTATATCTAAGTTAACTTATTGTTTATTGGAAAAAAAAGATTATTTATTGACTAAATTATGAATCTACAGGGAGAAAAAAGAATGAAACTCAATTTAAACAATTTAGTATACTTTAGTGTATATTGGCATTTAGAGGTTCTATGTATGATATGAGTTAATAGGTCCACTTTCCCATCCCACCCTCATACCTATGATGTACAAATAAACCAAATCAAACTATCTATTCCATCAACCATGCTCTTATGACCAGAGAGTAAGGCCTGATGAAGAAAATGATATGCAAACATGGCAATACTCTACAAAGTTAGCTATGTCTATAATGAAAAAAAAAGGTTATTGTTTTCTTTACTCACTTTACAAACAATCCAATAAACATTTATTAAGACCCTACTATCTGTCAGGCACTGTACTAAGCTCTGGGCATACAATTAACAGAAAGAAAGAGAGTTCCTGATCTCAAAGAGATGAGAATCTAATGGAGATGAGGAGATAACAAAAAAGGAGGAAAGAAAACAGGGGTGAGATGGGGAAGGGGAGGAAACATAAAGAGGAGGAATTTTGTAGTAGACTAAGAGTCCAGTTTCTGCCTTCCATGAAGGAAGGTATAGAAATGAGTACTCCACTCTCCAGTCATACAATCAGGGCAAAAAGGAGACTGAGGTAAGGCTTGTCCATCAAGGATTCATTTAGCAGCATGGTGATAAGATTAGAAGTGACAAGCTTATCCCATACATATAAATATCACAAACATATAGCTAATTAACAACAGGATTGATCATTTATTAAATACCTACTATGTACCATTTACAGTGCTACCAAGTACTGGAGAAACAAAAAAAAGGCAAAAGATAGTTCCTGCCCTCAAGGAGTTTGCAGTCTAATAGGGGAGACAACATGCAAACAAATAGTTGCAATGCAAGTTCTATAAAGGATAAATAGGAAATAATTTAAGAGGTCAAATGCTGGAATGAAGAGCTTCTAATACCTGTAGAAGGTAAGATTTTATTTGGGACCTAAAGGAAGCCAGAGAAGACAGTAGTCAGAATTGAGAATGGCATGAGGGACGATTTCAGAGCCTTTGGTGGGGGAAGTGGGGGATGGAGGAGGTGGAAGAGAAAGAAGAAAGAAAAAGGGAAAAATTTGCAAGATAACTTTATTATATATTTAAAAGGAATAGCAAGTTGTACATAAGAGATTTGCAGTTTTATGTGCAATTATATTTTTTCATTTTATTATGTTATGTAGATTATTGTTTTATTTCATAAATCAAAGAAATTCATCTCCCCCAGCACTTGGTACAGTAGATGTTTAATAAATACTTGTAATTATTGAATTTAATAGGCACCTAGGTGGTACAGTGAGTAGAATACCAGGCCTGGAGTAAGGAAGACAACAAAAGTGTGTGCTCTACTAAAGATGGGTCACAGGGATGATCCTTGAACTTAAGTCATGTTTTTACATTAAGTGTAAAGAGAAGAACAAGTCATGATTTACTAACTTCATTCACCTACTGAATTATTGCTACTATATGGCCTAGAATAGTGGTTCTCAACCTGTGGGTCGTGACCCCTCTGGGAGTCAAATGAACCTTTCATAGGGGTCACAGGGTTGCCTAAGACCATCAGAACCACTGGCCTAGAAGAAAGGGCAACTCACTGCTAAGGGATATGGTAATGTAGATTCTGGTGCCTGTTCTACTATTACTTCCCTACGGGACCTTGGTCAAGTTATTCAAACTCTCTGTATCTGTTTCCTCACGTTTAAAATAAAGTTCATTCCAATGTTAAAATTTTGACTCCGTGATTCTAGTATTTGACTAAGCCTTACCAATCAAAGACATGATTCTTTGGCAAACATAAGAGGTACCTTATATTTGCACTGGTTTTTACAGATAGTTTGTAAAAACTGTTAGGTAGAGGTTCTGTGAAATTTGCAATAGAAAGACACATATAAGCAAGTTTCAACAGTATAAAACCATTTAAAATGTATAATATCTGGGGAACTCCCCACATATACAACTTAAACTTCCAGGTTGTATTCACCAGGGGAACACTACCACAGAGTCAAGGTATTCTATTTTCTCACAAGCCCCTACCAGTACATTTATCTTTAATGATCAGACAGTTAACACAATTATTAAAAAACAAAGGCATTTTCTGAAATAGCATAGAAGGAACACCATGTAGCTGGTGGCCTAGAGGATGGAGCATTGGACTTGGAATCAGGAAAGTCCAAGTTCAAATCCAACCTCCAATAGTTATTAGCTCTGTGAGTCATTTTATCTCAGTTTCTTCATATGTAAATGGGGATAATAATAGCACCTACCTCCTAGGGTTCTAATGAGGATCAAATCAGATGATATAAGTAAAAAGTATTTCATAGTACCTTCACACATAGTAGGTGCCATATAAATGATGATTTCTCTTCTCCCACCCCACTAAATAACAAAACATTTTTGTTTGGCAGTTGAGACTTAAAGTAGCAGACAACAGACTGAAAGAACCAAGTTTCCCCTTTTAGTTGTTAATATTGTGCTGTAAAATGATACACTCCTATCTTTTCCTATACTTTTTCTGTCTTGGAGTTAACAAACTGCAGCACAGCTCAAACCCTCTTACCCTCACTGGCCTCATACCCAATAGCAGACAATGATGACTTTTAAGAGAAGTAAGTGGTGAGTGGCCTTCTCTCATTTTGTGATTCCTGGCAGGACCTTTATATTCCGCCATCTGTGTACAGATGGGTGATGAAAATAACTGCCTTCCAAAGAGTCATGATGGAATATCCACATCCACAGGAAGAATTATGGCGGCTGAATGTAGATTGAAGCATATTATTTGTTCTCTCTCTCTTTTGTTTTGTTTCTTCTTTCTCATAGTTCAGTCCATTGGTTCTAATTCTTCTTTACAACATGACTAACATGAAAATATGTTTAAAGTGAATGTATATGTAGAGCCTATATCAGATTTAAATCTAACAAAGTCACATGGAGAGTTTGAATCAAAAGACAGTGGCTAGGGTTCTGGGTTTTTTTTTGGGGAGTGATGAGATTAGGGATACACTTGATATTTTGGCACTTTATTTTAATACAGGTACTAGTTTTCTTTAGCAGATAAGAAATTTTTTAAAACCATAAAAACTTGTTCCTATATTAAAATAGATTCAGTTTTAACACTTGGTATCAGCTTGTTCAACTGACTATATGTGTATATGTATGTGTATGCATTCCCACACAAATAAATGTATTTGTATATGTATATTTATGTATACAGGTTTGTGTATAGACATAAATAATATGTATTAGATATACATATATAAATGCACATGTATTATACATATATGCATGTAGGTGCATGTTTTAAATATTATTTATATATGGTATGTATGTACACAGTTTATGTATAGAGGTAGATTGGGCAATTATATGTCAATGTCTACATGCTATATCTACACATACATATAGCTATGGTCATAGGATACAATTATAATACACACAAACACATTGATATAGGAACGAATGCTTTATAAAATGTGTGCAACCAATATGTGTTTTATATGCACATGTATGCAACACATGTTTAATAAATGCCTCCATACACATGATTATATGCATATATGGACATATATGTATACATTTTGGGTGGCAACATCATTCATTTTTTCATTAATTAATGGAAGCAGGGATATATGGTAGACTGGGAAGAACATTGAGCTTATACTCAGAAAATTTGGCTTCTATTTCTGACTCAGCTCCTGTTGAGATTTGTGATCAAGGCAAGTTGTCTCTCTTATTTGGACATCAGATTTCTAATATGTAAAATGAAGAGATTGGATTACTTTATGCATATGGTTTGTTCTAGCTCTTATTTAAGCCGACTATATCGTTTAAATCTAACAAAGTTACGTGGAGATTTCGAATCACTATATACATATATTACATGTATGTATCTATATATCTTTGATTTGTGTATATATGTATATATATATTTAATCTCTTATCTTTGGAAGATAAATATATCCGTCACAGTGAGCTCTAAAGTTTTGAAACTTTGCAAAGACAGTTTTAAAATATCAAACTCTGTCATACACACATACACGCAAATATATGCATTTTTCTCTCTGTGTATACATATCTAAACATGGAAACATACATATAGATACATCTATTTATGCATGTATGTGTGTGTGTTCTTAAGTTTGTACTAGTACAGTGAGTGAAAGTTTTCTAAAATTCATTCACTGGCAAATAGATTTTTTTCTACCCCCTTCCTCCCAATATCTCTTTTGGCTCTCCATTTTTTTTTTCTCACTCAATTTCCTCAGGCAATTAAGTAAGGCTTTGGAAGTGACACAAATTGAGGATGTAATGATTTTTGAGGGACTTAACATTTCTATAAAGGCATATATATGAATTTTGAAAACCTGAAATATTCTGGAGATGGTGGTTGTCAGATATAGACTGCCCCTCCTTGAAAATCTTTGTATATAGGGAGAACTGCATACCTGTATACATCAGAAAGGAGAGTGGGAATCCATGCCCCTCAGTCACCAAGTCCAATCATTTGTTTTGCCACAATACCCCCTCACTCTAGGGAAAAAGATTTTGGGTATGGAGACAGAGAGAGTCTCTTATTCCCTGAGTGATTTTGGTTAATCACATCCTCTCTGGGCTTCAGTTTCTTAGTTGTAAAGGAAGGGATTGGACTAGATGAATTTTATGGTCCCTTTTAACCCTTCATCAATCTTATCTTTACCTTATGATCTTCAAAGATCTTGGCAAATACATTTGCTCCTTCAGACAAGCAGAAATGATCCTTATACCAAGTATTTCAATGAGAAAACCAAGATTGCTAGCAGAAGACAGAATTGATTGCGTTTATGACTAAGATCAGACCAAGATGAAGAAAAGGCAGGACCAGGTACTTTTAAAAGTGTCTCGGGAAGGAAAAAAAAAACAACAAAAAACAGTAAAACACCTCAGTGCCAGCTGACAGACACTTTTACACTGGTGGAGGGTGTGGGAGAAAAGTACAGTAATGAGCGTGTACAAGGCAAGAGCTGAAAAAGCCATTTGATCACTGGCTAACTCCAGCTATTTTTACGAAAATTGCTACTTTGATCTATTCTTCTGAGATTTCCTCCCTGTTTCCCTCTCTGGAGATTGACCTTAAGTGCGAGCTGGGGAGGATGATATCCTTGAGAAAGTGAGAAAATGGAAAACAATGGAACTGAGCCACAGCAGGCTGAGGGGAGTGCCAGGAGAACTACACCCCTTCCCGACATGCTCTCTGGCAGGGTTGTACAAGTGGGCTGCTGCCCACCCACTAACTGCTGAAATGCATAGGCTAAAACCAGAGCTCAGCCTTTAATAACAGCTTGTATTTATAAAACACTTATCTCCAAGGAACTCAAAGCACTTCCCACTCACACTCATTAGTTCTCACCACATATTTGTACCCCAAGAAGGCATACTTGACTCTCATGTTCAGGGTGAGAGGAATGAGGCAGAGGTTAAATAGCTATCCCAAGTAGGATCCCACTGGTCAATAAGTAAACTGAGTATGAAGAGCAGTTGTTCTATCTTTCAGACATATCACTTATATAGACCTTTTCCTGGTGATTGGGCACAGAACGCTAAAGGAAGTATAGGATCATAATGCAGCTCTTCAAATCAATTCTTCCTTAATTTTTCAGAAAATATGTTAGTGCAACCTTTTCTTTCTTTTTTTTTCTTTTTTTTCCAAAATCTGATATTCTTTCTAGATTCTCTCCCTTAGGTGATTCAGTGGGTAGAGTATTGTACTTGGAATCAGAAAGATCTGAGTTCAAATCTCATGTCAGGTATTTGCTGTTTTGCCTCGGCAAGTAGTTTAACCTCTCAGCCTCAGTTTCCTTATCAATAAAATGGTTATAATGATAGCACCTACCTCAGTGTTGTAGCAAGTATCAAATGAGATAAATTATGTAAAGTGCCTTGCAATTTTCAAAGTGCCATACAAATTTTTGCTATTGTATAGATATGTATATGTATTTAAAGGACAATGATATTAATAATTATATCCTTTTCAAGAATTTAAATAAAAAAGGGAAATTAAATTAGCTTTTAAAATTCTATTCTACCTCCAACCACTTTAAACTCTTTCATATCTCCTTTCATTAATGTATGTAATCTCTCCCTTTCCTAGATAGGACCAATCTAAGAGAAGTACATTTGTCTTAAAAACAAATATGTTTCACCTAGAAAATTATTCAATCCATTGTTTGTTTCCTTGTTTTTTTATTTTTTTTTTCCTGATTACCTACTGAACAAAGACTTTACAGGATATATTTATCATGTTGTTTAGATGTGCCATTGGTTAATAGTAATTGACTGTTTTTATGTTTGGAGAAACCAAATAATTAATTTTCCAGTTGATCTAATAAAGCATTTAATGTAAATTCCTTGAAGGTAGGGATGGTTCTGTTTTTGTTCTAGCATCCAGTATAGTGTCTTGCACATAATAGATGCACCACAATTATTTTATTGACTGCCATATAAACATAGCAATAAAGTTGTCATGTTACCACCATGTATTATTGTAAGTACAAACACATACATTCACATGTGACTTACCTGCAGGCACTCCACCCAAACACAAACACAAAGCCATTGACCTATTTTCACCATGCTGCTATTGATGCATTTTCTTTAAATATTAACCAGTTCCAATGTGAAAGAATTTGAAAGCACTGAAGTAGAAAGATCATGTCTTTCCTTCATTTCCTTCATCTTCTGAGATTCAGAGTGGAGATTTTTAATCATGTCATAATTATTACATCAAGTAATGGGTAAATCAATAAATGTTATTTATTATAATATATATGTTTCCTAACGGATGAGTTGAGTTAATAAAATTTTGGATGACCTGATAAGCTTATACCATCCATTTGCATAGCTAAAATAAATGGAATTTTAGAGAAGAAAAGCGTCACTCCTGGTATCTATTTCCCATTGAGAATTTCTTCTCTGAGTTTAGAATAGAAAACTCCAAGGAAATTGAATTTAACTACACAGAAAAAAAGAAGTGAAAGGCATTGTCCCATGTTTCATGCCTTCTTCCATTCCTAAAAGAGGAATATATTATTCGTGCAGACTGCTTGTACTTTATGATTTCTTTCAGTCCATGATCTTCCTACTGAGGTCAGTTCTTCCATCAACCAAACTGATGAAAGAAAGTCAGAAGAAATAAAACACATTTCTTTGCTTTTATTATATTCATAAGTACTTCAATACCTCTGATCCTACTGATGTTGACACTCCATTCCTTGATGCAATTACTAAACCTATCACTTTGTATGACATTCATCTCTTGCCAATATCTTGCCATAAAACTTTAATTGAAGATCTACATAAAATACTGGAGATCTTCTAGGTCTTTTAACATTCCAGATGCATTAGTGCAATGCTATCACTCTTTCACAAGTTGGCAGTCCTGGGAAGGTAGCTGTCATGAGGTGGGCACGTACATTTACTCAGCACCTACATGTGCAAGGCACTGTGGATGTTACAAAGATGAATAAGAGAAAGCCTCTGACCTCTGGGAATTTTCAATCTAGAAGAAGAAAAGAAGAATCTATCTAGATAATTTAAACTTCTCCCCTGAGGGGATGAGAATTGAGGAATAATTCATGGACCTGAACAAACTGGAAGATGGGTGATGGCACCTGCTGGGAAAAAGGAAGGTATTACCTTTTCATTGGCCCCACGGTATCTGTTAACATCAACTAAACTGTGCTACTGAACTGAGTGCCATGAAAATCATGGAAAGAGCTCCTCAGAAGGCTCACCAAAGGTCGCTGAACAGATTTTGCCTATAACAACCTTGATCTTATATGTTCAAGCCCTTGAACCATACATAGTGATCACAGCTTTGGAGGTCATCAGTGAATTTTTTTCCATAGTATTATATATACTAAGACTTGACCTAGTGTTGAAATGTTTATTTTATAAACTCATTTATGATCATAATATTCCCTATGACTGTGTCTGTTTTGACACTGATGCCAGAAACTAAAGTAGTGCTCACTCTTGGGGGGGGATCCTTGGAATTGTGGTAATTGTGTTTACTCTGCAGATTCTGCCCTCATTTATAAAAACCAAAACCAAAAAAACCCCAAAACTTATATTTAATCCAAGTAGTTTCTATGAAAAAGGCATAATCATGAAAAAAGCCACCACTTTCCTCACTGTCATTACTCTCATCATAGTTATTACACTTATTATGCTCAGGGTAAAAAATGAAGATTTGTAACTTTGTTTATTTTAAATTCAAATATATTTCTGTAGTCTTTCATGTTTTCTCTAAAGTATGAAATTGAGAAAAGTAAAATAGGAAGAATTTCCAGTATATGCATTCTAGAAACAGAATGAGACTGGTAGCATTTCTGCTTTAGAGGTGACAGAAGAAGATGAACTCAGGTCTGTGATCCTGGTTCCATCTGAATGGCAGACAACTTTGCCTGGATGGTTGACTGCTTTCTTATATAAAACCAGGGAGTTGGGTGAAATAAGGGCTCTACCTGCTCTGAGTCTTGTAATCCTCAAGTTTCCCATTTCCTTCCAGCCCAGGGTATTGGGTTGTCTGAAAGCTTAGGACCAGAACCTTGATAAGGCAAAGTTTAAGAGTTACACCCTGCCTGTGTGCATAGAAAATCTGAACTTTTCAACTCATTCAACATGATGAACCATAGATTGTTTGAGTTAGAAGAGATCTTAGTAGTCATGCAATGCAACACTCCTATTTTACATAGGAAAAAAAAATAGGTCACAAAATCCCTACCTACTGTGAAAAACAATTTTCTTGCATTAACAATATCTGCATTTTTAATATAAAATGAGTCTTGAAAATTTGTGGGTGACTACCTACTTTTTTTTTCCCTAGTCCTGCTTCTATCCTACATAGAACCAAATGAATTTTTTTTTTTGCTTTTTTGGAGGGGCAATTAGGGTTAAGTAATTTGCTCAAGGTCATACGGCTAGTAATTATTAAGTGTCTAATGATGGATTTGAAAACTCAGGTCCTCCTGACCCCAGGGCTGGTGCCCTATTCACTGCACCACACAGTCACCCTAAATGAAATATTTTAACCTACACAAAAGAGGAGAAGGAATTTTCAGAAAGGGACAGACAAGGAGGGCAGAAGTGGTGCTAGTGTATTGAATTTGATAAGTGTCTTTTAAAAACAAATGGTCCATAATAGAGATTCATGTTTTCATAAATAAATCCCCTCTTCTGTACATCACATATTTAAATGCTCATGTGTGTTGTTTGTCAAGCTTATGATAAAAAAAAATAAAAGAACTAGAACAACAACAACTTGAACATCCTGAATATTTTCTAATGACCTGTTTTCTGGTTAACAGAAAGGTAGGTGGCATAGTGGATGAAATACTGGATCTGTAGTCAAGAAAACTTGAGTTCAAGTCCAGCCTCAGATAAATACTAGCTGTGTTATCCTAGATCAGTCATTTAATCTCTCAGTTTCTTCCCCCATAAAATAAGGAGAATATCTACCTCCAAGAGTTTTTATGAGGATAAAAGGTGATATTTCTAAAGCACTATATATATATATATATATATATATATATATATATATATAAATGATAGTTAACACTATAATTACTAACACGAGTATCAATGAAGCATTTAAGACACATTTTATATGTACGTCATCATTAGCAATATGTTACAGCTTCCTTATACCCACTATACATTTCTTAATTACCCTTTGGAACTCTCATAATTCTGATGATTTTAAAAGAGAATTCAATGGTCCACTTTTCATAGCATATAGCATTACTAGAAGATCATACAAGACTTCTGAGAGATATAGTTACAAATGTAATTTTGTTCACTGATCCCTGTGATGAGAATATTAAATAAGGCATAAAGCATGGAGAATGATTAAAAAAAAACCTGCCTATGTCATGGAAACTGTCCTGCCCAGAGTTCATATGAAAATGGAGTTCTGTTAAATAATAATATCACTTTTTTGTATGTGATTGACACAATATACTGATTGTATCAAGTCCCCAGATACTACATGTTTGCCTTAATGAAATTCATGACCACTCAAAGAAATTGTTTTAATTATCCACATAATAAAAAAATATGGTTGAAGGTATTCCTTTCCCCCCAAATATGACATGAATTAGAATGGGTAATTAATTGATTTAGTCTATAATTTAATCCAGAACAATAAAATGGGCCCGAACTTGAGTAAGAAAAATAAAGTGGACTAGATAGTTTTGGGGAAATTTGGGGCATGGTGGTTGATAATCTTGATCTGTTTCCTGATACAAAAACTCAGTTATGCATGTTATCCTTTAAAATTGTATTTGCCCAAGTCTAAAACTGGTGATATATCACCAAGCACAAGTACCTTTATAGACATGCAATTCTGACATATTTTAATAGCATAAAAGTAATCCAGAGTTCTCAAAGGCTATGCCAATAGAACAAAAGCTTTGACAAGTTCTAGTAAGTTGGAAAGGCTTTGAAACAGGTGCCAGAGTCAGTGGTACAATAATCATAGTGTGCAGAGAGGCATAATAGATTGGCCAATAGGTTGTTATGTTGACCCATGAATCAGATGTAAAATATATAAGTGGCCTTCAGTTCTGTGTAGCTATTTTCTGCTTCCACAATGACAATAACAAATTGATGAAAAGAGGAACAGAGAGATCAAGGAATAATCAGTTCTTAGCTTATCTATTAACATTGACTTGGTACCTTTAATACACAATGTCCAATGACCAAAGAGTTAATACAATACTGGAAACATTGGCATTTTCACTAAAATGAAAAAAGAAGATATAAAAATATTATAGCTAAGAGGAAGGATAACTCATACTTGATCTTTGAAGAGGACAATAAAGACCTGGTAGAATTTGTTTCATTATGTTCCAAAGAGCAACAAAAATCATACACTTGGTGATATAACATTGCAGTGCTCATGATGAATATATGCAAACAGCACACACACATGTAAATACATACATGTGCACACACATATATACACATATGTGTGTATGCACACACATGTGTGTATATAAATATATGTAGATGTGTATATATACATGCATGTATACATATATACATACATATATATACGTATATATATGAAAATATTTACAGCTTCTGTATTGAGGGGTAGAAATAGAGAAATTGAATGAAGAACTTGACAATATCAAAATTAAAACATGATCTCTTGACATTCAGTTATTTTAAGGTGACTAAGCTTATGAGAAAACTGTAAAAAATTTGTCATAAAACACAGCTCAGGAGGTAGACCAAGATGGCAGAGTAAATGCAGTAATGAAGCCAAACTCTCTCAACATTTTTCTCTAAATAACTTTCAGATAATGACTCAAGCAGCAGAAGCAACAAAGGGTCAAGGTAAGATATATTTTTTTTTCTATCTTAAGACAATTTAGAAGGTTTGCAAGAGTCATCTATGGGGTTCATCCTAGAGTGCAAGACACAGGAACACCCGTAGTGACCCCTGGAGGTTGTAACAGTGGGAAGAGTGGAGTGTTTTCAGTCCAGAGCCAGCAGGGGGTTGGGCGACTAACTGGTTAGAAAGAGATGACAGGAGATCCTTTGTTGACATTGGAAGCAGTATCCTGTTATATGGCCCCAAAGCACTTCCAGGTCATAATTGCAGGGCAGAAAATATCACTTGTGTTAAGGAGCAGGATCTTTGGTCCCAGTTTCAGGACAGAGAGAAAAACTGGTTTCTTGTGGATGCAGAACAGGAAGGGACCTGGTCACAGTCCCAAAGAGAGAGGAGCACTATAGCTTGTGACTATAAGGGGACAGGGACTCTTCCTGGGAAAAGAACAGAATACAGACCAGGAGAGCAATGACCACACACCTCCTCAAATCATACCAACTTAGAAGCATTGAAAAGTCACCAAACCCCAGAGCCAGCTTTGAAAAGAGTAGAACAAAAACCCTAAAGATTGGTAAAGTGTTCCCTACCTTCAGTTGGGAAGGATCCAACTTTAACATAAAATTCAAGGTCAACAAATAGGATAGAAAAAAATGAGCAAACAACAAAAAGGAACTTGACAATAAAAACATTACCACAGTGACAAGAAAAACCATGACACAACCTGAGATGAGATGAAAATAGCTACAAGTCAAGCTAAAAGAAAAAAAATGATAATTTGGCACAAATCTAAAAAGAATTTCTAGAAGAGTTAAAGAAAAAAGGTAAGAGCGGTAGAGGAAAAATTGGAAAAAGAAATAGAATAATGCATGTAAATTATGCAAAGAGAATTAACGGTTTAATAAAAGAGGCAAAAAAATTACTGAAGAAAATAACACCTCACAAACAGGTGGGAAAGGAAAAAGAGATACAAAACCTTACTTAAAAAATCCTTAAACATCAGACTTGCAAAAAATGAAAGCTAGTGACTCCATGAGATATCAAAAAACAATAAGACAAAGTAAAAAAGTGGAAGAATACGCAAAATCTCATTGGGAAAAAAAAAGCCTACCTGGAAAATTGATAGAGAGAAAATTTAAGAACTATTGTCCTACTTGTAAACCATGATCAAATAAAGAGTCTAAACATCATATTTCACGAAATTATAAAGGAAAGATATCCCAGGTCCAGAAGGTAAAATAGAAGTGGAAATAATTCACTGATCACTTCTTAAAATAGATCCCAAAAGAAAAACTTCCAGAAATATTATAGCCAAATTCCGGAGCTCTCAGGTCACAGAGAAAATTGAAAGTAATCAGATACAATTCAAATACCATAAAGTCACAGTGAGGTTTACACACAATTTAGGAGCTTTCACCTTAAAGGAATTGAGGATGAAGGTTAAAAGGGAAGGTGGAGTAAGAGAGGCAGTGATCAGAAGCCAAACAAACTTTTGAAAAGGAACAGTTGAGAGAGAGAAAGAAAGAGAGAGAAAGAGAAAGAGGGAGAGGGAGAGACAGAGAGAGAGAGAGAGACAGAGACAGAGACAGAGAGACAGAGCCAGAGAGAGACAGAGAGAGACAGAGAAACAGAGACAGAGAGAAGGATGAAAAGAAAATAAATAGGATGCAGGGAAAAGCACAGTTAGTAATCATAACTCTGAATGTGAATGGGATGAATTTAGCCATGTAATGGAACTGGATAGCAGAATGGATTAGAAACCAGAACTGACAATATGTTGTTTGAAAGAGATGCACCTGAAAGAGAAATAAACAGAGAATTAAAAGAAAGGGCTAGAGCAGAATTTATTATGCTTCAGCTGAGGCGGGGGGGGGGGGGGGG
>CM053581.1:69363748-69375931 GCA_028627135.1 Pseudochirops cupreus
AGGCCTGATTTCTAAAGGATGTAGGGAACTGAGTTAAATTTATAAAAATAAGAGCCATTTCCCAATTGATTAAGTTGTCAAGTAGTCAAATAAACAGTTTTTCAGAAGAAATTAAAGCACTTAATATTCATGTGAAAAACTGCTCTAGATTACTATTGATTAGAGAAATTCAAATTAAATTAACCCTGAAGTATCACATCATGCACATAAAAAAATGTCAAATCCTGGAAAGGATGTGGAAAAATCCATTTGAGAAAACAGTTTGCAACTATAAACAAAAGACTATCAAACTGTGCATATCTTTTGATTCTGACATACCACTTCTAAATCTGTATCCCAAAGAGATCAAAGAAAAAGGAAAACATTTTTTGTATGCACAAAAATATCTGTAGTAGCTCCTTTTGTGAAGGCAAAGAACTGGAAACTGATGAGATAATCATCAATTGGGAAATGGATGATCATGTTGCTTTATATATAATGGAATACTGATGTGCCATAAGAAATGATTAAGGTGATGGTTTCAGATAAAATCTGGAAAGTTGTATATGAACTGATGCCAAGTGAAATGAGCAGGCCAGGAGATCATTGAACACAGTATCACCAATATTATAATAATAATTAACTATGAAAGTCTTAGCTACTGTCATCAACACAATAATCAAAGATAATTCTGAGGTATTCGTGATGAAAAATGTTATCCATAACCAGAGAGAAATGATGAACTCTGAGCACAAATTGAAGGATAATCATGTATTTAAAAAAATTCTTGCATTTGGTTATGACATGGCTAATATAGAAACGTATTTTGTAAGATTTCATTTATACAATTGATACCACATCACTTGCTTTCTAAGTGAACGAGAAAGGGCCTAGAAGGAAGGAGAAAATTTAGAACTCAAGATTTTTTAAAAATGCAGAAACATTAATAATGTTTTTTTTTTAATTTAAAGGGCAAAAGAAGAAAAGTCAAGTCAAGATTTAGAAAGAAAGGAAAAGAAAGTCAAACTTTAAAGACAACAAAAAATGTATCAGTACTACAGTAAAAAGACAAAACCAAAAGTATTTTTATTATTAAGAAACAAGTTCTATCAAAGTTCTATCTAATATGAATTAGCAATAATTCATATATACTTTAAGGTTCTGCAATGCACTTATACGTTGTGTTTTTTTAAATTTGATCCCAACAAAAGTTCTTTGAGGTAGATTTTACAAATGAAGAAACTGAGTCTGAGTGTTTAAGTTACTTGCTCCAAGTTGTTCAGCTTCTTAATATTTGAGGAAAATTTTGAATTCAGTTCTTCTTTCATCTAAATCCTATCCAATATTATACTTAGATGTCATTTGCTTTGAGGAAGATATAAAATAAACAAAAAATATATGTAAAGTAATTTCCAGGAACTGTGTGGCATCATGAGCTACATCAGAAAAAAATAAGTCTCTTGTAGAAGATGGCATTTGAACTGAGCTTTGAAGGAAACCGAGAATTCTATATAAGGAGGGAGATGAAATGTATATATGCGAAACAGCAGGTAGCCAGACTTGTCTGGAATAGAGACTATATGAAAGAATAGTATATTTGCAATAAAATAAAATAAAATAACATAAAAAGGGAACAGAAGCTAGAGGCAGCCGGTGTCATAGTAGAGTGCTGGGCCTGGAGGTAAGAAGACTTGAGTACAAATTCAGCTTCAGACAATTATTAGTTCTGATGCAGTTCAAGTCACTTAAAAATCTCTGTTCTTCCCAGTTTCTTCAGCTTTAAAATGGGAATAACAATAGCCGCTATCTCACAGGGTTATTGTAAGGCTCAAATGAGGTAATAACTATAAACAGTCCTTAGCATAGAGCCTGGCATACAGCGGGTATCATAGAAATGATCCCCCCCACCCAACCTGCTTTTTTTCTGGAGCTCAGTTGCAAAGTGTTTTTAAGGCCAAACTAATAACATTATATTTATCCTAGAAGCAATTGCATGCCACTAAAACTTTTTTTGAGCAGAGAAATGGCATCATCAGGCCTGGGTCAGCACTCCCTTGTTCAAATATAAGATCTTATTAACAAGTATGTTAAGCTTATAATGGAGAGGGGAAAGATTTGAGGGACAGACAGGAGGTCACTGAAATAGTTCATGCAAAAGATATACCGATGAGGGTATGCACTAGGTTAGTGGTTGTATGAGTAAAAAGAAGTAGATGAAGGTGAAAATTTTTGAGATTGAATTGGCAAGATACAGACGTTGGTTGGTTGTAGTAAGTAAAAGAGATTGTAAAAACTGGTATAATTCTGAAATTGTACATGTGAGTGAAAGTTTAATGATGTCCTTGAAAGAAATAGGGAACCTCAGAACAGTAGTTTTTGAGGAAAAATGATGAATTCCATTTTTCATCATGTTGAATTCAAGATGCCAATGGGACCTGCAATGGTATGTGAAGTTGGTAATGGATAGCTTAGGAATGAGAGGATTTGATGAGATCATGGAGAGAGAACACATAAAGAGAAGAGAGCCCAGGACTAGGGCTTGAGATAGATATACATATTAAAGATGGGATTTAGACAGTTATCTAACTCAGGAAACTGAGAAGGAATATTAAGACAGGAAAGAGTACCAGGAGTGAACAAGGTCACAAAGCCCCTGTATAAATATACAGAAAAATGGATAGTATATACATATATATATATAGAGAGAGATATATAGATATATATATATGCACACACATATATATACATACACATGTATATACACACATATACATACATACATATATAATCATGTGTATATATTTATGTATATATTCATGTATGTATGTATGTATGTATATGTGTGTGTATATGTATATATATATATGTATATATATATATATATATATATCAATTGGCCAAGAAAAGGACTGAGAAAAAGCTTAAGTGTTTTTATTTCTTAAAAGGGAGAACTTAGGGGTTGGGTAAAAGATAGGGAAAAGTTTTAAAAATCACTATTGATACAAGAAAAAGTACCAATCAAAAAGTAATATGCAGGCAATTTATGTCATGAGAAAGACAGGAAAAAAGCAAACTGCTCTCAAAATGTTCATTATCTAGAACATTGAATCAGGAGTTAAACCTCCATTTTTTTCCTACAATGTCTTTGAAGAAGTTGATATTTAATTATTGATGGAAGTATATAATGAATCCACAAATTGGAATTACCAAGGGATAACTTGAGGGTAAAGATGAGAGACTACTTCTTGGAAACTACAGTGTCTACCAAGTTTTGTCCTATATTCTTTCTCTGCTAACTTTGGGAAAAACAAAAACAAAAACAAAAACATTTACAATTGTTATACCCAATTTTTTCCCTCATATTCCATTCTAGCCCCTCTGTCATCCAGCATTTTCCCTCATCATTTAACTGAAGACGCTCTCTCTTAGATTATCAAAAATTTAGTAATTGACAAATCTAATTGCCTCTTCTTACATCTCTTATTGTGGAACTTTTTAGCATCAGTTAATATGGTGGATGGACAGGGGTAGGGTTAGGGCTCCTTTTTTATGTCCCTGAAACCAGACTAAATATACTCTGATTTGTCAACAAAGGGGAAAAAGGGAAAATTTGTATGGGAAAATTGCCTGCTTGTTAAACTAATTACATTGAGAATTAGCATTTATGTAGTACTGTAAGTTTTTTCTTTACTTTTATTTTGTTTTTTGAATATATTTTATTTTTTCCAGTAGCATGTAAAGACAATTTTTAATAGCCATTTTAAGAAAAATTTGAGCCCCAATTTTTTTCCCTTCCCTCCTTTTCCTCCTCCCTAAAAAGGCAAAAAAAAAATCATATGGGTTATATATGTACAATCATGTAAAACATATTTCCATGTTAGTCACATTGTGAAAGAAGAAACAAAAATCATAAAAAAAGATAAAGAAAGTAAAAGCAGTGTGCTTCAATATGCATTCAGATTATCAGTTATTGCTCCAGATGTGGATAGTATTTTCCATCATGAGTGTTTTGGGATTATCTTGGATCAATTTATTGCTGAGAAGAGCTAAGTCATTCATAGTTGATCATCACACAATGTTTCTGTTAATGTGTACACTGTTCTCCTGGTTCTGCCCATTTCACTTTTCATCAGTTCATGTAAGACTTTCCAGGTTTTTCTGAAATCTGCCTGCTCATCATTTCTTATAGCATAATAGTATTCTGTTACATTCATATACAACAACTTGTTCAGCCATTCCCCAATGGATTGACATCCCTCAATTTCCAATTTCTTTGTCATTGCAAAAAGAGCATTTTTGTGCATGTAGATCCTTTTTCCCTTTTTAAATGATTTTTTTTTAATAGAGACCTAGTAATGATATTACTGGATCATAGAGTATGCACAGTTTGATTGCCCTTTGGGCATAATTCCAAATTGCTCTCCAGAATGGTTGAATCAGTTCACAACTTCACCCACAATATATCATTGTCCCAATTTTCCCACGTCCTCTCCAACATTTATCATTTTCCTTTTCTGTTACATTAGCTAATTTGATAAGTCCTTATAGGTAGTTTTTAAATTTTTTTTTATCTGAAAACTCCTTGTTCACATCCTTTGGTCATTTATCAGTTGGGCAATGACTTGTATTCTTATAACTTTGACCTAGTTCTCTACCTATTTAAGAAATGAGGCATTTATTAGATATACTGGATATAAAAATTGTTTCCTACCTCTCTGTTTTCCTTCTAATCTTGGTTATACTGGTTTTGTTTGTGCAAACCTTTTTAAATTTAATACAAATGAAATTATCCATTTTATATTTCCTAATGTTCTCTATTTCTTGTTTGGGTAACATTCTTCCCTCCTCCCTAGATAAACTATTCCTCGCTCTCCTAATTTGTTTATAGTATCATCCTTTATGTCTCAATCATGTATCCATTTTCATTGTATACAGTCTAAGATGTCAATCTATAGGCTCAGATTCCTTAAGAGTCTAGCCAATGGTGAGGTTCCTTAAGAGTCTGCCCAATGTGGCAAATCTTTCATAAACTTTGTTTCACTTTGGCTGAAAGAAGACTTGGGTCAAATTCATTTGGGCAAGACCTAGTATATTGGTATTTTGGTGTCCTGAGCATCCCTAAACCCCAACATTTTAAACTCCAACATTTTTGGTTTCCTGACACTGGGAAAACTGCTAATCTTGAGTTCTTTTTCAGCCAAAACTGGAAGGTATATATGCCTCCCTCTCTCCCTATCCCCTTCTGGTATTCCAAGCCCTCAGAGCTGCTTTTTTGACCTGACCTCTCAGGTCCCATTAGGCCAGACAACTAGGAAGTGGTCTCATACTCAGCCTGATGCTCTCAGGTTCTTGGTCCAGTGGTTGTTTTCAAGGCCATGGACCTGGGCACATCTTCTGAAGTATGGAGGACAAGGACAGATACCCCATCTGGAAGTGTATTCCAAATTCTTTCAATTCTCTCAGCAATTTTCTCAGGATTGAGAAAACTTCAGGGACCTTGTGTGTGTGTGTGTGTGTGTGTGTGTGTGTGTGTGTGTGTGTGTGTGTGTGTGTTTTAATCTTGTTCTGTTTTGTTTGTTTCTTGAGGTTTACTCCTAGATTCTTCTTTATCGAGGAAGGGACTTCCAGTCCTCACACCTATAAGGAGTCAATCCTTTACAATTCCCAAAATTTCACCTTCGGGTTGTCTTTTACAAAATGGGAAAATTTTAATTTCTCTAAAAAACTTGAAAAGGAAAAACTGGTGTTCTGCCCAGAAGGCAGAATTGATAGCACCCACCAGAGCCCTAGAGGTATAGGAAAATCAGAGTAAAAGTTTTTACTAACTTAATATATGTTTTGGCCTTGCCATAGTCATCTTTAATTCCATCTAGGGAAATTATCTATTCTCTCTTCTCCTTTTGTGCCTGTTTGGTCCTTTTTTTGCTTAACCTCTTTGCCAGGTTTGTATCCTCCAGGGTTCAAACCACCAACTTCCAGATGACTTCTTAGGCTGTGGGACCCTGAGCAGGGACATCTCTGTACCTCTTGCCAGCAGGAAGCAGTTTCAGAAGCCAAGACAAGGGCAAAGGCTCCTTACCCCCAAGTAATTTGGATCCCATTTTTAAGCGGGGGAATGTCGGGGTATATGCTCTGGGAATCCCTGTGAATCTTCCCACTTGATCTGGCCTTCACCTGAGGCCATAAGATTTCCATTATCTCAATTCCCAAATCTCTGTTACCTCTAACTTAGCCTAGCCCTCCATTGTCTGTTATCTCCAGGTAGTCTTCAACTACTTCCCACCCTTAAACCCATTCTCTTGAATTTGGATGGTATTTTGAATAATGTGGATAAATTCACTTACGTTGGCTACATTCTTTCCAGGGATTGATACACACTGATAATGGTACACATTGATAATGAGGTTGATGCACACCTGGCCAGAGCTAGCTCAGTGTTTGGAAGGCTCCCAAGGAAAGAATGGGAGAGAAAAGGTATTAGACAGACTACCAAATTGAAGGTTTACAGAGCTATTGTGCTGACCTCATTGTTGCATGCCTGTGAAACCTGGACAGTCAACTAGTGCCATTCCAGGAAACTGAATCATTTCCATTTGAATTGTCTTAGGAAGATTCTGAAGATCATCTGTCAGGATAAGGTGCCAGACACTGAGGTCCTTACTCAAAATAAACTGCCAAGCATTCAAAATTTGCTTCAGAGAGTACAATTCCAATGGGCCAACCCAGTTGTTTGAATGCAAAACGTTTGATTGCCAAAAATAATATTTTATGGGGAACTCATGCAGGGCAAGCCTTCATATGGTGGTCAGAAGAAGTGGTACAAGGCACTCTCAAAGTCTCTCTCAAGAACTTTAGAACTGATCATGTGACATGGGAGACACTGGCACAGGACTGCTCACCATGATATGGCACATCAGAGAAGGTGCTCTGTTCTATGAGCAAAGCAGAATTGAAACAGCTCAAAGGAAACACAGGATGCATAAATTTGGAGAACCCGCTCCAAATGTTCACATGGACTATTTGTGCTTGACCTGCGGTAGAGCTTTCTGAGCTCATACTGCTCTAATCAGTCACAGTGGGACACGCTGAAACTTGACATTAGCATTGTTATGTCATTTTGGTCCTCTTTGAGAATGAAGTACAGCAAGGAACTAACCAGCCCTTAATTCCATTCTCTTGGTTCCTGGAGTTTGACCTCTAGTCATCCCAGTTCCATCAAGATCCTCCTTAGGCTCTTCTTCAAGACCCTCCCTAGATCCTCCTCCTGGACTACAAGACCACCTTTAGATCCCTCCCACAATCTTTCTGTATATAAGATTCATCTTTTGTCCATGAAGATGTTCAGATTCCTTAAGAGTCTAGCCAATATGCCAAGTCTTTAATAAACTTTGCTTTAATTTGGCTGAAAAAAAAAAGTTGTTAGTCCATACCTAGTGTTTCTCATGTTCTTCTCTAGTTTTCCCAGCAATTTTTGTCAAATGGTAAGTTCTTAGTCAAGAATCTCTCTGTGTTTATAAATAGTATGATCATTTATTGCTGTGCCTTGTGTACTTCATCTATTCCATTGATCCATCACTCTATTTCTTAGTAAGTACCAGGTAGCTATGATGATTGCTGCTTTATAATGTAGTTTGAGATCTGGTATGGTTAAGTCACCTTGCTTTGCATTTAAAAAAATTAATCCCCTTGATATGTTTGATCTTTTGTTCTTCTAGACTAATTTTCTTATTATTTTTTCTAGTTATAAACAAGTTTTTTTGCTAGTTTGATTGATATGGCCCTGAATAAGTAAATTAATTTAGTTAGTATTCTGACTTTTATTATATTGCCTCAACCAACCCATGAGCAATTGATATTTTTCCAACTGTTTAAAGATGATTTTATTGTTTGGAAAGCGTTTAGTAGTTATATTAATATGTTTGCTAGTTTGTCTTAGCCAGTAGACTCCTGTTTTTTTTTTTTTTACATTGTCTACATTTATTTTAAAAGTAACTTCTCTTTCCATCTCTTGCTGCTGGGCTCTGTTGGCAATGTATAGAAATGGTGATGATTTATGTGGGATTATTTTAAATCCTGCAACTTTACTAATGTTGTTAATTATTTCAATTAATTTTAAGTTGATTCTCTAAGGTTAGCAACATATCATCTATAAAGAGTGATAGTCTTGTTTCCTTATTGCCTGTTCTAATTCCTTCCATTTCTTTTCCTTCTCTTATTGCTATTGCTAAAATTTCTAGTACAATATAGAATAATATTGGTGATAATGGGCATCCTTGTTTCACCTTTGTTTTTATTGGGAAGGCTTCCAGTTTATCCCCAATATAAATAATGCTAGCTGGTGATTTTTGATAGATACTTCTTAGCATTATTATCAGGATAGACATTTTTTTGGAGTGGCCACAAGGAAGGGGAGCACCATCAAAATGGAGTAAGTTTTATTATCAAAACTAAACTAGTCAAAAAAGTTTGTATGCCTGCTAAAAAGGAGTGAATAACAGGCTCATGGCAATATGATTGCCCATTGCAGGAAAATGCTACACCAACATCATTAGTGCTTCTGCTCTATCATGATGAGAACAAAGAAGAATTTCATGAAGACTCGGTGATCCTTATCATCAATGTGCCAAAAGAGGACTAGCTGAAAATTCTGGCTGACTTTAATGCTAAAGGAGTCTCGAACTATCAGACATGACAGGGAGTCCTTGGGAGGAATGGAGTTAGAAACAGCAACAATAATGCTACTGTTACTTTTTTTTTTTTACTAAATTACTAAATCTATTCATTTTTTACTCAATTAATAGTGAACACTGGTGCATTCTGAAGATCACCTGGCAGGGTAGGATAGCAGACACTTAGGTCATTTTTTGCCAAGGTAGTAAGTGTCTAAGGTCAGATTTGAAGTTTTATCTTCAGGATTCTAGGTCCAATGTTCTATCTATGGAGCTATCTAGTCATCTCAAAAGCGGTTTGACACTTTCCAGTGTCTCTTTCAATAAACCTGCTAGAAAACCCATTTCTCAACAATCACGATACGGTCCTTTTTTCTTTACATGTCACAAATTTTTTCATCATGGAGTACCACTTTTCCTTTGTTTTCCCTTTAAACTTTCCAGCCTTGCTATTTCTTTCCATTAATCATCAACTGATACAATTCTTCCAATGTTTTATATTCCAATAAGTTCATTGAGGTTGTCATAAAATCATTTTATAATTTGGGGAGTTGAAGAGAATGATTGTATTTCTGTCCTCTTTGGTATGTTATTTGAGTCCAGAAACGTCTAGGATTTTTCCTTCACAGATCCACTACCAAAAAATGAGAGATGTATTGATGTAAACCCTATTTTGGGACACGGACTCATTTTCCTTGTTATAACTTCTGATTCCTTGTAATTAGATTTGACTTTTCAAGTGGATTCTCATAATTCTTCCTTTTGTATAAAACTGCTAAACAAATAAAGAATTGAATACCAAAGACAAATGAAATTACAAAACATATAAAAGCAGGTTGAGAATTAGTTTTAACTCCTAAATAAAGACCCTTTTTCCACTTCTTGCAAGTACTTCCTTATGATCAAAGTAATTTATCATAAATATTTTTAATGTCAATAAAAAAGATTATTCTTTTTTTCAAAATCAAATTTTTGACTACATAATATAATTATTTCTTTCCTTTCCCTTCTTCTTTCTCTCCTCTCATTTTTCTTCTTCCCTGCCTCCTTCTCTTTCTGCCTTCTTCCCCCTTTCCCTTTCCATCTTCCCTCCTTTCATCTTTCCTCCTCCCTTCTTTCCTTCTTTGTTCCCCTTCTTTCCTCCTTGTATAAAGAAAAAATCTCTTTTTTTTTCAAATTATTCTCATACAGCAAGAACTGTATTTCATTATAAATAAGACTGATGGGAAGCATGAATCATAGATTTAAAGCTAAAAAAAACTAACTGGGATATTATTACACTCTTGGTGGAACTGTGAACTGATCCCACCATTTTGAAGATCAAACTGGAACAATGCCCAAAGACTAATAAAACCCTATATACTCTTTGACCCATCAATACCGCTATTGGGTGTGTTTTCTAAGGCTATCAGAGAAAAAGGAAAAGAACCTATATGATCTAAAATATTTATTGAAGCTCTCTTTTTTTGTGACAAAGTAGAAATTTAGGGAATGCCCATCAATTGGGGGAGTAGTTAAACAAGTTGTTTAACTTGTTTATGATTGTGATGAAACACTACTGTGCCATTAGAAACAAAATATGGAAAGCTTTGCATGGAATAATGAAAAATGAAATGAACAAGACCAAAAGAATGGTGCATATGGTAATAGCCATATTGTTCAAAGGATTGTGAACAACCAAGTTATTCTGAGCAATATAAATATTCAAATCAATTCCAAAGGTTCTACAAAGGAAGATACTATCCACCTCTAGAGAACGAACTATTAAATAGAAATATGTATATTATGGGTTTACATATATTTATAAATCTGTGTTAAATGGTGACCTTTTATAGTTCAGGGTGAGAAGAGAGGGACACAATTTAGAACTTAAAATGCATTAAAACAAATTTTAAAAAAGAGAGAGAACTAGCAAGGCAATCTGGTCCAATGTCATTTTTTTACAGATTAGGAAACTGAGACTCAGAGAAGTTTAAAGCAAGCAGTAGATAGGAAAGCCAGGACTTAAATATAGGTCATTGAATTCCAAATCAAAGATTCTTTCCATTCTACTTTGCCTTTTCTATTATATGGCATTATAGTGTCAACCATATAATTTTTTTAATTAAAAATTATGAATTAAAATAATCTCAATTTAGTTAAACTGTCTGAATTTGAATTGTGATTTTTTTTTATGTATGTGAAAGATTTTGAGTCATACTGATCTTTGTAGGCTAAAAAATTGGGTTAGCACTAATATGTTGAAATTTAAGAGAGATAAATATAAGACACTCTTTTTTTTTCTTGGTGAGACAATCTGGATTAAAAGACTTGCCCCCAGTCACATACCTAGTAAGTGTCAAGTGCCTGAGGATTTGAAACTCAGGTCCTTCTGATTCCAGGGTCAATGCTCTATCCACTGTAACACTTTAAAAAATAATTCTTTGCAAATACAAGGTGTAGTAGGGATGGATAGATAAATAGACTTGTCTGGAAAAGACCTGAGAAGCTATTTAAAATGAAAATTTGGTTAGAGACAAGGATGGGATACAACTAAAGCTAATGAGGTTGTAGGCTGCATGGTGAGGGACCCAATATCCAGGAAAAGGGTGTATGTACCATGGTCTAACCATCTCTGGAGTGCTGTTCAGATTGGGGCACTGTGTTTTGCAAAATATCAAAAGCAGGACAATCAGCACAATGAAGGCCCTCTAGTTCTTGCTGTATGAGAATAATGTGAAAAAAAAGAGAATATTTTCTTTATATAAGGAAAAAAGAAGGGGAACAAAGAAGGAAAGAAAGGAGGAGGAAACATGAAAGGAGAGAAGATAGAAAGGGAAAGGGGGAAGAAGGCAGAAGGAGAAGGAGGCAGGGAAGAAGAAAGATGAGAGGAGAGAAAAAAGAAGGGGAAAGGAAAGAAATAAGCATTTATTAAGCATCTACTGTGAGCTAACCAATGTGCTTAGCACTTCACAAAAGCATTCTCACAAAAACCTTGGCACATAGGTGCTATTATTAACCTTATTTAAGAGTTGAGGAAACTGAGGCAAACAGAGGACTGGCCTAAGTGTGACCAAGCTAGTAAGTATTTCAGGTCAAATTTGAACTCAAGTCTTCCTGACTCCAGGCCTAGCACTCTATGCATTGTCCCACTTATAGATAAAGTGATGTGATAATGGTTTCCAAGTATTAAAAAGGAGGTTCAACTTTACTTTCCTGCATCCAGAGGACAGAACCAAGACAAATCAATGGAAGTTTTTAAAAGTTCAATTTAAATTTAAGATACGGGGAAAAAAAATCTTCACCCAAATTAGAGGGGTAATACATTTCTCCTCATTGGAAATCCTCAAGGAAAGCCTGATTTATTCTTGGTACCTTACAGAAGAGATTCTGTTGGGGAAATTAGTTTATTAAGGTGTATCAGCAAGCACCCTAGCATACCTAGGGCGGCTACTAGCACAGGTTCTTAGATCTGCTTTTCTAAAGGAAAGCAACTCAAAGTGGGTTAACAATCTTACTTTAATCAATCAAATATCATTTACCTAGTTCAGGGGGA
>CM053581.1:69376431-69421102 GCA_028627135.1 Pseudochirops cupreus
GCCTGGCGCCACAGGCTCCACGTGACCACATTCAGCCTATTAGGGAACAGAGTATACTTTCAAATATCCAAGGGTCCTCAGTCACGTAGCCACTTTAGCAAAGGGCCTAGGGGCAGGGAAGATCTTCAGATTCCCATAACATAAGGCACTTTCAACTCTAAAATTTTAGCTTCTTTATTCTATAATCCTAAAAGAAAAAATGTATTTTGCTCCCTTTTTTTTTTGGTTGTTTTAGATCTGAGGTGAAAGCACTCCAGAAAATTTCCACATCAGAAGTATATGAGTTTCTTCAGTTGTTCAGAGAATTATTTTTTAAAGTTCCTTCTCAGTTATGGGGAAAAAAAAACAACAACAAACCTCTCCTTTCTGATTCTACTGTTTCATTGATTTAATAAATCAGTTTACCTTTGTAAATTATATTTATTCTCTCATTATTTTTTGTTACGATTGATTGATTTACCTAAATTCAGGAATGGATTGTTTTCTCAGTTAAAATTAAAATTTAAAAAATTTTTTAAAAAAGCGTAGCTCTTACTTGCACATCACCATGGTGAAACCAAGTGGCTAGGTTGGTTTATGTATTCATTTGGTCTCTTACATCATTCCACCTCTGTTAATTTACATGTGACAACACACTAATCTGCAATGTACTCTGTCTTCATCTCTGCTTACTCAAATCTTGCTAATATTTGAAGTGCCAGGGTTAAATTCTTGACTAGGAACTTCAAACTTAGTTAACAATAACCTCAGAAAGATAACAATAATAAATAACCATGAACCCTAGTTGTGTTGGTCAAAAGTGATGGACAATGTCATCGGAAAGCTTCTTAAAGTTATCCAGAGTGACCTCACAGTCTCTCAGTATGGCCTCAGAGGCTGTCAGTTGTAATTTAAGATTCGTACTAATTGTGGGGTGGCTTACCAAAAAAAAAAAGTATGTACAACAGTATGATAGCAATTTTCTGTTAAACACAGTAGAATAATTTAAATATATAAAATCAGGTACACTATGACACTGTTCTTTAAACCTTTATCTGCCTCTGTTCCTTGACCAACCTTCTCTTGTACTACTGATCTCCTAGATGTACCTATGTATGTTGCCATTCTTACATCATGGATGATCTCCTTCCCAGTCTATGACTTTATCGCAGGACTCATCTTCAAAAATCAGCCCACAGCACTGGGCACTGATCATCACTCCTTACTTCTCGAAAATCCCTCCTGCTTTGACTTTTGTGACAGTGGGCTACTGAGATCTGTTTGTTTGCTTGCTTATTAATTTTATTTTACCTCTTTGCCAGATCCTCCCTATTCTTTTTTCTATCCTTTAATGGGAATAGTAATAGCACCTACCTCCCAGAGTTGTTGAGAAAATCAAATCAAGTAATATTTTAAATTGGCCTGCAAGACTTAAAGCACTACATGAAGGCTAGCTGTGATTACTGGGATTTTAAAATTGATCATAATAACACTAATGTTAATGATGTCAATGATTATGATGATAAATGATGGTCTGAAAACGATGGATGGAAAAGGATACTATTTTTTTTTTAGCATTTTACTCACTTTTCTTATGTTCTATTCCTTAACAATCTCATACATTTCCATGGCTTTAATTATCACCTCCACATAATAAAAATTCATCTGAGTTTATATGGGATCTTAGGGTATTATCTCCAAGCATATTTTCTTCTTCTTTCAACTATCAGACTGAAATTCCTAAATTTCTTCTGGGAATCTCTACAATATATACCCCTCTATAAGGTTCATAACTTTCAACATTTCAAATTTACCCTGTACAAGTTTGAATCTACAGGAGAACTGACTGCAGTTGAATGGGATTAAGAAGGCAAAGATAGAAGGCAGACTGTCAGGCTGACAGAAAGAGTCTATTGCACCAGACTGGGAGCTGAGTACAGTCCTGCATGAGTAGCACTGGCTAAGATCCATGGCACAGACCCACCAGAGCAGACTTCAGGAGACTGAATCACTGTCAGCTGTGGCAGGTTCCAGACTTCTCAACCCATAAACACCAAAGAGAAAGTAAAAGGTCAGTAGGGAAACACATTGGAGCTGGGTGAGAGAAGAGTGTGGTCTGGCCCCTGTACCCTGGGTGGCAGAGGTGGCAGCAGGGAAGAGGCTACAGCTGCTGCTACAGGGCTGCCTCTTGGGTTGCTGGCCTACAGATTATAGGGGTCCCAAGCAACCATTCAAACGGTAATTGCTCTTGCTTTTACCTGCTTGGATCTAGGTCTGAGTCTTGAGTGTGGTCCTAGGATGAAGAATGCTAGCATGCCAGAGCTTGTGGCAGCTGTAGAGAGGGCGTCCTCCTCATAGCTCTGACAATAGCTCTAAAAACAGCTGCACAAACCCCCAGAAATTTGGGATACAGCACTTTCCACTTTTGAGAGCAGAGCTCTACCATGGCAAAGAACTCAAAAGTCAAGTATTTGTCTGGCAAGATGAGCAAACAGAGGAAGCACAATCAGACCATAGAATCTTTTGGGGAGACAAAGAGGATCAAAACAGAACCAGAAGAAGACAACAAAGTCAAAACTCCTTCATCAAAAGCCTCTAAGAAAAGTATGAACTAGTCATAGGCAATGGAGGAATTCAAGATGGATTTTGAAAATCAAGTAAAATAAGTGGAGGAAAAATTGGGAAGATAAATGAGAATGATGCAAGGAAATCATGAAAAGTGAGGCAAAAGTCTCCTAAAGGAGACCCAAATAATATTGAGGAAAATAACACCTTAAATAAAGACTAACTCAAATGGCAAAAGAGGCCCAAAAAGTCAATGAGGAGAAGGATGCCTTAAAGAGCAAAATTGCCCAGATGGAAAATGGATTTCAAAATCTCACTGAAGAGAATAATTACTTCAAAATTGGATTGGAGAAAATTGAAACTTATAACTTTATGAGAAATCAAGATACTGTAAAACAGATCCAAACAAATGACAAAATAAAAGGCAATGTGAAATATCTCACTACTGGCCTGGAAAATAGATGCAGGAGAGATAATTAAAAAAAAAACTTTTGGACTATCTGAAAGCCATGATAAAAAAAAGAGCCTAGACATCATCTTTCAAGAAATTCTCAAGGTAAATTGCCCTGATATTCTAGAACCATAGGGCAAAGTAGAAAATGAAAGAATTCACTAATTGCCTCTTGAAAAAGATCCCCAAAAGAAAACTTCTAGGAATATTATCGTCAAATTCCAGAGTTCCCAGGTCAAGGAGAAAATATTATAAGCAGTCAGGAAGAAACAATTTGAGTATAGTGAAAACACAATCAGAATAATAAAAGATCTAGCAACTTCTACATTAAGGGATCAAAGGACTTGGAATATGATAGTCTGGAGGTCAAAGGAGCTAGGATTAAAACCAAGAATCACCTACCCAGCAAAATTTAGTATAATATTTCAGGAGAAGATATGGACACTTAATGAAATAGGGGACTTACAAGCATTCTCGATAAAAAAAAAACAGCTGAACAAAAAAAATCTGGTTTTCAGATATAAGAAGCAAGAGAAAAATGAGAAGGTAAACAGGAAAAAGAAATCATAAAGAACTTATTAAATTTGAACTATTTACATTCCTAGATGGAAAAACAATAATTGCAACTCATGAGACTTTTATCAGTATGAGGATAGTTGAAGGGAATATATATGTAGATATAGGAAGGTGTATATGTGTATGTGTATACACGTATACACATACAGAGGGCATAGGATGAGTTGAATATGAAGGGATAATATTTAAAAAATACAATTTAGAGGTGACAGAGATATTGGGAGAATGAGAAAGGGAGAGATAGAATAGGGTAAATTATCTTATATAAGAGGAAAGAAAAAACTGATAAAATGAAGGGGAAAGTGAAAGGGAATGAGTCAACTTTATTCTCATTGAATTTGACTTAAGGAGGGAAAAACATACAAACTCAACTGGGTATCTTACCCTACAGAAACGTAGTGGAGAAGGGAATAAGATGGGATATGATAGAAAGGAGGGCAGATTGGAGGAGAACAAAGTTAGAAGAAAACACTTTTGAAAAGGGACAGGTCAAAGGATAAAGTAGAATAAGTGGGATGTGGGATAGGATGAAGGGAAATACAGTTAGTCTTTTACAATATAATTACTATGGAAATGTTTTGCATAACTACACATGCACAACCTATGTTCAATTGCTTGTCTTCCCAGTACGGGTGAGTGACGAGGGAAGAAGGAAAAGAATTTGGAACTCAAAGTTTAAAAAAAAAGTTTAAAAAGATTGTTTTTTACATGTAACCAGAAAATAACATATGCAAGCAACGGGGTATAGAAATCCATCTTGCCCTACAAGAAAGTTGGGGGAGGATATAAGAGAGAACATATTGAAGGGAGGGGTATTCAGTAGGCTTGCTATCTTGGGGTGAGGGTAGGAGAGAGATGGGGAGAAAAATTGTAACACAAAATCTTATGGAAATGAATGTTGAAAACTAAAAATTAAAATTTATAAAAATTTAAAATAAAAAAAAGAAGGCAAAGATAATGAAGAGAGGGTAAAATTGTCAAGGCTTATTTTTACTAACATAGAGTAAGTAGGAGGAGCAAGCTGGATAGATGGTTATATGATCCTTCACCATCAAAGCTAACCCTGTTAGAGCAAACTAAAAAGCAGATAGAATGCAGATACAGGAAAAAGTTCTAAATAGTAGCAACATTAAGAAGAAAGAGAAAGAGTAGAAGAGAAACAAGATCTTAAATTGTAGGGAAGAAAGGATACTTTGCACAGTCAAGGTTGTTTCCATGTGGACATTTATATGGAAAAGATACAGTTGAGCCTATCAGATGTAAGTCAATATTGCCTGTATAGCCAAATTTTACAACAACAGTATAAGAATATTTAGACTAAATAACCCAACATACATTTTTTAAAAATAGCTGAATTATTCTGGAGGTAAATTGTGTTAAAAACACAAAAATTTCTTCCTAGGATTCTCAATAAGCTAGATGAGAGGAGGATGGGAGATGTAGTCCGGGAAATAGCTTTAAATCCTTCCTTATACCCTACTCTAGGCAAATCATTTAACCTCTGTCAGTCTCAGTTTCCCTACCTGTAAAATAGGGTTCAATAGCAGCATATTCTCCACATGGGTTATTGCGAGGGGCAAAGGAGATGACATGTGAAGCATCTTTGGAAACTCTTAAAGCTCTATAAATGTTTGCAATTCTTACTATTGTAGTAGTTATTATTATTATTAATGCTATTACAGTTCAGAAAATAAGCTTGAAAAATTTATTTTTGTAACTTAACATTCTCTCCTCTTATACATGATAGTTAAGCAATTTAAAAATATCTTTGTAAAGCCCTTTATATGTAATCTTCTTTGGATCCCACAAATAGAGTATTTTCCATAAATTTAACATCAAGAAGAAAGCTGGATGGCACCTAAATTTTATTCACACTCATTTATTTAGTTTCTATAATTAGCATATTGTAGCTATCATATCAAAGTAGCTTCAGAAAATATGGTGTATATTCTCCTGAATTGAGCCTTTTATGTCATTTGATTGAATAATTATTGGTTAAATGCCTACTATGCTCAGGAAACTTTATTATACAGATGGAATCAAAAGATGCAAAATGACAAAATACCTGCCCTCAAAGAGTTTACAGTCTAATAAGTGGATATAATACTGTTTACAAATAAGAATAATGCCTAGTGGAATTTGATAAGGGAAAGGGACAAAGGTCTTGACAAAATGTTTTAAGAAAATTTAAGGAGAGATTGCTTCTAGATAGAACAGGGCAAGCTGTATTGAGAAAAAAAAATCTCAAGTGGATTTAGAAAGAAGAACAAGATTTGAGTAGGCAGACAAACAAAGAGTACTTTGCAGATATTGGGTTTAGCCTATTTAGCTGAACAGACATGGCATTATTCAGGAGACAAATGAATACAGAGATTTTGTTGCTGTTGTTAAAGTATGTATGAGGAGCAGCTAGGTGGTGCAGGGGATAGAGCAACTGTTCTGGAGTCAGGAGGACCTGAGTTCAAATTTGGACTCAGACATTTAACTGAAAAACTAGCCTGTGACCTTGGGCAAGCCACTTAACCCCAATTGCTACACCCTCCCCCCCAAAAAAGGAAAAAATAAAATATATATAAATAAAAGGTGATACTTACCTCCCTCAGTTAGTAGGGGCAGTCTTGAAGACCTCTAGCAAAAGTAGTTTGAGAACTATTTAAGTACTCTAGGAAATAAAGTCCAATGTCTTCTGGAAAGAGTGTAGACCACAGTGAGAGATTTTGACTATCTGAGAGGTGTTTTGAAGGAGTCTGTGATGGGAATAGGGAGGAAACAGAGAAAGGAAGAATAGCAGTAAAGAATGATATTGCCAAGTGTATCCCAACTGCAGCAAGGTGGTCAGTTTCTTCACCACCCAGAGGCAGATGGGGCCACAGTGATCAAAGTGGGAAGCAAGCCTGCTTATTGGGCATTTTTTTTCCTTGGCTATGCATTCAAGTTGCTATTAGGCTAGTTCTTTCATCTTTTTAGATGGAAAGAGATTAAAATTAAGCTTTGTTTTTCCTTTTAAGCTGCTGTTTACTATTTCAATAATATTTTAAGTCAGGCTGTCTCTAGATAAAAGATGAGATTGCTTCCAATTGTTTTACGTTGTCTTTGTATGTCTTTAACTGAGTACAGAGTGGACAAATGAGATAGGGGTCTTTTGTAGTTTGACCAGACAGAATTTAAGTGGGTGAAAAATAAATGTTTCAACTTGGTGACTACTTGCCGCCTGGGGGATGGGGGAAGATCATGACAAGGTATTATTTTATTAATGATGCTATGAACACTATAAAAGAGTAGAGACAGAGATGTGGAGCCAGTCTATATTAGTTGTGTATTTGCTAGACATAGCTTTTGCAGAATGAGTGGCCCAGACCTCAGACAACAGGTGGAGGAGGTTTGGAGAAGAGGGAAATGCAGCAATAAAAGAGAATACATTGCCCACAGCCAATCCCAGGAGGGTGGAGGTATCTACATGTGTATGTAGGTACATACCTACCTATGTACTATGTATATAGGTATATGTGTGTGTGTATACATACATATATATATATATATATATATATATATATATATATATATATATATATATATATATGAATACACACATACACATATATGCATATATTTCATTGTTCAATTGGTTTGGTCATGTACAGCTCTTTCTGTCCATACCTGATTCTCATGTTGTCCATCTAACTATATCGTAGAGTTTGGACATTCCTTATTATAGTGGCAACCACACTGGCAATCACACTCAGGATGACTGCCAGCATAAGTTCTTAGATCTGCTTTACTAGGAAAGATAGCTGTTCAAGTAGTTGACAATATTTTTAAAATTACATTCATTAGTTCAGGGGAAAAATTAGCACCCTGAACTTCAGAGAAAAATCCAAAAAAAGAAAATACAGAAACATACAGAGAAATAAAAACCAAGAGACAGGGCTACTAACTGTCTGTGATTTTAGCACATATCAACCCATGCAATAAATAGTTAGCAGAGAGAGAAGCACCAGCACCTGCATTGTTCAAAGCTGGGGGTTTCCTTAGCAGCTACCCAGAGTCTCATCTGATCAAATCACAAGAACACTCTTCCAATGACTGAGCCCCAAAGCAAAATGTTAACCTCAGAGTATATATATCCTTTAGAGTGAGAAGGTATCACAAGCCTTATGACTCAATGCCTAAATTAGAAATTAACAAAAGGTCTGAAAGGTTTCCTACAAGCAAGCCTCCCCTAATCAAGCGTCTCTAAATGGTGTCCACATGAGGCCTATTAATGGGTGGGGGTGAAAAGCTTAAATCCCCATTAATATTACACTTATTCACTTTTAGTTGTTTTGGTTTTTTTCTGACTGACTAAAATTTTTTGAGTGCTTTTTAAATCTTAAACAGGAAATTCTAAAATGTTTTAAGGTTTGACACAACAAACATCATGCCATAAATGAGCAATAACTTATGGAGGCTCTGAATATACAGAGATACCCTTCTCATTTGCATTCTATGCTGTCCATTCTTCATGACTGCAGAAACCACTTTTGAACTTCTTTTTGGCATCACTATTTAATGAGGACATTAATATGCTAGAGAGTTTGCAAAGGAGAGCAACCAAGTGGATGAAGAGTTTTGGGTTGGAGGGATATAAAGACTTGTTCAAGCAACTGTAGATGTTTAGCCTAGAAAGGAGAAGACTCAAATGGACCAGGTTCATTTTATTTGGAAACATGAGAGAGGGTCAGGAGCAATGACCTGAGTATCAAAGATGTCAATTGAGATATGTAAAAAAACATTTTCAACTAAAGTTACCCCAAAATGCACAGGCCTCTCTCAAGAAGTCATTAGTTTCCATCTCGAGCCATTTGTCCATTAGATGTTTTCAAACAAAGTATGGATGAGTACCTATAGAACATTATTTATTGAAGTTTTCTTTGCTTTACTGGTTGTACTACGTGGCTGCTCAGGTCCTGTCAAAGTTTAAATCTTGGGATTCTATAATGGGGTGGATATAAAAGAGAACAGATTGGGGGAAGGGGTATTCAGTAAGTTTGCCACTGTGGGGTGGGTTATAGTGGAGAGATGGGGAGAAAATTTGTAACACAAAATCTTGTGGAAATGAACATTGAAAAACAAAATTATAAATAATAAAATTTTAAAAGAATAAATAAAATAAAATAAAAAAGATAAGCATCACTTCCCAAACTATGAATGATGGAGACAGAGTGATTTGAAGAAAGCTCTTCTTTCCAAGACATGGCACCCAGCAATATTTTGCTCCTTTACATTCACTTCCCCAAACTAAGAGATTTCAATCCTCCATCTGTATTGTTTTTGTCCACCACTAGTACTGGTTACAGGATGAAGCCTCTTTAGCCATTTCCCTAATGTAATATGAGGTCTGGAGGAAGAAAACCTTGTTTAGAGAAAGAGATCAAAATGTAGTTTTGATTCTCACTTAGTGAAAATTCTTATAAAACTCTTGTTGCTTGTTCTGAATCATTTGACTGTACCTTAATGTCTTTCTTTCTTTCTTCATCCACTGATGGTAAAACATCCCATCCCACTCTTTCTATAATGAATACCATAGCTCTTCTGTTAATGCTGTTAACTATTTTTCCACAGTCCCTCAGTTAGAGGTACTGATATACCACTTTCTTAATATCATCTGGGCATAGGCTCTTTGTGCTAATTTTGGCCTGAAAATTAACACCAAAAAAATAGAGGCTATCCACCAGCCAGCACTGCACCATTCATATGTGGAACCATTGGTTCCAGCAAATGGAGAAATTTTGAATGTACTGGATAAGTTCAATTACCTTGACAATGTACTTTCCAGGGATATCCACATAGATTATGAGCTTGATGTACAAATTGTCAGAGTTGTCTACGTGTTTGAAAGGCTGTGAGGGAAAATTGGGGAGAGTAGAAGTATTAGGCTGCCTACAAAACTGAAGGTCTGTAGAGCCATTGGGCTGTTGTAATTGTTGTATGCCTACAAAATCTGGAAAGTCTTCCAATATTATGCCACAACACTGAATCACTTCCATTTAAATTGTTTTAGGAAGATTCTGAAGATCAACTGGCAAGAGAAAGTGCCATACACTGAAGTCTTTTCTTGAGCTGAATTATCAAGCATTCAAATTTTCCTGCAAAAAATGCAATGCTGATGAGCTGGCCACATTGTTCAAATGCCAAAGACTATTTTAAGGAGAACTCACATAAGGCAAGTGCTCACACTCAGGTCATGAAGTTACATAAGACACTCTCAGGGTCTCCATGAAGGACTTTGGAATCAGTCGGGAGACACTGACAAAATGCCATCCATCATGGTATGGCAGCATCAAAGAAGTGACTGTGGTCTATGAGTGAAGCAGAATCACAATAATTCCAAAGAAATGGGAGATGTACAAGTTTAGAGACATCTCCACTACAAATGTTCATGTGCATTATTTGTGCCCAACTTTTGGTAGAGCTTTCTGAGTTCATATTGGTCTGATAAGCCACCATTGGACAGACTATACATTGACCATGACATGATGATGTCATTTTGGTCCTCTACAAATGCAAAGGACAACCACCAGCTACTCTAATTCATGTAACTTGTGTGTTCTTCTGATGCTACTAAATTTGTTTCTATTCTTCTAAAATTTCCTCCATTTTGAGGTGAAAATCTTATATTATCTTTTTCATGAATTTTGCTATTTTGGTTGATCTTACCTTTGTTGTTCTATGTTGCCTAATTTCTTATGTCTTACTCTTTTCTAATTTTATTATTCTGAACTCTATTTTTGTTTTTGGCTTTAATTTCCACCTTATTTTCACATTTAATTTCTTTATTTGTCTGGAAATTTCTGAAGTTCCATATTTTTTTATTAATCCATTATTTCTGGTAGATATCTTTGAATTTATTATCTTCTTTTGACTTCCGTTCAGGGGTTTTATATCTCTTTTCATCATAATATAATGTTTTCCATTATATGTTGTATCTTTATTTTATTTTATCTTTTGCTCAGTTACTTTTTACTGAGTCTTCTTTTAGAACATTACCTTGCTATGTAATTGGTAGTTCTGCTGTCAACATTCTACTACTATTAGTACCAAAATAACAAAGGGACCACTTGAGGTTAGGAATCATTTTCTATTTTTCATTAACACATTACTCTTACTCGAATATAGGAATCCCTATAGATAATGGATTTGGAGTCAGAGTACCTGAGTTCAGATTCTTGTTCTTCCACTTACTATATATGTCACAGTGGGCAACTTTTTTCATCTCTATGGGCCTCATATGCTGAATGACTTCCACAGTCCCTTTCAGGTCTTAATTTGTAATCACATAAATTACTATATTCCACTGACATGTTTATTTTAACTACATAGTAAGAGTATGCATTAATAAAATGAAATAAATGACAAAAAATCCTTCTCCTTACACACTAGGGTACATTCTTCCACAGATTGAAACACCATCACTAGAGAAGGAAACATAAATAACATGTGCAATAAGATAAAATGATAAGGCATAGATATGGGATATAGTATGTTTTGTCACACGTATAGGGAATATGTTTGGCCAAGGAACCCATTTCAGAGCAATTCAGGGTTCTGATACAAAAGAATCAATCACATCTAGTGATGTCATAATTTTTTCTTTATGTTTCCATATGTCCACTGAAGTCCAAAATATATCATTAGTGATTTTATTGTTTTGAGTGAAGCGCTGCTTTCTACTTGGTATTCTGTTAAAATATAAATTTTCTAGGAAGAATAAACTTCAACATATTTTACTCTGGGGTGGGTATAATACCTCGACGAATCATTTTTGTCTTTACTTCTTTACATGGTTGCAGGGAATTGGATAGCTAAATAATACTGTGGATCTGGCAAAAACAGTTGGGAAATAGGATAGTAAAGGAAGACAGGATTCTGAAAGACAAATTGTTGAATTCAAAATTTTGCCAAAGTTTGAGCTTCTTGGAAAGCATTATGTTGAAAAAGATAAGGCAAAGATTTAAGGAATAAAGGAGCTGATGGAGTTAGTTTTATCATACCTCCTAAGGCAATGAGAAATCTCCTTTCATGGTATATTGGGTTATCTCATATTGAATTACTAATGATAAAATTTAAAAAAAAAAACAATTACAGATTACATGCCAAAATCTATTGTAAGTAACCCAAATCATATTCATATACTTCAATATTTGGTTATTTCAATCAAAGCATTGATTAAATGTTTCCTAAATGACAGCCATTGTGCTATATGCCAGGGATTCAAAGACATAACTGAAAGAGTCCTTTGACTCCAGAAGCTGTCATTCTATTAAGGACAAAATGTGTACCCATATACAGTAATTATTTACAAAATGAACACAAGATTTTTTTTGTGGATTAGGCACTGGCAGTTAAGGGATCAGAAAAGTCCTTTTATGGACATTTGTATTTCATCTGGGCTTTAAAGGAAATTAAAAGGGTCAGAGGTGAGGAGGAAGGAGGAAGAAGACTACAGCATGAAGGATAGCCTGTGTAAAGATATAGAGTCAGAAGACAGAGGATCACATGAAAGACACAGTAAGCAGTTTGGTTACAACACAGAGTGTATAAAAGGGAATAATGTAAAATAAGAAGAGAAATATAGCTTAGAAGCAGGTTGTATAAAGGACCTCAAATGGCAAACAGAAACTTATCTTTGATCTTAGAGGTAATGAGGTGCCACGGAATTTTAGTGAGCAAAGAAATGATGTGGTGGTGAAGCCAAGATGGCAGAGTAAAAGAAGGGACTTGCTTGAGCTCTCCCCCAAACTGCTCCATATACCTGTAAAAATGACCCTAAACCAATTCTAGAGCTGCAGAACCCACAAAATGATGGAGTGAAACAAATGTCCATTCCCAAGACAAAAGAGTCTATTGCACAGGTCTGGGAGTGGAGCACAGTGTGTGGGCCACCAGAATAGTCAGGGCCAGAGCAAGCCTCAGGTGACTGAATCACTGGCAGCTGTGATGGATACCAGACATTTTGACCCACAAACACCAAAGACAGCACAAAAGTTCAGTAGGAAAACTCTGTCAGAACTGTGTGAGAGAGAAGCACAGTCTGGCCCTAGCCCTGGAGCAGCAGACATGGTGGACCACAGCAGCAGCAACAGCAACTAATTCCAGAGCTTCTGGCCCATAGAGTGTATGGGGATTGAGTGGATGATCAGAGGAGGAGTGTACGGATCTCTTTGTTGGTCCTGAGGAAGGATTATTTTGCTTTGCCCTGCTTAGATCTGGGTGACAGTCCTGAGTGGGAATCCTGGGCTGAAGAGGAGTACTGTTGCAATGGAGAGGGAATCCTTCTCACAGTTTCAAGGTACAAAAAAGTGCTTGTGGTCACTCACAGACAAGAGCAGAGGCCAGGAAAGGAGTAAACACCTCTACTTTGATCACACCACCTTGGAATAAATGAAAATTTGTAAGTCCCTAAAAGTATCTCTGAAAACAGTTGCACAAAATTCCTGAATTTTGAGACAGCACACCCTATGCACTGGAAGCAGAGCCTTACCTTAACAAAGAGTTAGAAAATCAAGTATTTGTCTGTGAAAATGGGCAGATTATTAAAAAATCTCAGATTATTTAATATTACTCTGGTGACAAAGAAGATCAAACAGAAGCAGAAGAAGACAACAAAGTCAAAGCTCCTACATAAAAAGCCTCCCAGAAAAAAAATATGAATTGCAGGCCACTGAGGAGGTCAAAAAGAGTTTTGAAAACCAAGTAAGAAAAGAAAAGTAAAAATCGGGAAGACAAATGAAAATGATTCAAGAAAATCACGAAAAATGAGTCAACAGCTTGCTAAAGGAGATCCCAAAAAATACTGAAGAAAATAATACCTTAAAATAGACTAACTAAAATGACAAAAGAGAGCCAAAAAGCCAAGGAGGAGAAGAATGCCTTAAAAGGCAGAACTGGCCAGGGCAGCTAGGTGGTACAGTGAATAGAGGACTGGTCCTGGAGTCAGGAAGACCTGAGTTCAATCCGGCCTCAGACACTTGACAGTAGTTGTGTGACCTTAGGTAAGTCACTTAACCCCAATTTCCTTGCCATTCCCCCAAAGCAAAAGCAAAGACAAAAAAAAAAAAGAACTGGCCAAAAGGAAAAGAAGGTACAAAAGATCACTGAAGAAAATAATTCCCTAAAAATTAGAATGGAGCAAAAGAAAGCTAATGACTTTATGAGAAATCAAGAAATTATAAAACAGAAACAAAAGAATGAATATGTGGAAGAAAATGTGAAATATCTCAATAGCAAAATGACTGACTGGGAAAATAGATCAAGGAGTGATAATTTGAAAATTACTGGACTACCTGAAAGCCATGATAAAAAAAAATGAGCCTAGACATCATCTTTCAAGAAATTTTCAAGAAAAAACTGCCCTGATATTCTAGAAATGGAGGAGAAAATAGAAATAGAAAGAATCCACTGATCTCATCTTGAAAGAGATCCTGAAAGGAAAACTCCTAGGAATATTGTAGCCAAATTCCAGAGTTGCCACATCAAAGAGAAAATATTGCAAGCATGCAGAAAGAAAAAAAAATTAAAATATTGTGGAAATACAATCAGGATAACACAAGATCTTGTAGATTCTACATTAGAGGACTTGGAATATGATATTCTGGAGGTCAAAGGAGCTATGATTAAAACCAAGAATCACCTACCCAGCAAAACTGAGTATAATCCTTCAGGAGTAAAAATGGATATTCAATGAAATAGAGGACCCTTAAGCATTCTTGATGAAAAGACCAGAGCTCAACAGAAAATCTGACTTTCAAATGCAAGAATCAAGAGAAAAATGAAAAGGTAAATAGGAGAGATAAATCATTAGACTTACTAAAGTTGATCTGTTCACACTCCTACATGGAAAGATGATATTTGTAACTCATGAGACCTTTCTCAGTATTGGGATCACTGGAGTGAATACACATATAAAAATATATGTGTAGAGAGATAGATAGATAGACAGACAGACAGAAAGCACAGGGTGAGTTGAATATGAAGGGATGGTATCTAAGAAGAAATTTAATGTGTGAGAGAGGAATATATTGGGAGAACAAGAAAGGGAGAGATAAAATGGGGTAAATTATCTCACATAAAAGAGCCAAGGAAAAACTTTCCCAATGAAGGAGAAGAGGGAGGAGGTAAGAGGGAAGGAATAAACCTTATTCTCATCAGATTTGGTTTAGGGAGGGAATAACATTCACACCCAATTGGGTTTCTCACCCTACAGGAAAATAAGGGTTAAGGGAATAGGTGGGAGAATGATAGAAGGGAAGGCAAACTGAGCAAGGGAATAGTTGGAAGCAAATGCATTTGGAAAAGGACAGGGTCAAAGGAGAGGATAAAATAAAGGGGGCATTGGTATGGAAATATAGTTAGTCTTTTACAACATGACTATCATGGAAGTGTTTTGCATAACTACATGCATTATCGATATTGAATTGCTTGCCTTCTCAATGAGGGTGGGTAGAGAGGAAAGAAAGGAGAGAAACTGGAATTCACAGTCTTAAAAACAAAGGTTAGAAACTATTTTTACATGAAACTGAGAAATAAGATATACAGGCAGTGGGATATAGAAACTATCTTTCCCTACAAGAAAGTGTGGGGGAGGGTCATGGAGGAGTTGGGGGTGATAGAGGAGATGGCAGACTGAGGGAAAGAGTAATCAGAATGCATGCCATCTTAAGGTGGGGGGAGGAGAGATATGGGAAGAAAATTTAGAACTCACAAGCTTGTGGAAATGAATGTTGAAGACTAAAAATAAATTCATAATTAAAAAAGGAATGGTATATTCACACTTCTGCTTTGGAGATATCCTTCAGACAGTTATGTAGAGAATGAACTGAAATTGGGCAAGACTTGAGGACTGGAAGTCAATCAGGAAGATATTACAACAGTAGAAGCTAGACCTTATTGCCTAAACCAAGGATGGGGAACTTGCAGCCTCTAGGCCCTCAATTGCAGCCCTCCAACTGAATCCAAACATCACAGAACCCCTTTAATAAAAGGATTTGTTCCATAAAACTTAGACTTAATCAAAAGGCTGTACCCTAGGACCATCATATGTAGCCTTGAGGCTGCAGGTTCCCCACCCCTGGCCTAAACTATGGTGGTGGACATGTGTAGAGAGAAGGGAAGAGAAGTACCTGATGCTTTGGAGTAAAAATGACAAGGTCTGGCAGCAGAATAGATAGGCATCTCTGAAGGAGATTGAAGAGATGAGTATGACTCCACGGACATGAACTGAACTGAGTAACATGAATTGAGAAACTGAAAAGATGCTTTTCCCCTTGATTTTAGTTATGTTTCAGAAATATTGAATTTGAGGTTTTTATGGGGAATAAATTCAAATTGTCCAATAATCAGTTGATGATTCAGAACATAGAAGAAACTAGAACTTGGCATACTGAATTGGTAATCATATGCAAAGATAAGCTTATGAGGTCAATAAGAAAGAAAGAAGGGCAGAGAAAGAACACTGATGGACACACAGAGTTAGGGTTAGAGTCAGATTGACCCTTATGGAGCCAGACAACCAAGATCCCAAAGCAAGGATCAAAACTGAAACATTGCTAATGAGAACGGATTAAGATAAAAGAGAAAAAGTGATATGCAATTGTAACTACAACTTGACCTATTTGATTAAACTCTTAGTGCTAAAGCATGAAAAATTTATGAAGGTAAGGATATCACCAATGACTATAACAGTTTTGTTCATTTTTTAAACTAACGGTCATCACTTGCTATTAGTAAGGAGAAAAGAAAAATCTTTTTATGAAACAAATTTGCTTAACAAATGGAGACATAAACTAGGTAAGAGAAATACCCAGCTTGAGTCTAAATTGGTTGGCAGATTGTGTTGTGGATAGAATATTGACTTAGAGTCAAAAGGGCTTGATTGAAGCCTGCTTATGTGCTATTCTTGGCAAGTCATTGTCTCTTCACAGCCTCTATTTCCTCTTCTGGAAAATAAATACTTATAGCACCTACATCACAGAGCTATTATGAGGATTGAATGATACAACATATAAAACATTTCATATATTTTAAAAGTGCTATATAAATCATAGCAATTATTATTAATATAAATTCATAAAATCTTACAGTAAGGGATTATGGAAAATTTTGAGTACTCACCCTAAAAAACTGAAAGAATAAGGGTAAGGAAAAACAAATTTAAATAAAACTAAAAAAGATTCAAATAAACAAAGATCTTAGGATATTTAATGATGAAACTGGAAAGAAGACAACATATGCAGAGAAAATTTTTTTTAATTACTACAGATTTTTTATCATCAAGGGCAAAAGAGTCACTACATTGTTTATAAAGAAGGCAGTCTTCATTTTTGATCATATATTTTTTTACAAAAAGGAAAAGAAAAAAACCTAGGAAAAGGAGATGGATTAACTATATATATTTTGACCAAGAGGAAGTCTATGCTATAGGTGACACCATGTCAATGTCATTAAGGAATTAATTTTCAAGGAAAATCAAGGAGGGAAAGGTACCAAAAGTATATAAAAAATCAAATTACATTATTTATCACTGTGTAATATTTATTACTATATATACTATTGTTAAAGTTATAAATAATGATCTATTTGTCTGCTTTTCCCAGCTAAATAAAATTTCTAATGGGATAATTTCTGCATTTATTGAGGACAGTTTTCCACTCTGAAATCAAGTCTTCCTATTGCCCTATCTGGAAGTCCAGCAGTCACATATGGGCCTATTTCCACTGCTATATGGCATACAAGCCTTGTCCTTTTCAGTTTTTAACCAGTCCTTCCGAGGAGGACATATTTGATAAAGATATTAGAAAATCAAGTCATAGTAAGTAGATCACATCTTTATTTCCACATAATTAACTTAGTAATGTAGAGAATGTAAGACCCTACTGAGTTTTTCAGTTGCTGATCATTATAAAATGATTTGCTAGAGTAAATATTGCCTTCCAATTTCTCCTCTAAGAAGCTGCTTTCCATGTACTTGTCAAAATCATACAGGACTCTGTGATATATATGATGATGGAGATACACTTTTTGTATGGTGTGCTATTGTATCAACCACATAAAAGAGGGAGATGTATTCTGATAAAACATGTTCAAGATGGAGATTCGGTGTTGATCCCACATCAAAGTGTGATTCCTCAAAGATGGTAAGCATTTCAAGGTGATTATGTTTGCACATGACACTGTTCTACAGTTATATGCATAATCTATACCAGTAGTCCATGACAGTATACGTACATATATGTGTATATGTGAATATATGCTAGCACAGATAAATACATTCTGCACACAAAATATGTACACACATATACATATAACAATACATATATTTATGTATATGTATGAATATACTATATGACGTACAGTATAAATGTAGAGTGAATTGTTTCAGAATTGAAACAGAGTAGGTTGAATTACTTTTTGAAGAGTTATGAAGTTTTTATAATCTCTCCAAGTTTTTCTTTGAAAAAGAGTGCCATCATAATAATGCCAATTTTCATCTAGAGATGTTGTATTATCATGAGCCATGGAACATTATAATCTCTGAAAAATTAAAATTGATGATCACCCAAACGACAGAGAAATGCAGATGGTAGGCATGGGTTGGTTTCAATGTATTGCTATAAAAAAAATGAAGAGCTAATGTAAAGATTTGCTAAAAAACAAAGAAATAAATAAATATATATGAGAATATAGTGATTGTATGTACATGTGTGTATGTATATATACATAAGTGTGTATGTATATATTTATAACATAAGTGTGTATATATACATATATGTGTATATGTGTGTATGTACACACATATAGATATAGTATATCTATCTATATATATACATACACATATATACTGTTTCTATCTGAGTTTGATACCACTGGATTTGTTGCTGCACAATATACCTTCCAAATCTAGATTGAGGATCTCATGAACCTATATGTGTTGGAAGTGGTAAGAGCATAGAGGTGGCAAATTTAAGCAATCTTCATTAGGATTGAAATGGGGCATCATATATAAAGACAGCAATGCAGATCCACATAATATTGGCCACACAAGACAAAAATAAATGATATGATGAAATCAAACACCATAACTTAAAGGTCAGAATCCCCCTAGAGTTGTCTCAGATAGTGAAGAGTAGAGAAAACCTCCCATAGACAACATATTTTTGGTCCCCTTTTCCTAGGAATATATACCAAAGAGGAAGGAAAAGTATTCTGTCTGATCTCAGCAGTTTACAGCCTGTCTATGGATGATATCTACAAGTATGTAGAAAGCTAGAAAGGACATTTGGGAATTGTCAAACCAATACATAAGACACTTTATTTCTGGTAAGATATTCATTCAGATTCATCAGCTGCAAAGAAAAAAATCACAGCTTTGTGGCATTCTGATGTTCTATTTTCTACTTAAAACCATTTCAAGAAAAAGAAAATTGCAAGGGGGGAAAAGATCCATTTGCTACAGTTTGGTTTTTGGATAGTCTTCTGAACATGGAGTCAATGCACAATTAGAATTCTGGTATGCTTTTAACTCTGCTTTTCTTTCCTGGCTTTACAACCTGTTAGTATTATACGATCACATCTCTAAGCATTTATTGAATACTTACTATATGCCAGATACTGCTAATTATCTGGAATAATTCCTTGTCACAGAATAAAGAGCTGCATTTTTTCATCAATAAACACCGGTGCCAAAACAAAGTCTTACCACATTGAGCAAGAAATGACGAAGAGAGTTCTCTCCTAATTGATCACTATGAGGTTCAGTTCTGAACCTCAGCCTCTCTTTTGGGTGGGTGTTGTAAAGGAGCTATGAAAGAAAAAAAAAAAAGCAAAGTTTAAAGAGTTGTGCTGGGCAATCTCTGATCCCATTTTTATAATGAACCTGCTCTTAGTTTTGAAATTTCTAAAACTCAAAAACTCAAAACTTTGAAAATAATAGTGCCCTTTAAAGCTAGAAATTTATCAGTTTTAATGCTGACTACTCTTTCTTTTGAGGCAGCTAGGTGTTGCAGTGGTTAGAGCACTGGACTTGGAGTAAGGAACACTTATATCCAAATCTAATGCCTAACACTTACCAGCTGTGTGATCCTGGGTAAGTCACTTGTCCTAGTTTTCTCATCTCTAAAACAGAGATAATAATAGGACCTGCCTCTCAGGATTGTTGTGAGGATCAACTGAGATAATAATTATAAAGTACTTAGCCAAAGCCTAACACACAGTAGGTATTTAATAAGGGTTTACTGATTGCTACTGTTAAATGTTAGCAATGAGGATGGTGATGATGATGATAATGATGATGATGTCATCCTTGCTCCAATTCAGTATAACCATTATACACTTTCTCGGTAAGAAGTGACTTTCAATTTTGGAATGAAACAAGAAGTTATTTAGATGATAGAAATGCAGAACCAATGGAACCAATGATATTAAAATATTAAATAAAATATGTATATATAAATATACATGTGTACATACACATATAGTACATGACTTTGTACATATATACATATACACATATTTTATTGAAAAAAAACTCCTTAGGTATATTTTACCTTTTCTTTCTCTTGTTATTAATGATTTGAAACAGTCTTTTATAATGTTGTCAACAGCTTGTAATTCTATGAAAACCATTTGTTCTCAAAAACTCTCACCACTCTTTATTGAGGAAAGTCTTTGGGTTTTATATATTTCTGCTAGCTGTCTATCAGAGATAAGGGATACATTTTTCTTTAGTCAATCTCTTCCATTTGTATCTTAACTGGATTCATTTTGTTTATTATAAGATTTTTAAAAAAATCATTTGTCTCTCTTATGTTGTGTTATCAATGAATTGATGATATGAATCAGTGGACAGAACTTCCACACAAGATATTTCTTGTACTAATAAAATACCAAATCAATATCCCTTTAGAAAAGGGCAAAAATCATCCCTTGCCCTATATTCCCCAGGAAACCATGGGTCTGGCCTTCAACTTGCATCACTCTCCACTTTCCATCAGTAGTTCTGTTTATTTCAACTCTCATTATGCTCCTGGGCCAGGTGCCTCCAGGTTGTGCCCTCTACTCTCTTTCCCCATACCCTTTTCAATGGCTGCTTCTATTTTCTCTTCTACCAATAAATTCTAAGCTGTTTGAGGACAGCAACTATCCTCTTTCCTATTTGTATGCCTGGAACTCAGCAGAGTGCCTGGCTCATAGTAGGTGGGTACTTAATAAATATTTATTGAATTGAATCAAATTTTCAATTGTTTTGTCTGAAGTATTTAATTCCATCAATTGATATCTCTTTGTTTTTATAGAACAGAATTTTTAATCTTTATAATGAATGTTAAAGGGAAAATAGGATTTGCTTTAAAAACATCTATCTATATCTATACAGATGGCAACATGGTACAGTGGAAAGATACTGGATTGTGAATCAGAGTACATGGATATGAATGATGCCTCTGACATTTAGAACCTGACTAACTCGGCCTCAGTGTCTTCATCTGCAACATGAAGGGCATGGACAAAAACCAAAAGATTGAAGCTCCATCCTGGAAGTCTGGTTATGTAATGGATAAGAAGTTGCATTTGGAGCCTAGAAGATTCGAGGAAGAATCAAATTTCAATCCTTCCTCAGGCATTTAAGTAGCTAAGTGACCCAGGAAAAGTCCCTTAATCTCCCTCAAGTCTCCGTTTCCTCAGCTGTGTCAAGGGAATAATAATGGCACTAACCTAATGGATTTGTTGTGAGGATGAAATGAGATGACATATAAAGCACTTTGAAAATTTAAAGTGCTACATAATTGTTGCCATAATTATTATCACTGTTCATTGTAAGATCCTATTATCTGCCTATAAGGTTATTTTCCTTCATTCTCAGAGGACCAACATGACAATATTATGTTGGAGTCAAGTTACAATGCATCCCACTATGGCCCATCAGACAAAATGAGCTCAGAATGTTCTACCACAGATCAGACACAAATAGTCCACATGAACATTTGGGGTAGGTTCTCTAAATTTATGCATCTCACATTTCTTTTGAGCTATTTCCATTCACTTTGCTCGTAGAGCACAGTACCTTCTCTGATGAGGGCATGCCATCCTGGGCAGTCCTGTGTGAGAGTTTACTATGTCACATAATCAGTTCTGAAGTTCTTAAGAGAAACCCTGAGAGGGTCTTTGTATCACTTCTTCTGCCCACCATGAGAGTGCTTGCCCTGTGTGATTTCCTCATAAAATAACCATTTAAGCAAACTTATGTTTGGCATTTGAACAACATGGCCAGCCTATAGTAGTTGTGCTCTCTGCGGTAGAGTCTGAATGCTTGCTTATTAAACTCATTGATAATGAGGTTGACACGCACATTGCCAGAGCTAACTCAGTGTTTGGGAGGTTCCAAAGGAAAGTGTGGGAGAAAAAAGGTATTAGACTGACAACCAAACTGAAGGTCTACAGAGCCATTCTGCTGACCTCACTGTCGTACGCCTGTGAAACCTGGACAGTCTACCATGTCATGCCAGGAAATAGAATTGTTTCCATTTAAATTGTCTTAGGAAAAATCTGAAGATCACCATCAAGATAAGATAAGATAAGATGAGATAAGATGACATGCCATCTGCCCATAAAATATAAACTTAGAAACTCTGACAGATTGATGTGGCATATCAGTGAAGGAAAGAAGACTCTTTGGATTATAGGTAAGTATAGAAACTAATAAAGCCTATTTTTCTCTTGAGGGCTGTGGGATGATAATACAGCAGGAAACCAAAAAGACGCATTCCTTCAGTTTTCTTCTAGATTATGTTGATGCTGAGAGATCTGACTGACTCTGAGGTTGCTGCTTTCAAAGATGCTGGCTCTAACATTTGTTTGAATATCTAATCATATTAGTAAACAGGTGAGAGTCAGTGAGATAATGTTATTATTGCAAGACTATTTGGGGTGAAGCAATGTGGTATACTGGATGATGAAATAAATTTAAGGTTAGAAAATGTGAGTGAATCTCATCTCTCCTACTTGCCATTATTCTGGCAATAGGTAAATCACTTAACCTTTTCATTATCAGTTTCTCCAATTGCAAAATAGTTGCTTTGGATGAACTAAATGATTTCTATAGTCTTACCCATTTCTAATGCATGAGTTTAATTTTTTTTAAATCTCGATAACATGGAATTATGAAAAATCAAAGTAATAAAAACTAGCAATGCACTAGAGTTCCTTTTGACATAAATACACAAGGTGCCCCTTTTTGGAGATGAGACTGGATCATGTGTGTGTGTGTGTGTGTGTGTGTGTGTGTGTGTGTGTGTGTGTTTGTGTATGCATTTCCAAGTGGAAAATGTAAATTTGTTTAACAGACTTCCCTGATTTCTTATAGAAATTGCATACATTTTTAGTGGTAAATTGCCAAGCAACATTTGCATTCCTCCCCCATCCACCATTGTTTGTTGTGAACGCATTTTAATCAATGATAAGCAAATCCTAATCTTCATTGTCTTTTCTTATTAGAGAGTTTATATAAAGTCAGAGACTTAAGACTTGGCAACCATACACCAAATGAACCAAATTGAATCTTCAATAGCTTTCCAAGTTTGTGGAAGAAGGATGGAATGTGAGCCAGGTGGGATTGATGAAATGAAATTTTTTTCTCAGAAATAAAACCCCAGCAGTAGAGCCTTTTAATCAAAACTTGAATTCTATCTTTATCTCTTCCATCTTCCTTTCAAAGGAAAAGAGCAGGGCTTTGATAGTTAGGGGAAGTTGTCAGGCTGTTCTCTACCCACCCCAATTCCTGGCATCTTATAGTGAAATCCACATCATCAAAGAAAATGGGAAAATCAACAATTGAGATGGGGGCCAAAGCTCAAAGGCCTTTGTTCTTGCTCCTGAAAGGAGGAACAAGGAAAAGGACAGAAGGATACTAATTTCCCATTCCATAAAATTGACATACAAATGAACTTTACTGCATTAGAGTACTTCCTTTGCCTTGGTATTGCTTAGCTTTATGTGATTGAGTGAATATTAAACCAGGTAGGATCTGTAACATCTCATTTACCTTCCTTTTACAGCAGGCATATGGTAGAGAATGATCCCAGAAAAAGGGAATGCAATTTTCCTCCACATACCAGGTGGTTATTATCTAAACCACCAATTGAAATATTGCCAATATTCCAATGGGTCTGTGATCTCATTGATGGTGGCATTCAGTCAAATGATGCAGGTTGCAACCCATTCCTCCTTGGTCACAGTATGTAACCTTGATCCCTGTCTTCTCATTAGTTTATCAGAGGGTGTTAACTCAACCTCAGGGTCCTTTCTTGAATAATCTTCAGATCCCTAGCATATGATTAGGCAAATGGGTTACTTTTCAGTTATCTTTCATCCTATGTATTCAGTTTATTTTCTTTTCCCCCTTCACATATTTCCTTGATGAATACCTTTAAACTATTTCTCTTTTATGACTTATTGTTGTGTGTTGCATCTGGAGCATGCCTACTCTGTACCTCTCTTTGGTTGACCTGCAGCTTAAAGTTTTCAGAATCTAGTGTTCTTCCATGCACCATCACTGGAAGAATATTGCTGTTCAACAGCCATACTATGCAATGACTGATTTTGATAGACTTAACCCTTCTCAGCAACACAAGGACCTCAAACCATCTCAAAGGAGTCACAATGGAAAATGCCATCCACATCCAGAAAAAAAGAACTATGGATAGTGAATTCAGAGTGAAGCAGACTATTATCTTTTTTGTCCATTTGTTTTCTTTCTCATGGTTTCTCCTATTCATTATAATTCTTTTATACAACACGACAAATGTGAAAATAGGAATGTTTAATAGGAATGTATATGTAGAGCCTATATCAGATTGCATGCCAACTTGGGAAGGGAGGAAAGGAAGGAAGGAGAAAAAATTTAAAACTTATGTAAATGAATGTTGAAAACTAAAAATAAATATATTAACTTAAAAAAAGAATATTACTGTTCAAAAAGATCTCTCTTTCAGAGGAAAAGAAACTTATATTTGTTTAAGTAACTTAATCACTTCCCAAAGCAACTCATTTTGTTCTCTTGTGCAACTCAAAAGGTGAACCTAGTTACTGCAATTGTAAGAGAGAAATTGGTTGGCATTAGAAGGGATTGAAATGTGGTACTTTTTAAAGTAATGGGTCACCTGCCTGTAATAGAACATTTGCTCACTGATACAATGGAATCTACTTTGGGATGTAGTAAGATGTCCTCAATAGCTCCCTTAATACACTCAGATATCTCTGTAAAATTAGCATTTAAGAGAAGCTGCTAAAAAAAAATGAAAACCAACATGCTATCTGGAGGCAAGTTACCACTACCATTTTACATGATAAGAATTCAGTTAGATGCATGTTGTGCTATATGGTGTGAGCCTAATACATTTATTTCAAAATGTACATTTCTGGGACTTTGTACTTTTAAGGTAGTTTTGTGAGTCACTTTTTGAGAAATCTAATAGTCTTCTTTTCCCTGGAGAAAAAGTAAATTTAGCTCAAGGTATTTTGGAGGATGTGTTAAGAAAATCCTCCATACCCTCCTCCTTTTTTTTTTTTTGGTTTGTTTCATTTTGCTACATGTTAGGAGTTTGGAAAATGAAAAGAAATATGGTTACCTGCAGGCAGTACACTCTCAAGAATTTCCACACTAGCTGATCTTACAGATCTGCAAGTTGAACTCTATACAATTAAATGGTTAGGGAAGCATGCCCCCCGATAGGTTTAATCCTACAATCAATTATTCCAAAGCAAGCCCCCAAAATAATCAATGACATGACCAGATGTAGATGCCACATCTGATCTTTCTGTGCCATCCAAATATTTCAAATGAGATGGAGAAGGCTCAAACCAGAAGCTACTCCATGTTTACCTCCCTGTCACACACAGCCCCCTCAATCCCTAGTCCCTAGTAGTTTATATATTGCAATTGACTCTGAAAGACACTGGAGGCATTTCAGACCCTTTACCCTCTTTCCCTGGTTGAAAATAACACTCAAAGGAAATGAAAAATAGATCTTTCTCTAGAAGATAATAGATACTCGGGTTTGTGGGACAGCTAGGTCATACTCATCAATATTTTATTATTAAATTTATTATTCTTTTTTGACCTTTGTTTTCAAAGAAGACCAAGGACATCAGAGATATGTCTTGACTTGTGCATGAATTGGATTGAAGTGAGGCAGAGTTGCACAAAGTCATCAGTCTCACTCCCATTGGTATAACATTTCAAGGTAGAATAGGCCTTAGGGATCATTTAATTCCAACCAACTACTTGTACATATGAGACAACTGAGGTTCAGAGAGTTTTAACAACTTGCCTGAGGTCACACAGCCAGTTTTTGACATATTAAAAATTCTACTAGGGATCAGCTTCTAAATCTCTTTCTCTGGACCCAAATTCCTGCCTGTAATTAGATAAGATTGGGCAACATTTTATTGGGTATTATTATGCTTTTGTTTTCTTTGAACATTCTTTTAATATACATTTGGCATCTAAGAAACGTTGGAAAATCATCATAATTCAAAAGTTGAATTGGGTTCAGTTTCCATCTAATTATTATAGATGAATGTAATAACCTAAAACACCACTATTAATATGCAGGACTGGGAGGGATCATTTTAGTTCTATAGCGCTACTGTCACGCTAATCACTCCGCTATTACCTGAGAGCTCAGAACCACTACTTTTCAAAGAAAGACGTTCTTCCATGGTAGATGCATTTGTGGTGTGTGTCACAAGTAACAGTGGTGCAGAAAAGGCTATACTTGGGACCAAGGTCAGGCCAGCTAAGCTTGTCAGAAAATGTATTCCATAGGCAATATATCATACCTATGATTGGGGTAAAGTGGAGCATTATTATTGCCAGAAATGAGACTATATGGACACTAATTAAAGAGATCGTTGTCTGAGGTAGCAATCAATAAAATATAGAGAAAGCAGGAAAGTTGTAGAGAGACTAAGTTAAGACTTCTTTTCAAATATCTAGCCTGGTCAGAAAAAAACAGAGTGAACCATCTTCCAGTTATACAGGATAGGGTTGGCACTGAAGATTCAAACTATGCAAAAGGCTTAACCTAGATTTTTCAACCTGCAATAATATTTCAGTACTTCAGGCACGGTGTCCAGAATAGAATATAAGCTTCTTGAGGACATAGGTTGTTTCACTTATATTTGTGAATTTCCAGTATCTAGCATAGTTCTGGGCACATAGTAAATCCTTAATAAATGTTTGCTTGCTTGCTTGACAGGTAGGTCCTTGCACAGTATCCATCTAACTATCAATATAATCGGGCCACATCTGCTTCTTTGAGGACAACAGATGTTCATCTTCATCTCTGGTTTTAAGTGTCTTTCCTGACATAGGTGGATGAGACCTGACAGGAGCATTCACCTTCCTGGTAGACTCAGAGATCCATAGGTACTTGTAAGTGTTGACTGAAACTTGGGCTAGACCCTTCACAGTTCTAATGGGTAAAGAAGGTAGAGGTTTCCAGTTTAAAAAAAAAATACAGGCAAGCTTCTCATCTAGGACCACAAAACTGATGGTCAGCTTGGTCTGGTGAAGTAAATGGTAGTTCAAAAGTATGGCATGAGATTAAATTGTGAAGCAATGGGGATTGTTTGAAGCTTTCTAGTAATGGAGTAAAGACATTTAATTATATGATTACTACTATTACACTTTTAAAGTTAAACTGATGTTTTTATTATTAGTAACTAATAGCTAATGTAAAGGTAATATACACTCATTCACATAGACACAGACAAATTGGATGAAGCATTTGTTAAGTACTTTTGATGTATCAGGCACTGTACTAAGCACTGGCAAGATAAATAGAAATAAGCAGAAAGATGATTTCTGCCATCAAGGAGCTTACATTCTAATAGTGGAAGAACAAATCCCCATGCCCCAGCCCTGCCCCACAATACACACAAGTGAGATGGAAAAAGCAGAGGTCAAGGAAATGTCAAAGATACAAAAGGTCAAAGCAAAAGTCAAACTGTATACCACATATGCATATATGTATGTGTATGCATATATATATATATATATGTATTTATGTACATATGTATGTGTAAGATCATGTTTGGGATTGCAATGCATTCTATTTGGTTATGTGTGCCCACATGTGTATGGATGGATGTGGCTCACAGAAAGGCAGGAAGAGATATTTCAAAAGTTTCCTTCCCTAATCCTTCTCTGTCCATCAGCAGCAGAAGTGGGTGGTTGGGGCCAGAGGTTGTCCACTCTGCACTCTTCAAAAATAAGGGATACCAAGAAAGAATTATATCTATCTGCTCCTTTAAATATTGTTAGTCTGGTGGAAGTAATCTTTAGGTTCAAACTGCACTCCTGATTGCTCTCCATTAACAAGAAGGAAGGGCCTCAAGCTACATAGCCAAGTCCTGACTTCCTTTCACCAGATGCCAGTTTCACAATGAACACTTGGCAAATCCTAAGTCAATCCCTTTATCCAAGCTGATATCAAAACAGAAGTAAGAGAAAGTATACATAGCAGAGAAGGTGGTAAATTCATGCCCTACATGCTAAAAACTGGCTATAAAACTCTCCAGTAAAATCCAGATCAGATTAAAATGAAATTCGGATATGTTTAATAAAATAAATAAAAGTACAATATGATATAGATATGTTGATTTGTGTTTTTTAAAGTCAATATGTGGCCTGAAGAGATCCATTTCTCTTTGTTTGACACCCCTGCAGAGGAACATTTTTATTAGATGATACACAGAGTAAAGGAGCTCTTTCATTGGAATCCAGATAACTCAGCTCAACCAAGAAAGTCCTAGATGTCTCTCAAAGGAGGAAATTACATGAAGTTTCTAGTGTAGAAAGCTGGGAATATGGACATGATTGAAGTATCAGCTCCCCTACATGTCAGCTTCCTACCACAGTCTCTCTCCTTTCAGGCTGAAGGAGGGATGGAACCAGGTGTTTTCTTTCTTGAGTTTGAAAGCCAGAGTATGTCTTTTCTTTCTAACTCTCACCAACTTCAGGCCTTGTGCAGGTAAGGAGCATTGGATCACCAAATCTAAACCAATGAGGGAATTCTTATGCAAACAGCTCTTTGAACCATGGGTTACATATGTTAACACATATATACATACATATATAAATATATGTGTTTGCATATGGATTTAGTCTCCAGTCGCTTTTATTTGCCAAGGAAATCTGCAAGTGGTAGACAAATCCACCATGAAATAATCAATTAAAAGGTACTAAAAAAAAGTAGATGATAAAGGGTGATTTTGCTTATTTATAAGTGTCCCCATGGAATATTTTATTTTATTTTATTTTAATTTTTTAATCTTTTTTGCTTTTTTTTTTCAGAGGGCAATTGGGGTTAAGTGACTTGCCCAAAGTCACATGTCTAGTAAGTGTGTCAAGTGTCTGAGACCAGATTTGAACTCAAGTCCTCCTGACTCCAGTCACTGCACCACCTAGCCACCCCAGGAATATTTTATTTTAAAACAAAAAAATGATATGTTCATTTATTCCTATACTACAATATTATTACTTTATGCCAAGTGTATGAATACAGAAGATAGTAGAATATACATATATATACACACACACACACACACACACATATATATGCACATACATACACATGTATATATACGTGTGTATGTGCATATGTATATATACATGCCTACTCCCCACATATAACATTATATGTAGGTGTGTGCAAATGTGTGAACATATATTCTACTATGCATGATGAAATATTTGTGTGTTTATGTCTGTAAGCATATATATTCATCTATTTCAGCGGTTCTCAACCTGTGGGTTATGTTCAGTTTGTAACAATGAAAATACATCCTGCATCTCAGATATTTACATTATGATTCATAACAGTAGCAAAATTACAGTTATGAAGTAATTGAATGAAGCAATGAAAATAATTTTTTGGTTGGGGTCACCACAACATGAGGAACTGTATTAAAGGGTCATGGCATTAGGAAGGTTGAGAACCACTGATCTATATCAATATAGCAATGTCTATCTATATCTACATATCCTACTGTCTAGGCATCTATATATTATATCATATATGCATAATATTTATGTTTATACATATATACAAGTACATCTATACACATATTCATATGCAGGTGTATATGTATATGCACAGACATTTACATGTATAAATATATTTCTTTGGGAATGGGGACATCTTCATGACATCTTCATAAAATAGCTGAAGTAGAAGGTCATCTAGTCCAACATTCTCATTTTAAAGGTGAGGAAATTGAATGTCAGAGAGTTTGAACAACTATCCTCCACTGACAATAAGATTTTCTTCACTTCAAAATATCTTTTGCTCTTGTGCATGACAGATCTGGGTCTTTAATTTACATCTTGACTCCCAGTGCTCCCCTATCAGGTAAGATCAAGGTACAAGACTCTTGTTTGTCATGTAAATCTCTTTCTCTAGGTCTCTTTCACTATCTCTGTCTCTGTCTCTCTCTCTCTGTGTCTCCCTGTCTCTCTCTCTCTGTCTCTCCCCCTCCTCTGCTCACATTTTGGTGTGAAAAATATGTGGAGTTTAGAGTACAAAATGTAGAATATTTATACAAATTAATCTGAAAAAAAATTCATATTGATGATGATAAATCAAAAATTAATTATTTAAATATTATTGTGAAAACAGAATGTTCTTTATGGGTTAGTTTCTTTGTTCTCATGCTTGGAATGCCTGAAGGTTGTGTAGGCTTTCTAAATTGTTTCATTTTTTTTCACAACCTGGTAGTTTTGTGAAGGAAGAGACATCCCATGGTGCTGACAATCTGAAAAGTATCAAAATAGTCATGCATTTCAATAGTATTAAATATCATTATGTTTGGATTAAAAAATTCTTTCTTCATTAAACAAATAAAAATCATAATAACTAACTATTATAATGTGCTTTAAATTTTTCAAAATCCGTTACATGTATTGGATATCCCACTGGAGCCATTTTCTTATCCACATTCTCCTACATAGGTGGGAGTCCACAGGAAACAACAACTATTCATAGGCTTCTGGAGGTAATCTTGAGCAGCTGAGTTTCTAAAACTGTTCATTGTCAGTCCCTACCAGTGTAATTTCAATTAATAATCAATTCAGTTCACTCTTTCAGTTATAGCAAAAGCATTTACAAAGTATCACAAGAATCACAGAATTTAGAGTTAAAAAAAGAAAACTCAGTAGCCATCTCTTCTAATCCATTCATCAAAAGGCTCCGCATTATAAGGGATCCAAAAAGTGGGCATTCAGACTTTGCTTCAACATTTTCAAGGAGTATCATCTTCTAACTCTTTAATAAACGCATTCCATTCTTTAAGGACTACCAGTTGTTAGGTAGGAAATTTTATCAGATATTGAGCCTTAATATGCCTTTTTTCAACTTGCTCTTCCTGAACCTAATTCTGCCCTCTGGATCCAAACTCAACAAATCTTATCCCTCATATACTTAAAGGTAGCTATCATATCCTACTTATCATATCATATTCTACATGTACTTAAATATAATTATTATATCGTATCTTCTTTTCTCTAGGCTCTTTAAACAAAATATGGCCAGTTCTTTCAAGTAATCCTCATATGATTAAGATTCAAAGTCTATCTCATCATCCTGGTTGCCCTCCTCTGAGAATTTTTCAGTTTAATAGAGTCCTTAAACTGCGGCTTTCAGAACTGAACACAATTAATGAACGCAGAGTACAGTGAGATGATCACCTCCCTAGTCCTAGAAGTTATGCCTCTCTAAATGCAGCCCAAGATTGCATTAGCTGTTTGGTTTTTTTTTTTGGCTGCCACATTGTATTGAACTAATATATTGAGTTTGTTGCCTGCTAAAATCACAAGATCTTTTTACATATTCTCTATTCATGTCTCCTCCATATTATATTTGTGAAACCTAGGGGATTTCATTTGCATATAAGTAAAAAAATACTTATATTCATTTTCAATTTCATCAAATATGGCTGAATGGTCTAGAACACTGGTTCTCAACCTTCCTAATGCTGCTACCCTTTAACACTCATATGTGCACCTATCTATGTGTGGGTGGACCTGCCTGGAGATGGATAGAGGAATGGTGTCTCAGTTCCTAAGACCATCAGAAATGTGTGTTTTCCAATGGTCTTAGGCGACCCCTGTGAAAGGGTCTTTTGACTCCCAAAGAGGTCGCGATCTGCAGGTATAGAATGTCAAAATCCTTTTGGATTTCTATTTCATCATACTGTGTGAGATATCCTTCCCATTTTTGCGTCATCTAAAATTTTGATGAGTATTTCACCTATTGTTTTACCTAAGTCATTGATATGTTAAAAAAAAAAGGCTAGGCCAAGAACAATTGAGAAAAATTAAAGACAAAATTCTGGGGTACATTCTACCACAAATATACATAGGATTCATGAGAAATCTGGGATGAAGCTTAGAGTAGAATGGTAATGGGGCATAAACATTTTGTAGAAATCATCTTTTACAAAAGGGTAACACAATTCTAAGTAATAGATGTTATGTCTTTTTTTTATTGGTATTCTAACAAAACTTTCCTTAGGTCACAAGATCATAGATAAAGGGCTTAAAAAGGAGGTTTGTTTAGACATAGTGTAGAACAGACATTCAGTAACTCATTTTACCCTCTTGTGACCATCCAGAAAATATCTTTTCAACAGGTTAGGGTGTGATGATTCAGTTAGCCTTGGAACTCAATCAAATTTAAAGGATCCCAAATCTATATGGAAGGCCTTTTTAATGCTTTTGGGTGGCCAGTAAGTCTCATAAGGATGGTCTGAAGCAACCAAGAAGCTATATCAACAGCAATCAGATATGAATCTTAACTCCCTAAGCCAATTAGCTCCCTTGCCTTTCAGAGAAAACACTAGCCTAACCAACATGAAGTAGAGGAGGTGAGCCCTAGCTGATACTAATTCTATCACACCCATTGTCATGAATGTCAGAAGTGGAATTTGAACCTATCTTCCTGACTTAATGTCTAGCACTTTATTTAATGTTTGTTGGGACCTTTATTCTTTTTAGTACTTGGAACACTTATTAGCATTTTTTTTAATATATCACTTTACTGAGGACATAATTATAATATCATTTATATAAATGAGCAAAACAGTCCAAAGTATATAGTACTATCATCAGTGATTTTTAAAAACAGAAAAGGAAAGTCTCTAGAGCACTAGGTAAAGTTACTATTGGAAAATTTGTGAAAAATACACTCAAGGAAATGATATAGAAATGTTGTGATCTGCATTAGTAGAGGGTATAGATACTAATGAAATCATGAATTCACCTAAGTATAAGTTATATTAGAGGATATTAACTAAATGTCTTTTGGTGCTAAGGGGACAAAAAAGAAACCATATTTATTTTCTTGTTTTTAGTACTTTAGGCATCCATAATTTCACAGGTTTGACAACTCTCACAACACTGACACAGATTGTAAGCTCTTTATAACTTGGTAAATGATTATCAAGATTTGTTAAGCCCGGTAAATTCATCTATCACTATGAGCAAACTTTTACCAAAATATTTTAAATTTTTAAATTCATCCAGAGTAAGTAGTAATTCAATGAAATTCTTTCAGAAGAAACATGATACAATCAGATCTATGCATAAGAATGATATCTTTGTGGTACTATGTGTACCATACTCATCGATTTAATATTCAACATTTTTGCAGAGGACTAGTGCTCTACATAAGAAGCCCTAGTTTCTCCTCTGAGCTCTAGACACATTTCCAATTGCAAATTATTATACATTTAAAATTGAATGTCCCAGATGCACCTCAATCTCAACATGTACAAAAGAAAACTCATTATCCTTCTTTATGAACAAACAAACAAACAAAAGGCAGCAACTAGCCTGAGCTCTCCTCCAAACCTCTCTGAACACCTTTCAATAATACCATAAAACAATTTCTGGAGCAGAAGAACCCAGAAAAGGATGGGGCAAAATAATTTTCCAACCAAAGACAACTTAGAAGGTAAGCAAAAAAGGCCAGTCACACCTGGGTAAGAGTGGAGCACAGTCCAGTGCAGCCTGTGCCAACACAGATCCAGTTCCAGTAAACCAGGAGCAGGCCTTGAAAGTCACTGAATCTGCAGCAGCAGCAGTTGCTTGCAAAGCTCTCAGTTCACAGATGGTAAGGAAGTTGATCAAATGGTCAGAAGGGCATTACAGGAGTTTTTTTGCTAGCACTGATGCAGTACTCTTGCTTTGCCCATACTTTGATCTGAGTTGCAGTCCTGGGTGGTAGTCCCAGGGTAAAAAGAAGCAATATCACACCAGAGCTTGTGGGCCACAGTGAAGAAGAGACAGTCCTCACAGTTCCAAACCAGAAAAACTTGCTTGTGGTTGCTCACAGATCAGAGTACAGGTCAGGAAAATTGTGAACACACTTTTCCTTAGATCATACTAACTAGGAAGAACTGAAAACTTACAGGTACCTAAAATAACTCTGAAAACAGGTACACAAAATACCTGAAACCTGGAACAGGGCAGCCTCCACTCTGGAATAAGAGCCCTATTTTAACACAGAAATAAAAATCAAGAAATAGGCTAGGGAAACATGCAAGCAACAGAAAAAAGTTCTGACTATAGAAAGTTACTATGGTGACAATGAAGATCAAAACAAAGAAGATAACAAAGTCAAAGCTTCTAGATCTGAGCCTCTGAGAAAAATATGAATTGGACTCAGGGCATAGAAGAGCTCAAAAAGGATTTTGAAAATTGAGTAAGAGAAGTAGAGGAAAAATTGGGAAGAGAAATGAGAGTGATGGAAGAAAATCACGAAAAATGAGTCAATAGCTTAGTAAAGGAAACACATACATGCACAAAATGCTAAATAAAATGACACCTTAAAAGCAGACTAGGCCAAATGGTAAAAGAGGTATAAAAACCCAACGAGGAGGAGAATACCTCAAAAAGGAGAATTGGCCAAATGGAAAAAGAGGCATAAAATTAACCAAATAATATAATTCCTTAAAACTATAATTGAGCAAATCAAACCTAAAGGCTTTTTGAAAAATCAAAAATTGAAAAAAAAAGCAAAAGAAAGAAAAAAAAGAAGACAATGTGAAATATCTCATTGGGGGGAAAAAAATAAAAAACCTGTCCTGACAAATAGATCCAGGAGAGATAATTTAAGAATTATTGGACTATCTGAAAGCCATGATAAAAAAAAAAAGAGCCTCAACATCATCCTTCAAGAAATTATGGAGGAAAACTGCCCTGATACTGTAGAACCAGAAGATAAAAAGAAAAATTTAAATAGTGATCCCCCATCTTTCAGATATTTAATCAACATCTGACTGCTTATTACGTGTGGTATGATGGTACATTTAAAAAAAAAAGACAAATTCAGATGCCCCTTCCAAAAAAGGGGGTAGTGCAGGGATGTAATGACACTAGTACATATAGGAAGACATAATAACACAAAATTAGGCCACTCTAATAAAGAAAAACTCAGTTGGGTTGGGCCAACCAGAGAGAAGGAGTTTTTATGGGAGGTTTTTTTTTTAAATTTTAACTGAAATTATTTACAGTACATTCTAAATTTTGGTATCCTGGGGAAGTATTCCCATTACCTCACCCTCACTATAGCCCTCTTTCTTATTTTTCTTCATTCTTCTAAATGGTACCCCTCTCAATAATCCATCTCTGGTCGAATGCCATTACTCATTATTTTCAACATTTTCAACTTCTCTCATTAACACAATTCTTTGCCAGTTTACAAATGAAATCAGGCTGCCCAGTTGTTCTCTTCATGCCACTGAATGAAAACAAGGCAGTGAAATTAGAAATTGATTCTGGAAAGAGAGAGGTTGGCCAGGTCAAACCTAGATTGGTACCACTGGAACCAGCCAAATATGAGTGTGCCAGACCAGCTTAGAGTTTCTCTTTAATAATTAAGATACAGATCCTATTCACATACAGCCAAGGGAGAGTTTTTGCTGAACAAGAACTGTCAAATCCAACCAGAATTATTATTTTTTTTTCATGTTCTGATTATTAAAGTAAAACTTTTCTTTTCTTAATGAATAATTGCTTTCCAGCAAAGTGCAATATACACTTTCTATAAAGTGCAAAAATGCAAAGTAAAATGTACTGCGTATTAAGTATTGTTGTTTGTGGGGCATATTCATTTAATAAGTATTCTTTTCCTTTTAACTTCCTTTGCAAAATCCCAAGTGAAAAAAAAAATGACCACATATATGTGTATGCATACACATAATAGACACCCATACACGTGCATACATATACTTTTTCTTTTTAAATATACTCTTTTTCTTTTCAAACATGTAACATCTTTTGACTCATGCCATTTAAAAACATAACGTTATCATGTAACTTTTTTCTTTCTTTTGCTTTCCTCACTCTTTTACCACCCTAGAGATGGCTATCATTAGAGAAACATATGCATACATGTGGGTATGTATATGTAAAATCACTTTATACATCTACTTATCATTTGTTTTTCTCTAGATGCAGATAGAATTTTCCTTCATATGACCTTTGTTGTTAATTTGGGTATTTAAAATAGTCATAATGATTTAGTCTCTCAAAATTGTTCTTAAAACAATATTGCTGGCTCTTTTTGTGGTAGCCAAGAAGTAGAAATTGAGGGGATACCCATCAATTGGAGAATGACTGAACAAGTTGTGGTTTATGAATGTGATGGAATACTATTGTTCCATAAGAAATGATGAGCGGGCCTACTTCAGAAAAGGAAACAAACAAACTGGAAAGATTTACATGAATTGATGCTGAGTGAAGTGAGCAAAATAAGAACAATGTACACAGCAACACAATATTGTGCAATGACTAACTTTGATAGAATTAGCTCTTCTCAGCAAGGCAAGTATGTAAGACAATTAAATGGTAATGGGGATTTGAAGATCTTCCCTGCCCATTGTAAGGGCAAGCAAACAACTTAGCTCCTTGTTTCAAGTTCAGCTTTCCACTTGATTATATCAAGCCTTTGTTAAAAAACAGAACTTGTGAATCCTACAGTGTGAGGAACTTGCTGATGCAACAGGAAGGTTGGGACAAAGGGGAGCTAATATCTAGGATAAAAAGCCGAGTACAACCTGAGAGAGAACCAGAACTGCTGGAAGCAAGCATTGTGGAGGCTGAGGAGCTACTGTGAGTGAGAGAGGGGCATTCTTGCTTGAGGGAGTGAGACTGTTTTGTTTTGAAATCTTGACAGAGGTACCATGGGGGGGGGCAGGGAAGGGAGGGGAGAAAATCTGAAATTCAAGTGATTGTGGAACTGAATCTTGTAAATTAAAAGTAAATAAGTGAATAAAAAAATAAAATAAAATGTAATTAAATACTTTAATTAAATTGTTTAATTAAAGTGTTTAGAAGAATTTCATAGTTGAAGTTGAGAGTTGCCTGAGTCTCTTACCCTACGTATTCCTCCCTTTACTATCCATGTAACTTTGAAGGGGATACTACTGGACTTGAAGAAGACACAACATTTAGTAGGGAAGAGATAGAAACTAAAGACAGATGAACTCCTGAGGCAGGAAGCAGCTTCAAGGAGTACAAGCTTTGGCAGCAGAGAAGCAAGTAATATCATAAAGAGAAAAAGAATAGAGATGATCTATCCACCTAGCAGAGATATTCAAACTAAGGGAAGCTCTATGAGGTCTTTAAATTGTAAGAAAGGAGTCCAGTGCCGGGAATACTAGGAGTTGTGAGGTATCTTTGACACATGCATATGCTACACATGTACTTTGCTACTATTGTAACTCAAGTTTGATGCCAGGCTTACCATGGATTCTGTGTGCATTTGTGGTTTAATGTACCTGGGGGAATAATGTTTTATAACTACTGTTCTTTCTCTGCCATTTAAATAAAAGCCTTTCACAAACAACAACAAAAAAATCTTGACAGAGGGAAGGTTTGAGAAGGCTTGGTAATGTGGGTGTTTGGTGCATTGGTTATATGTTCCAACTTTGTGGTTACTGTAATGAATTTGACTTTCTGGTTTTGGTACTCAGTTTTCTTGTATTCGAAAAAATGTTTTGGTTCTGCCCTCCATGTGGAGAGCCTATTACATTTTGTGATTCACAACTACTCCAGCGTGTTCATAGCCATTGTGGGCACTGTGAATATTGCATTGGTGTTACAAACCACTCCAAGAATCATGATGGAAAATGCTATCCACATGCAGAAAAAGAACTATGGAGTCTGAATGCAGATCAAAGTATATTATTAGCTCTCCCTCTCTCTCTTTCTGTGTTTCTTCTTCCTCATGGTTTCTCACATTGCTTCTAATCCTTCTTTACAACATGACTAATGTGAAAATATGTTTAATATGAATGTGTATGTAGAGCCTATATCAGATTGTACACCATCTTGGGGAGGAGGGAGGTAAGGGAGTGGGGGAAAATTTAGAACTCAAAATCTTATGAAAGTAGAAATTAAAAATTAAAATAAATAAATAAGCTTAAATTAATAAGCATTACTCTTATTGTATACAATGTCCTCTTCGTTCTATCCATTTTGCCCTTCATTATTTCATGCAAGTCTATGCCAGTTTTTCTAAGATCATTGAGCTCATCATTTCTTACACCATGGTAGTATTCCATCACAAACATATACTACAACTTGTTGACCCATTCCCTAATTGATAGACATCCCTACAATTTCAGTTCTTTGCCACTACAAAAAGAGTTGCTATAAATATTTTAGAATATAAAGGATACAAATAGGCAGTTTTCTGATGAAGAAATCAAAATAATTTATAGTCATGAAGAAATGCTCTAAATCATCATTGATTAGAGAAATGCAAATTGAAATAACCTTAAGATATCATTTTATACATATCAGACTGATTAAAACAATTAAAGAGCAAAGTAACAAATGTTGGAAGGGATGTGGAAAAATTTGGGACACTAATTCTCTTTTGGTCAAATTGTAAACTGATTCAACCAGTTTGGAGAGAAATCTGGAATCATGCCCAATGAGCTATTAAATTGCCTATGCCATTTTACCCAGCAATACCACTACTAGGTCTGTTTCCAAAGATGACTAGGGGAAAAGCAAAGTAATCTGTATCTTCATACCATATTTTTAAAAGGACAATCTTCCAGCAAAACATTAACAATAAGACAATATTGTTAACAAGTTAGTGATGTCCATGATTTTAATATTATTTCTGTGCTGTATTCAGCAAATTACAAGATTACTCCCTCTTCCCTTGCCTAAATTTCATGGTATGGTAATCTTTTGATGTATATACTTACATTAATGCAGGTCTGACAGTCATGTAACTTACAGTTGCTTGGGGGATATGGAGAGATTCAGTGACTTGCAAATGATAACACAACCAGTTGGTGTCAGGGAGAGGGCTTAAATGAAGTTCTTCCTGACTCCATGACTAGCCCTTGTCCATGATGTCACACACACACACTCTCTCTCAAGGCAAAAATTGTGAAATATTTAAAATATGTTTAGTAGGATACAAATACAGAAAATATCATTTTTAATAGCTGACCACTCTAAATGTCTGCCTCATGATCCCACTCCTATTTTTCCCCACTTTAGAGATGGAATTAATAAATTTACAGGTTTGGAGTTAAATTTATCACTGATCTTAAAGTACTTAAACAATTTTAACTTTGTTTTCATATCTTTTGTATACATTTCTTATCAAGAATGCAAAGAGTTTAGTTTGGGGGCAGAATAAAAGTTTTCTTTTTGTCTATAAGTTATCTGGACCTGGGGCATTTAGGTGGTGCAGTAGACAAAATGTCAGGGCCTAGAGTCAGGAAGACCTTTCAAATCTGACCTCAGGAACTTCCTTACTGTGTGACCCTGGACAAGTCACTTAACCCTGTTTGCCTCAATTTATTCATCTGTTAAATGACTTGGAGAAAGAAATGGCAAACTATTCTAGTATCTTTGTCAAGAAAAGCCCAAATTGGGTCACAAAGAGTGAGGCACAACTGAAAAAATGACTGAACAACCTGGACTTAGCCTCCAAAGACTCTCTGTTTCTTTTTGCTTAAAAGGAATGGTTTCTCTGAAAGTAGAACTTCGGTTATTAGCTTCAAATTCTTTCTATTTTTCGTATTGTGCCTGTGCTTTCAAAGGCACAGGGTAATTTACATAAGGGATTTCTTCTATCAATGCATATTGATAAGTGGTTTGCAACTTACCTTCTTAAAGGTTTCCCTTGGGGTCTAACAGGTTAAATGCCCAGTCTATCTAAGAGGCAGAAATTGAACCAATGTCTACTTGATTTGGAGACCAGATCTTTACTGTGGCAAGTTATTTCTTGAGTGTCTTATAGGTATTTAAGATGGCTCACTGAAATAAGAGTCCACTTGGTGCATTATGGTTTTCATGATATGGTTCTTACCTGGGTCACTTCAGAGAAGCATCATCCCATCCTTGGGATTCGTTCTTATGCCTGTTCCTGCATGCACTTTTCTTTCCTTGGAATCCTTTGCAGGGAGTGGGGAGCAACAGAAGACAAGGAATCTTAACTAAGCCTTGGAAAAAGTACCTGCCATTCCTTCTCTTCTCTGAATAAATAAGCTACAATTGGTCTCATAATTTATTATGTCACAGGTGTTACGTTGATGATATAGTCAGAAATTTGAGACATTGGGAAATGTGGCTAGAAATAAGCTATCCACAATCACACAAAAAGTTTAGGTTGAAACAAAGCAAAATATATTTGGTTCAGATCACCTTTTACCATCTGTGTGTGTGTATGTGTGCATGTATGTTTATGTGTGTATATGTATTTTCTTTTTGTTCTATGAATAAAACAATTGAATATGGAAAGATGGCCTGGAACAGTGCAAAGATCATTGCACTTTGAGCTAGGAAACCTGAGTTCAAATTTCCAGGGTTAACACTTTTTATTATTTTACTCTGGATAAATTATTGAATTATTTTGAACTTCTTTTTCTTGTCTCTGCAATGGAAATATAATACATACAATGTCTGCTTCATAAGTTTATATTGGGAAAGAGTATTTTATAATTCTTAAATTATCAAATAAATATGATAAATTTTCTTTCATCATTTGAAAACTAGTTTTGTTCAAACTTCAGAATAAATGAAAGCAACATTTGATCGAGGAACAATAGGCTCATATGTTGCAAAAACTGTAACAACACAACAACAAAATTGCTGGTTTACACATGTGTACAAAGGCTATCAAAATTTAGCTTTTCTTTGTACCTTAAAACTTAGATGGTAAGAGTTACGGATTTCATATTTCACTGTAGAGCAGAGCCAAGATGATGGAGAAAAGACAGCAACACAACTTAAGTCTTCTAACATCCTACTCTAAACAACTTTAAAATAACTCCTCAAACAATATTTTGGAGTGCCAGAGCAAAAAGGTCAGATTGAGATATTTTTCTAGTCTAAGCCAATTTAGGAAGCTGGTAAGAGAGATCTGTCATACCAGAGAGGGCATCGGCGCAGAATACAAAGCCACAACAACAGCAGTGTGCTTTGGCGGCAACTGAAACAGCAACCAAGAGGAGAGCTAGGACTTGTGGTTGTAGGGACATAGGTACCTATCCTGGGTAAGGACCAGGGCACAGACCAGTAGAGCAGTGACTACATTTCTCCCCATCCCATCATCTTGGAAGAACCAAAAACTTGTAGGTACCCAGAACTAGGTCAGAAAACAGAAACAAAAAATCTTGAAGTTTTGCACAGTGTTTCTCTAATGCAAAGTAAGCAGAGACAACTTTAAGATACAGTTAAAAGTTAAGAAACAGGCTGGAAATAAATTAGCAAAGAACAAATGCAACTAAAAGAATTTAAACTTAAAAAGCTACTGCAGTGGCAAAGAAAACCAAGATAAAAAACCAGAAAACAATAATGTGAAAACAATTATAAGCAAAGCCTCAAAGAAAAATACTAATTACACTCAAGCCCAAAAAAGAATTCCTGGAAGAATTAAAGAGAGAGATAATAATGGTAAAAAGAAAATTGAGAAAGGAAATGAGAGTGATACAAGAAAACTTAAAAGAGAATTAACAATTTGGTAAAAGAGGCACAAATTATACTTAAGAAAAATAATACCTTAAAAACAGAATTCGACCAATAGTAAAAGAGACACAAAAATTCACCAAAGAAAAAGAGCTCTTCACAAAGTAAAATTGTGCAGCTGGAAGATAATAACTTTATGAGACATCAAGAAACAGTAATACAAGGTCAAAAGAATGAAAAAAAAGAAAAAACCATGAAATATCTCATCAGAAAAAAAAACAAACTGGAAAATAGATCAAGGAAAGATAATTTAAGAATTATGGAACTACCTAAAACCTCTGAAAAAATAAAAAAAGCTGAGACACCATATTTAAAGAAATTATAAAAGCAAACTTTTCCCATATCTTAGATCTATAGGTTAAAATTGAAATTGGAAGAATTCACTGACTACCACCTGAGAGAGATCCCAAAATAAAAACTCAGAAGAATATTATAACCAAATTCCAGAGCTCCTATGTCAAAGAGAAAATGTTGAAAGCATTCAGAAGGAAAAATAGATAGATAGATAGATAGATAGATAGAAAAAAAGAAAAATAAATACCATGTGAGGTCATAGTCAGGATCACACAAGATTTAGTAGTTTCTACCTTAAAGAAGCATAGGGAATGGAATATGGTTTTCTGTAAGGCAAATAAGTTAAGATTACAACCAAGAATAAGCTCCCCAATTAGTAATATCATTCTAGGGGAGAATGGATATTTAATGAAATGGAAGATTTTTTTTAAAGCTACACATGGGCAGCTTTCCAGAAGACTGCTGGTGTGAACAGCTTTCAAGGTTCTAATTACACAGTATAGTAAACTCTCTGTTCAATAACAAATTAGAGCAAAACATTCACAGAAAATAAAAAAAAACAGCATTCACAATGTTACAACTCAAAAACTTATCACTAAAATGATCACATAGTTTTCACCAAAGTGTTCACATAGTTTTAAACAAAGTATATTCATTTAGTCAATCACAAAATCCTTAATTCAATCACAAAGTACAAAAGTCAAAGTCTCTATCCCCTAGGTCACAGTAAATCATAATCTTCTCAGTCAGTACACAGCACACCAGTAAAGTCTTCTTTCAACTTGACTCAAGGCTGGCTCTCAGCTTCCAGGGTTCCTCTTACATGGTCCCAGCTCCAACAGTCACCTGGGTTCAAAGGCAGGCAGCTCCCAGTTCCTTGTCCAGCTCCTTGTGCAGTTCTTCATCCAGTTCCTGTTCCATATTGTTCACAGTGTCCAGTCCACCAAAAGTCTTTCACAGTTTCTGTTTCTGGGAAGACAAAGCTTGACAGAGCCACAGTGATTTTCATGCACATTGTTGGTACCATCATCCATTCACTATCTGCCTGTGAAATCAACTCAGACCCACTAACAAGGTACAAGAAGTCAGCACAAATCGTCACCATAGAAATCAACACAGAAACACAAAGTCCAAGAGATTTGCACAAATCATCAGTAAAGTCCCAGGACCTCCAAAACCCTCCCCCAGGACTTCTGTAAACATGCAACCAGAAAATCCTCTTTCAGGGCTTCCAGTAATGTTCCAGGGCTTCTGTACAAAGTATCACAAACAAACATCAACACAAACAGAGCAGACAAACAGAGTACCAGGATACCACATGTTTTCTCCTTCTTGATTCTGACACCATAGGAGTCCTCTTCTCAGTTCTTCTGTCTCTAGCCTGGAAATTCTCCTTATATATGGTCATTAGCTCCTCCCTTTCCTGTTGAAGGAATTCATGAGTTCTAAGGTTCACAAGCTGTAGGGTTCATACATTCTGTTTCTTAACAGACTTGACATAAGGCTTAAAAGAAACTTGAACTGAAACAAGGTGTTAATTTAATAGCTGACAGAAGGTGTAAACTACTTCTGTGCTTGCCATTACAACTTTTAAGCATTTCTGATGAAAAGAAAACAACAAAACAACATTGTTGAAAAGGAAATAACATTCAAACACCAGAATCAAGAGAAGCATAAACAAGTTAAATGTGAAAGAGAAATAATAAGGACCTTGATATTAAACTGCTTACAATGCTAGATGGGAAGGTGATACATGTAACTCCTAAGAACTTTAACACGATTAGGGTAGTTAGAAGAAGTTTACATAGGCAGAGGACATGAAAATGAGTCAGTTTTATTGGGATGACCTCCAAAATAAATCAAAGAGGTGAGAAAGAGAGATGTATTGGGAGAAGAGGAAAGGGAAATGAAGAATGGGGATTTTTTTTTCTTACATAAAAGAAGCACACAAGGAAGAGGTTCCTAATGGAGAGTAAAATGGGGGTGGGGGTGGGCAGCAATGCCTGAAACTTATTCTCATAAAATTTGGTTCAAAGAGAGAAGAATATCTATATATTTACATATCTATATCTATATCTATATCTATCTATCTATCTATCTGTCTGTCTGTCTATACACACACACACACACACACACACACACACACACACCCTAGTTGGGTGTAGAAATCTATCTTGTCCAATAGGGAAATAGGAGGGGAAGTAGATAAGAGGATAAGAGAGGATAAAAGGGAGGGAAGAGTAAGGATGGCTTTTGTCAGAAGCAAAATGTGTTTTTGAGGAAAGACAGAAAAAAAAAAAGAGAGAAGGACAAACAGGAGAAAATAGGATGGAGAATAATAGAAAATTAGTAATCATAAAAGTGAATATAAACATCATGAGCTCATCAACAAAATGGAATTGGATAGTAGGATGGATTAGAAATCAAAACCCAACAACATGTGTTTTTTTTTTAATTTTAAATTTATTTTATTAAATTTTTTTTGAGTTACATATTTTCTCCCCGTCTTTTCCCCGCCCGCCACCCCAAAACAGCCAACCCAGTGTTTCCCCCCTCCCCCAGTCTATTCTCTCCTATGTCACTTTTTGGTAGGGCAGAATGGATCTCCCAAATGCAGTGCCTGTGTATCTCAAGTTCCAGTTGGATGTAGTCAATAATAATAATAATTGCATATATATATATATATATGTATATATATATATATATATATATAT